>CM062811.1:158217116-158585250 GCA_031772625.1 Pinus tabuliformis | reverse complement strand
GCAGTCATCTTGATAGAAAGGAAGTGGCTCATGGCATCTCCATTGGAAGCATTATAAGGAAACAAAGTAGTAGTATATTTGGTTGGAATAAAGTCATATAGCAAGATAGAATTTAAAGAAATCATCATACATCAACATCATTAGGAAGGAGCATTTGCAAAATGAGGATCATCAAGATCCTCCATTGGAATCTTCATTAAGAAGGTTCACCTCTACTTAGAAGAGACAAGTGTCTCGCAAATGGTCTACATTCCACCTTGTGTGGGATCCACAGTTATAAGGATGATGGTATGATGAAAAATATGTGCAACATGACAAGTTGGTTAATGTAATTTCATCTTCAAGCAAGAAAATGAAGTTGCATGAAGGAAGTCTAGATGGCCACATCAAGGAAGAGGTATGCATATTTGATAGATAGATAAATTCATGTCATTATATGGTCGTAGATATAATGGTTAGAATTCTCTATATAATGAGAATGATAAAATAAGAAGAAAGTTTTCCTTTAGAAATGTACATGTAGACAATATGCCTTGAACTCTTCTACATATTGACGTGATATGGCCTCATGGAGAATATGAGGTGGTTGGCATTCATGGTTCCTATGATGAAGGAAATATGTATAGACGATCATGTGGAAGTAATATGTAAATAAAAGGTGTAAGAAGAGTTCGTGAAAGATGTATCTATAGTCACACAATATTAGATAAGTGATCAACATTTGATAACTAGAAGGATTAGCTATGACATCTCCATGAAGAAGGTATAAAGACCTTGATAAGTATGTTGGGAAAAGAAAACCTTGGTAATGAATGTCTTGGATATGGATTCATACATGTGCATGATGTTGATGCTGAAAGAAGTTGATGTCATGACAAAAGGCCGTCATAAAGAGGTAACTTTGATTTATTATTCATTTTGATTTTTGAAAGCATCAGGTTGGTTTGTTACAGGGCTATTGAAAGAAGGTTGTATAAGTCACCTACAACTAATACTCATGTGATTGGATGGATCCTACAAGAAACATGACTTGGAAGAGGTAGTTGTATGAAGGAAATCCAAATGTGGACTAGAAGATCACTTTCTGAAGAAGAGAAGGATGACATAACCATTGGTTCAGCACTATGATTCATTGAAGGGAAAGTGATGGAGAATATGGTCGATGCCCTATGATAAAGTGATGATAAAAAAGGCTCCATGATGACGAAGATGAAGTTCATGACATGATGAAAAAAGAGGATCCTTGTAAGCAATTGATAGTAGCATGATCTCCACCAAAGAGCAGATAGATGTTGTTGGTAACAAATCCCTAGGTAAGAGGGAGCTTGGGTATATTCCTTGTATAGGAATGATTAGGTCATCCATGGTCGAGAGGGAGTGACGGATATGGTTCTCTACATCATGTGTCATACACTATACCAAGACCTCCTAAGAAGCCTATATATATGAGAGAACTCAACCTCCTATGGAATCTCACTGATTCCTCATCATTTGAGCGAAGAAGAGGTAGAAGAAAGGAAATCGAAAAAGGATAGAAGGAAGAAGGACAGAGTTTTTGGTTTATTCTCTATCTTCTTCTCACATGTATGAAGATTAGGGAAACTTGTTACACACTATTTTGTGACACCTCCTGTTCACTTCCTGTTCATACCCGAAGTGCTAAAACATTGACTATTGTGCAACATATCCATCATGATATACAAACCAAAGCCTCCTTGAAGAATCAAAGGAAAACAACCCTAAATTCATTTTGAAGAAGGTTGCCTGAAAACCCAATTTTTGGCATCGATGCATTTTTCTCCACTTCCTACCTATGTTGATGGCAGGTTGCATGGTTATACACTAGCATTTCCAATGTAAGTTTTTATAGGAAAACTCGCTCTGAACCTCTTCTGGTAGGTTTTACCAAACTTGAAGAGAAGCTTTGTACACTAGAACCATCGAGAACACCAAGCTAGATATTGGTTGTTGTTGCTATGGTCGAGCTCGCCCATTTGGACCCCTTGATATTATCATCATGGGATTTCCCCTTGAGATGTGGACCTTCCTCCCTCTTTTGTGGATCCCTAACTCCCTCTCCTTTCCTATAAATTCACTCCATTCCATCCCCAAATGGTTGGTCATTGATTGTTGCATACCTATGCTGAGATTATGCTTACATGCTACCCATTCTAGCTTGGAGAAGGAGTGGTTGAAGAGTCTTTACTTGGACTTGGACATCCACCAAAAGGAGGTCTCCAACATCAAGGCATAGGTTGTATGCTTCCCTTTTTAGCTTATTAATATATACATCTGATGTTCACTTTTCAGAATTGTGTAAATGCTTATATTATTAGCTTGAATACTCCTTTATCTATTAAGTAGTTTATGTTTGATGTATGCCATATATGCTCTTGTATCTTGCATAGTTCTTTGCTCTTCCTTGTAGGTACTCAGATATGAAGAAAACACAGAGAGTGATGCCTGAAGTGAATGATTCAAAGCCATCTCCAAGGATCGAGTAATTAGCATGAGAGCAAGGTAGGTTTCTCCTTCTCTCTGCATTTGTCAAACATAAGCTAGGAAAGTGTATGTTAGTTTGTTGCTAGACCCAGTCATTGGGCTAGAGGGATCACCTCTGTCCATAAAGGGGATTTTCCTTCACAACAAAATGACGATTCCACTGGGGAAGGTATAGCCTTTTCATACTCCTTTCTCAACTAATATCTTGATCAGTTTGACCGACCATCATGTTCTCAATTAGTTTGGGTTTGTATAGGTCTGCACAATCACTGGTTGTTGTCTTAGAGTGCTCAGTCTGCAAGTGTTTGTGAAATTCATTTTATTATTTTCCTTATTCCTCACCCAACACATTTTTTTCTCTAACACTCATGCTACCAACACGCTTTTTATTAAAACAGCCGTGTTGATCCCCTATTCAACGATAGTTTGGCCATAACATCCACGCCGATCCATGAGATTGGAAAAAAACCTAGGGTTTCTCTGTCAAAATCCAGTGTGTTTGAGCCCTGAGGTCTCGCTTTGTCCTACATGACTGGATTTGTTGATGTTTTGATTGATTACCTCATTTTATTAAAAATTATTACTTCTTTGAACTTTCAAGTGTTTGAGTGCAATTGGATTGATTTTAGGGTTTATAGGTCATTTGATTGTCACTTGCCGCTTGTGAGTGTCTTTGAGTCTCTGGTTTGCTGAATGATTAGGTTTGTTCATCTGGTAAAATCACTTGAAACATTGATTTACATTGGTTTCAGTTTGTCTTATGCAAAGTTATTTTTCATTTGTACTAGGTCATCTTGCATTTGAAATCCATCTTTGTCATTTATCAAGCATAGATTACATTGTTTGGTTTACAAACTAAAATGAGTATATTTTCTTATTTATTCGAAAGAGAAAGTGAAATACATTTTCATTGAGTGCTTTTGAATTTGGTGTTACTTTGATTGATGCCTTGTTTGCATTAGGAGTATTTGAATCAAAATCTTCGTTTTTGCTTTAGTTTAAGCTTAGTTGCATGTGAGAATTTGAAAATCAAAGAGAACATCATATAGGTAAAGTGCATCTTAGTAAAGTAAAAGTCATTTTTTTCTTTCAATAGATTGCATATTCACTATTAAAGTGAAAGTTAGTGTAAGGCATGTTGTTTGATGCATTTTGTTTGATGAATTATTGATTGAAACCTTTTCCCTTGTTAGCTTAGCTTTCATTGAAGTGAATTTTTTTCCTTTTCTCATATTGTTGCATCTTACGCTTTCATGTGACATCGTTTTGAGCCCAAAATTGAAACATAATTCAAAAAAAAAAAAAAAAATTTACTCAATCAACTTAAGGAGTTGTTGTAGCATCTACAACCACCCACCAAAATTTTGTCTTAGCCTCGTTTTGGAGCCTCCCTTCGAACCTTCATAACAGCTTGCCTTACTTCGTCAAGTTCACAAGCTTCAGTGTCTTTCTTGCATAAAGGAAACTAGTCGGACACAGCGTGATCCATTCCCCTCATAGACTGTTCACCCAGACTTGGTCCAGCTGCAGACTAAGTAGCTTCCGCTTGAAAATTGTGCATTTCTGGAGGGCAACTAGCCTTCCCTCCAGAAATTGTGCAATCCTCTCTAGTAGCCTGCTGAGCTCTAGGATTGCGCAATCCTACCTGCCAACACTCCCAATAGGATTTGCACAAATTTCCCCAGCAAAGCTGCTTACCCCAGAATTTGCACAAATTTGGGCAACAGTTAGCTACACTACCCAGAAATTGCACAAATCTCCTAGGCAGCCAACCCAGCTCCTAGCCAGAAATGTGGATTTTTCTCCATCAGTCGAGCAGTCTCTTGCATGTGCAGCTGAGTTGACCGGTTCCCTCCAGGACTAAGCAAAAAAGACTTGCATGCATGGGTTGCTTCTCCCAAGGCAACATGCAAAGTTATCCCTTATTTTAGGGATCTATGTTTAACAGTTGGAGGTTGCATGCAAGGAGCAACTCTGAAACCTCCCACCAAGTGTCGCTTCCCCTAGATTCGTGGCATGCACGTCATAACCTCGATGTTATCAAAAATCATCAATCGGACGTTGCAGAGCTCATTCCTCACATCAACCTTGTAGCTCTGACATCCCACATCACAGCTAGGAGTAGTCGGCACATTCAACTTAACTGTTTTGGGGTAAGCTTGGTTCCCATGCCTTGTGTTTCATTTTTGTCGCTTTTTGTGTTTTCACTTGTGGGAGTACTTTTTGCTTGATTTCTTTGAATGCTTGCTGTCGTTTACATATATACTATCTTGTCCTAGCACGGACCTTCTCCCAACCGGTGAACTGCCTCACCCACATGCATGTTGATCTATTTGTTGAATCTTTCATTCATGTTTTGCATGCACTGTTAATCACTTCTACTATCACTTAGTGTCTCCATGCATTTACTGTCTTAGTTTCTTTCAGTTGCCCGTCGGCGAGTCGGGCCAACCTTGGCCCGGACTCTGCCTTCACCAAGGCTACATTGCACAATTTGGGGAAGGAAGGCTCACCTTCCTCTCCAAATTTGCGCATTCCTACCCAGCACTAGCCTCCAGGACTATTTTACGCATTTCTGGAGGATAATGGCTGCTTGGCCCAAGAAATTGCGCAAATCTTTCCCAAGGCCAACAGTCCTTCCTAGATGGAATTGTGCATTGCCCAATCCTAGTAGTCAATAGCTAGACTGGACTATGCATTGCAAAGTTCCAATAGTCAGGCAGTCTCCCAACAACCCAGAATGTGCCTTGTGTAGTCTTGGCAGTCGATCTCCTGACCTCTCGGCCGAAATTATGCAACCTTCATGATCATGCACCCAGGTATGTTGCCAATCAGTTCTCATGTTCATTTTGGTTTTCGACTGACATATTGCTTTCCATGAGTGTTTCCATGTCTCTAGGTATCCCAGGTGTTCATCTGCCTCTCAGCAGTACATGTACAATGGTTTCCAGGAGAGCAAAGATGAAGACACCATTCAGAGCACACTTGGGGATGCAGTCGATCAAGTGTCCATGGAATTGCCTACCCATGAAGACATCAAGTTGTTCATAGACAAGGACATCAAGATATGACAACAACAACATCACAACGAGCAACATCATGAATAACAGCTGAAGACAACATACCGAATTCAATGAATGCAAGAGGAGGGTTGTTGACAACATGGAGATGGAACAAGGTTGTATGCTCAAGCAAGTCCGTTGATGATGAAAGCAACTTTGGAGACTCCAGCTATGAATTGACGGTGTGACATGAAGATCTTGCAAAGGTAGAAGATGGAACAAAGAAGGAGTTGCATGTGTTGAAGCAACAACTCAGGAAGAACATGAAGCTGCACAGACAGACGAATGAGTTGCAACAGGAACAAGAACAACAGTGGGTGCAACATGCACTCATGGATGAAACTGTGCCTGTACAAGTTAAGGATCCATCCCAGTAGCTGACACAGAGCAGACATGGTGAGTAGTGTTGGTGATCACATGCAAGGGATTCAGCAGCATGCATGCCATTGTGCACATGCATGCAATCTAATCCATTCAACACACTCATCAAGGCCAAGACATGAAGAAAGTCCAACTGGAGTTGAACATGTACTTCGGCAAGTTGATGCGCATGACCACCAACACACACTTGAAAATCAGCACTGACACTATGCATTAGTGTGTTGTCGGTTCAGCTGCACCCAAGAAGACCATGTGCATGTTAGCAAACGAGTTGGATGAAGGGGTCAAACCAATGCAATGGTCACAACGGGGGCAAGAGTTCACTTCAACAATATGTCACCATGAGGTGCATACACACCATCATGGACGACCAAGCTTGGAATCATCTCACCAGCTTCACCATAACAAGCATGTCAAAGAGTTGGTCTCACCACAGCGGACTGAGTGTCAGTGATGTCTTGCAAGACTTCCTCAAGCCATGTTGTCTCACATGAGTACATGTGCATTGTAATGTTGAGTCATGTCAAGTGTAAGTCAAGTGTCAACAGTTGGATATAACAGTCATAAAGTAGGTGAAGAGTCATGAGGGTAGCTGAATTGTCACAAAGGGGAATGTCAAGGGTTACCCCACCCTTTGCTATAAATAGTCCCTCATAACTCATTGTATAGGCTTTTGGTCAACCAAGCTTCTGATAAGAATATCTTGGATAAATCTTGGGCAATATTGTAACGCACCTTGGCTTCTCTATTGCACAAAGCTAGTTCATCTCTTTGGAGGAGCATGCAGATGTGAATGTAACGTTCCATTGCTAGGGCAGTAGGTTTACATGGATGTATTGTATGATTGTGACTTACACTTCTTTATATAATAAGAGATGACACATTTTCATGCATATCTTGTTATTGTAGTTAGAATGCTCTGGTTTCCTTAATGATATATGTTGTTTAACTTACGTAGTTGTGTATGAACTGATTTGCATGAAATTACATGAATCTTGTTGTTAACGTGTTGTATATGTTATTAATGTTGTCTCATTTGTGTCGACTGCTCTGCCGGACACCAAGCAGATCTTCACATGAACCTTGCTGTAACAACCGTGGCACTCGTCTTAGACTGATCCGTGAGTGATGTACATGTTATATTACCTTGTATGTTGTGATTGCCACATCCGAGTGGACTGCTCCACCGGAAGCTATGCATGTCCTTTTGTTTTGTGTGTTTCTAGTCGAGTTGGGACTGATCCCTTTCAACCTAGAACCCACCTTCACCATCATCTCCCCTTTATGTGTTAGAACCTCTCATACACCTTCTTTGACTCACTGCATCAGTCACACCCTTGCTACTGATAGAGTTATCTTACTTGCCTCTGTACGACATCGCAGTCAAGGCATTACCTTACGACCCACTATTGGGACTCCTACACCAAATGGTCTGAGGTCTAATTGGGACTTCTTACCGGGGAGATCCCCTTGACATGTTGGCGGGTCTAGCACCGTTAACATTTCTGGCGCTAGAAGGAGGGCCTGATGACAAGATGTGTCCTCTCATCCAGTTTTGAACCTTTGCATATCTTTCATGGAGTCTTGCACTCTTCTTCCCCCGCGGTGTTTTTCAAATTGTGAAGATGTCTCCATCTCGGGGAATCTTTTCGATCTCTTGTCCACTCACACATATGATGGTGAAGGCGAAGTGGTCTGGCCTGAGAACTTACTTAACTTTCTTTCCATGATTCATGAGGAAGAAAGTTTTCCGACGAACAAGCCGGTTTGCTGCTTGCATACACACTTCATGAATCTCCATTTCATTGGGTGCTCAACCTACCGGCTGACACCGTGCACTCATGTGAGCACTTCTGTGATCTTATTAAAGACATGTTCTATCATTTTGTTCCAGACCATATTGATCGGAAACTGTTACAACAACGGAGGGCTCCGCATGAATTCGTTATTTATTTTTGGCAGCGCTTCTATGACTTGCAATTTAAATATCCAAGTAGCCAGATGAAATTTGCTTATCTTTGGGACCAGTTCGAGTACTACCTTAAGAAATCTGCCCGTCCCAAGAGAAAGTTTGAGTAGCTGCAAAATCTCATGTGGAAGCAGGCACTGTCTCAACTGTTTGTCTGCCTTCCTCTTATTCAACAGCTCCACCACTGCCCAATGATGTTGAGGATCATGCTCACACACCTATTCATCCTTCACACCCTCCCAACATCACTTCACTCAATTTTCACGCAAATTTGGTTGTGAGTCCTTCGAGTCCTCATATGCATTCTTTTCTACGACCTCTGTCTTCGCACCTAGGTGTTCCTCCGGATGATGTTGTCTTATGTTCATTCATTCCAGACTCTTCACTTGTTATGAACGAGGAACAACCCACTGATGGAGTTGATGTTTCACAACCAACATGCGCCGTCATTCATGAAGAGTATGAGTGGAAGCTTGAGCATCAACACTCGGCGAAGGATGAATCCCTTCCGTCTTAACCCCCTCTGTTCTTTCCTAACATCATTGGTGAACCTGCCATCCATGATTTTGCATGTGTGTCTTCATCCATGGATTCACCCATTGTTGATCTTTCGCAGGACAGACCGTATGTTAGCCAATCATCCAACAACGAAGAGGACCAATCATTCATTGGAAATCCACTTGATCTTTCATATGATTTTTTCGGAAACGCAGAGGGTGAACATCCTTCCTCCTCATCTACCCCTCTGTGTGATTCATCAAACCATGAGGATGCCGACCAACATCCTGAATTTTTTGATCTTGGTTGTCGTGATCCCTTCACCTCATCATCTGATCATGATGTTGATTCAATCGTTATTAATTCGTCTAATCCACTGGTCTACAAAGATCCATTTATCAATGAAATCGAAACCCCACAGACCATCGAGGCACTTCAGGCAGAGCTGATGGTTATGTTAGGCCCTCACTGTCCTGAGGTTGGTTTCACTTCTGATCAGGAAATTGTTCAAACACTCAAGGCTCCTCATCACTCATCTGTATCCACTCAAGATCAATATAACACTCATATTTTACTTCCACCACTCAAACTACATGATCCCATTGCTCATGCATTGGAGGATTCTTACATTGCAAGCACTCATGCGCAACGCAAGTTATTTTTGTTTCTTTCGTTTGCCTACATGTCACAGTCAAGAGTGTGCTTATGCTTCAAAGTTGCACGTAGTGTCACACGACACCATGATAAGTTCGCGGATTGCCCGTCATGCACATGCACTCACTTATGTCCCGTGGGCACTTTGAATCACGAAGTGTGGTTGTCTTCATTATTATATCTTTCTTGCTTGCTGGTTCGCACAACTGGGTTACTCGCGGACCAAGCCTTCACCAACATGGGTCTACCAATGCGTCGGTGGCTGCATTGGAAGTATCACTTCACGTGATCAGGCCCATGTACCGTTAGTGCAGGATTATGAGTCATGTTTACTTTCAGTTGTTTGCTTGCATGCTTGTTTGCTTACGTGCTTTGTTTGCTTGTTTGTTTGCTTGCTTGTTTGTTTACTTGCTTCGCTTTCATTTTTGCTTATGCTCTTGCTTTGCTTTGTTGATTGTTAGTTCATTCACTTGTTTCGTTCATAGGTTAGTTTTGCATGAAACCATGTATGACTATTGAAGCAAGATGGGTAAAGTATAAGAGGGCTTGTACAACTATCACTACTTGGTTGTCTTTCATCTTGCCTTTGTATGATGAGCTTGTTACTTTTAGTCCATGATATGTCGAAGGTAAATATGTATTGTTCAAAGTGAACCTTGGTAAAAATAAAATGCTTGCATGCTAACTAGTGTCACCTACTCTAGTCGATTGCTTTTGAGTTAACCCTTGTCAACCCAGTGAAGTAGAGTAAGGTGAGGGGGAAATCATTAACATGCACGTCAGAGGTATAATAAACCACTTCTCTGTAGGAACAACCTCTTCTTCTCTCAATAAGTCAGGATCCCTCTTCCGCCTATGAAATGAATAAGTGCTATGCACAGTTTAAAAATTAAAAAAGGAAAGTGAAAAAATTCAAAATGAAAAATGAATAAGGTGAAAGAAGAGAAAGGCTAGTGTGGAAACCAAGAGGAGATGAGAACTGAACAATACTTCCGGAGGTGTTAGACTTTCTTTTCACGAACACGGTCCATTCAGAGAGTTGGATTTCTACAAGTGTGTGGCCAAGTTTTGTAGCGGCTACAACCACCCTTCAAAATCTTGACTTAGCCTCATTTTGGAGCCTCCCTTCCAACCTTCACAACAACTTTCCTTGCTTCGTCAAGTTCACAAGATTCAGTGTCTTTCTTGCACAAAGGCAGCCTATCGGTCGCAGCTTGATACATTTCCTTCACAGGCTATTCACCTGGACTTGGTCTAGCTGCAGGCTGAGAAACTTACCCTTGAAAATTACACATTTCTAGAGGGAAACTAGCCTTCCCTCCAGAAATTGTGCAATCCTCTCTGACAGCCTGATGGGCTCGAGGATTGCACAATCCTACCTGCCAACACTCCTCGTAGGATTTACGCAAATTTCCCAGCAAGGCTGCTCAGCCCAGAATTTGCGCAAATCTAGGCAGCAGTCAGCTTCTCTACCTAGAAATTGCGTAAATCTCCTGGGAAGCTAGCCCAACTCCCAGCCAGAAATGCACTTTTTTCTCCAGCAGTCGAGCAATGTCTTGCATGTGGAGCTGAGTTGACCAGTTCCCTCTGGGACTGAGAAAAAAAGACTTACATGCATGGGCTGCTTCTCCCAAGGAAGCATGCAAAGGCATCCCTTGTTTTAGGGATCTATGTTTAACAGTTGGAGGTTACATGCAAGGAGAAATTTTGAAACCTCCCACCAAGTGTCGCTTCCCCTAGATTCGTGGCATGCGCATCACAACCTCGATGTTATCAAAACTCATTAACCAGACACTACAGAGCTCATTCCTCACATTAACCTTGCAAATATGACATCCCACATCACATCTAGGAGCAATCGGCACATTTAGCTCAGTTGTTTTGGGGTAAGCCTGCTTCCCATGCCTTGTGCTGCATTTCTGTCGCTTTTTGTGTTTTCTCTTGTGGGAGTATTGTTTGCTTGATTTCTTTGAATTCTTGCTGTCATTTACATATATACTAGCTTGTCCTAGCTTTGTTTTAGTTTTCGTTGCTATCTCACTGTTGTCGCATGCATGAAACTGTTTTGCACGGACATTCGCCCAACCAACGAACTGCCTCACCCACATGCATGTTGATCTGTTTGCTGAATCTTTCATTCATGTTTTGCATGCACTGTCAATCACTTCTGCTATCACTTAGTGTTGCCATGCATTTACTGTCTTAGTTGCTTTCAGTTGCCCGTTGGTGAGTCGGGCCAACCTTGGCCCGGACTCTGCCTTCACCAAGGCTGCATTGCGCAATCTGGGGAAGGAAGGCTCACCTTCCTCTCTAGATTTGTGCATTCTTTCCCAGCACTAGCCTCCAGGATTTTTTTGCGCATTTTTGGAGGACAGTGGCTGCTTGGCCCAAGAAATTGCGCAAATCTATCCCTAGGCCAGCAGTCCTTCCCAGCTAGAATTGCTTATTATGCAATCCCAACAGTCAGCAGCCAGACTAGACTATGCATTGTGCAGTTCCAACAGTCAGCTAGTCTCCCAAAAACCCAGACTGTTCCTTGTGTAGTCTTGGCAGTCGGTCTCCCGACCTCCTGGCTGAAATTGCGCAACCTTCATGATCATGCACCGAGGTATGTTGCAAGTCAATTCTCATTTTCATTTTGGTGTTCGACTGACAGATTCCTTGCCATGAGTGTTTCCATGTCTCCAGGTATCCCAAGTGTTCATTTGCCTCTCAGCAGTATAGGTACAATGGTTTCCAGGAGAGCAGAGACGAAGACACCGTTCAAATCACACTTGGGGATGCAATCAATCAAGTGCCCATGGACTTGCCTACCCAAAAAGATATCAAGTTGTTCGTAGACAAGGACATCAAGATATGCCAAAAACAACATCACAACAAGCAACATCATGAACAATAACTGAATACAACATACCAAATGTAATGAATGCAAGAGGAGGGTTGTTGACAACATAGAGGCGGAACAAGGTTGCAAGCTCAAGCAGGCCCATTGATGATGAAAGCAACTTTAGAGACACTGGCTATGAAGTAACGGTGCGACATGAAGATCACGTGAAGGTAGAAGATAGAACAAAGAAGGAGTTGCATGTGCTGAAGCAGCAACTCAAGAAGAACATGAAGTTGCACAGACAGACGAATGAGTTGCAACAGGAACATGAACAACAATGGGCGCAACATTCACTCACGGATGAAACTACACCCATATAAGTTAAGAATCCATCCCAACAGCTGACACAGAGCAGACATGGTGAGAAGTGTTGGTGATCACATGCAAGGGATTCAGAAACATGCATGTCATTGTGTGCACGCATGCAATCCAACCCATTCAACACACTCACCAAGGTGAAGATAAGAATGAATTCCAACTAGAGCTGAACATGTACTTCGGCAAGTTGATGCGCATGACCACTAGCACACACTTGAAGATCAGCACAGACACTATGCATATGTGTGTTTCCGGTTGAACCACACCTAAGAATACCATGCGCATGTTAGCAAACAAGTTAGATGAAGGGGCCTAACCAATGCGCCAGTTGCAACAGAGGCAAGAGTTCGCTTTAGAAAGATGTCACCATGAGGTGCATACACAACATCATGGACAACCAAGCTTAGCATCAGCTCACCAACTTCACCATCACAAGCATGTCAAAGATTTGGTCTCACCACAACAGACCGAGTGTCAGTGATGTCTTACAAGGCTTTCTCAAGCCATGTTGTCCGACATGAGTACATGTGCATTACAATGTTGAGTCATTTCAAATGTAATTCAAGTGTCAACAGTTGGATGTAATAGTCATAGAGTAGGTGAAGAGTCATGAGGGTAGTTGAACTATCACAAAGGGGAATGTCAAGGGTTACCCCACCCTTTGCTATAAATAGTCCCTCATAACACATTGTATAGGCTTTTGGTCAGCCAAGCTTCTGATAAGACTATCTTGGATAAATCTTGGACAATATTGTAATGCGCCTTGGCTTCTCCACTGCACGGAGCTAGTTCATCTCTTTGGAGGAGCTGGTGGATGTGGCTGTAACATTCCACTGTTGCAGCTAGTAGGTTTACATGGATGTGTTGTATGAATGTGACTAACACTTCTTTATATAATAAGAGCCAACAGATTTTCATGCATATGTTGTTATTGTAGTATGACTGCTCTGGTTTCCTTAATGATATATGTTGTTTAACTTAGTATTTTTGTATGAACTGATTTGTATGCAATTATATGAATCTTGTTTTTGATGTGTTGTATATGTTGTTAATGTTGTCCCGTCTGTGTCAACTACTCTGCCGGACACCAGACAATCTTTCACATGAACCTTGTTGTAACAACTGTTGCACTCGTCTCAGACTGATCCGTGAGTGTTGTATGTATTATCTTACCTTGTATGTTGTGACTGTCGCATCCATGTGGATTGTTCCGCTGGAAGCTGTGCATGTCCTTTTGTGTTGTGCGTTCCTAGCTGAGTTGGGATTGATCCCTTTCAACTTGGAACTCACCTTCACCCTCATCTCCCATTTATGTGTTAGAACCTCTCATACACCTTCTTTGACTCACTGCATCAGTCACACCCTTGCTACTGACAGAGTTATCTTACTTGCCTCTATGCGACATTGCAGTCAAGGCATTACCTTACGACCCACTGCTGGGACTCCTACACCAAACGGTCTGAGGTCTGATTGGGACTTCTTACCGGGGAAATCCCCTTGACATGTTGGCGGGTCCAGCATCATCAACAGGAGCATTTGGAACTTAACCCGAACATTTAGAGGTCTAGGCTAGAGACGTGTTCTGACGTGACGTCCTTAACTTCCTGCATTGTATCCCGTGGGTGAAATCTTGTTCCAATACGAAAGTATATTGGAGGCACTCTAGTATGGAAAGTATATGGGAACGCTCTCGCTGAATAATTATGCATTAGACAATCCTAACACGGACTTGTGCTCCCCATACCATCGAATATATATTGGGAGACCTCACTAGGTTGTTATCCTTTAGCCACTGTAACCGAGTCAACCACCTTGTAAATGTGTTACATCGAACACAACATTTGGGGAGATTGGCCGTCGTATGTTAAGTCCTTGGTTTCGGCTAAGGTGTATCTTGAGGTTCATGGATACTTGGTAAATCCTGTTGCCTAGCTTACCCCTCTTTTTATTTTGTTTTGTTAATTTCTAAAATTAATTAATTAACCACGGAACAACATCCTTCCTGTGAAAATAATCCTTAATAGATATTAGGTTGATACTGATGGCAACATTTCCTGAATCTACCATTCAAGGAAACCCCTCTGACTAGAATCCTAGTCCTCTTCCTTCTTTTGGGAATATTGTTGCTCCTTATATGGCAACGTTGTCCCTTCCTGGATTGACCATTGATCTGTCAGTTTGGTTATTTTCGACCTCGGTGATTCTGAGTGTCCAAACTGCTTTTTAACCAAGTTCTCCTCCACCTTAACAACATCAACCTCATGTTGATCCTAAAGTTGACCCCTTGCCTTCTTCACCTATTTCTTCACCTCGTTCTTCGTCTTCGCCTGCTGAAAGTTTGGATTCTAGTAACTAGGAAGCTAAGAAGAAGAAGAAGAAGAAGAAGAAGCAAAATAAGAAAGGGATCAAGCAAGCAGCCATTGCTACGGATGTAACTGATGTAGAAAAATCTTCCAACCAGCCCCAGAAAGTAAAATTCCCTTGCATGTTATGTAAGGGTGACCACATTCTTCGGAATTGTCCTAGTATTCCCAAAATCTTAGAAGTGTGTTCCATAGGTTCACATCGACCTTTGTCATCAACCTCTGGAGTTCATGTTGGTGACAAATCCTCAACTAGTAATAGTAAAGCTCATGGAAAAAAGGGAAAAGATAAATTTCCCTGTAAGTTGTGTGAAGGTAATCATTCCATTCACCTTTGTCCTCTTATGGATGAAGTTTCCAAAGAGTTGGAAAACCTTACTGCTTCCCAACCTCGTCTTCCTACTGGTTATCAAAAGCTTTCCCATGATCCTCGGCTAGTTGATCTAAGGATTGGTCAAAAGTGATCTTTGGTCAACCCTACTCTCTCTGAAAGTGAGTCTTGTGAGTCTATTCTCGACCAACCATTGGTTGAGAAAAGGGTAGACCTAACTCCACCTTCAGGTAGAGAGTGAATCTCATACCACTCAAGTTATTCTAGTGTCTTCAGTTTCGAATGAATTGGAGGGAAATCCTCCATTTCCCAATTTCCCAAGGTGCATGAGAGAAATTCTCCTATTCCCATAGCGCAAGAGGGTAGCTCTCACATTCCTACGACACCCACTCCGAGTAGTTTAGTCACTTCTTTTGATTGGAGTCAGCTGGTAGAATATCATCTTCCATCTTATGTGCCTTTCTAGATTATAGTGCAGGCTTATCATATGGCTGTACCGAGCACGGTCATAGATGAGGGCACATCTGTTAGTATTATATCCTGAATTGCTTAGCAAGCTTTAAGTTCACCACAGCTTGTCCCCATCACCCAGAATCTGTTATCTTTTAATAGAGGAACCAGTCAACCATTAGGGATCCTTCCTAAGTTGCCTATTACTTTGGGAGGAAATATTGTCTATATAGACGTGATGGTTGTCCAAGGCCCATTGAATTTGAATCTACTCCTTGGTTGTGATTATGTTTACATCATGGGAGCTCTTGTCTCTTCCCTCTTTTGAGTGATGTGTTTCCTGCATGAAGGACACATTTTCATCATTGATCAACTTACATTCATTGGTCCTAAATCAACTCCCAATCAAACATCATCCCTAAATGTTTCTTATGTGCAAGCAGTATCCCCTCCGCCACAGGTTAATTATGTGGCTACCTGTTCCATGCCCACATCTACTGATGCTCTAGTAGGTGATGTAGTACACCATGTATTGGGGGCATTGGAGCCCAATTTTTCATTTGAATCCTTGGACATGTATCGATTCTAGAATGTTGTTCTCCCATCTAATGAGTACCTCTTGGAAACCATGGTCTCTTATCGTCCATGATCAAGGGTCACCATGAGGATAGTTCTTTACTATGTCAACCTCATTAAAAAATGAAATAGGTCCCCATGAGGATAGTTCTTTTACTATGTCAACCTTGTTAAAAAATGAAATAGGTCCCATGAGGATAATTCTTTTACTATGTTGACCTCATTAAAAAATGAAATAGGTCCCCATGAGCATGGTTATTTTCCTGTGTCAAGATTGTTAAAAAATGAAACAAACCCATTTCCAATTCGAGTCTTTGATTAGATCTCCTAAATTCCCAATCGAGTCTTTCACTTGACCTCGTAAGTGAACCTTCATTCCATCCACCTGTTAGTAACCAGTAGTCTACTTCGGTGAACGAAATGAAGCTTGGGGGGGCATGTACCTCGAATTGAGTCATTATGTGGGGGCATGCAAGCCAAACTCAAGCATAGTTTATATTTGTTTCAAGCTTGTGTAAAAATGAAACCAAATCCAAGCATAGTTTTTTCTCATGTTTCAAGCTTGTGAAAAAATGAAACCATCTTCAAGTATACTCAAGCATTGTTTCCTATGTTTCAAGCTTGTGTAAAAATGAAACCATTCTTACTTTACCTCTCATGATTTCTATTTTTATCAATTTGTTTTTGCTAGATGAGCCTTGGTTTTTTCATTCCATCGTCACCATCTCTTTCGTCGATCATACACTTTCACTTGGTTGTTTTACCCTTGCCTAAGGAACATCTACAATGAGTAGTCTTATTAGCCAACCTCTTGACCTTTACATGTTTTGAGCAGTTCCATCATCACTGTAACGAATTGCTATCCTTTTATACCACTCGTTTCTCCAGGTGGAGTCATATTTAAACTCTTTTCTAACTCTTGAAAAATGAAACTATTTCCGATTACTTGTCTTTTCGAACTCGTAAAAGTAAATGAAAAGACGTCTACTTAGTATAAGTTTAACCCTTTTCCGGACTGAGATAGACTATTGTACGAAAAAGGAATACCTTAGTTGAACATGGCTAATAGGTTCTCTAGGATATTGTTTTCTACCTTTTCGGATTCAAGAGACGATTTATGAAAAGGGACCTTGGAGTTTTATTTTTTCGCTTCTTTTTCAAACTCCCTCAACATGAAAAAGATGTTGATTTTTACCTTCGTCGGACTCATAAAACATAAATGACGCAGGACTTTTCACCACGACGAGACCGAGTTTCTCCTTCCTAGGACTCGTAAAATTTACGAGGATGGATTCATCCGAAGGGTGAACTTATATGGCAAGCATATGCTATCCACTTCAAGCTTGCTATAAAAAATATATGGGGTACTCACTAGAAATGTTGGGGGAAAAAGTGAAAGCGATCATCTCTTGTATTCTGTAAAGGAAGCTTGTCGCTCTTGAACATGACACTCATCTATTACTCGTGTCGGTTTTGGGACATCCTCACTTGGTCACTTGCCTTCCTGGGTTTGGGGAATCCATTTTGCCTCTCATTTGATTATACCATTTCATCATCATGACCTCTGATCCTATGTTGAGTCAAATGCCTCCAAACTCCGGAGTCATGTTGCTGATATGTTCAAGAGAAGTCCCAACTACAGTTCTTTACTGCTTATACACTGTCTGACTTTCTGCCACAATATTGGATCACACTTATCTACTCTACTACATCCTTTTGTTTCGTGTCGATGATGTGGGATTCATTTTGGCCCTCCTTTTATGAATCACTTTCTATCGACTTTAGCTCATTATCTGGGAAGATGATCTAGAAACTCCCTTCTAGTACCTTGGAGCTTGCATGCTTCAATGGCAAGTTCTTTGCATTCGACGACAAATTTACATCATTGACCTTTCAATTGGATGATTCCATGGGTGTTTGACTTCAGCTTCATTATTCACATTCATGGATTGTGGTTATTGTACCTTGAGAGACATTGTCATTATTGGTGGTTTCGCTCATGCTTGTTAACAATTTAGATTATTGAATGTAATGAGGTGGTTTTCTATCATGTTCGACTTCAACACATCTATTCACATGATTAGAATTCGTACATTGATTGGGTCGAGACGGAGCGCAAGACCCTGGATTTTGTCTGATAAAGTCTAGGTTGCGTGGAGTTATGAGTCATTCATGATTGTACACATGTTTCCTCTGGATGGATGGTTGTGACCATACTGTGGGTCCATATTCATGATCCTTTTTATTCGGATGGCTGCGACCATACCGAGGATCTTTGCACATGATCCCTCCTATTCGGATGGCTGCATCCATATTGCAAATTCATGTATTATTAGATGCCTATTCATGTATCATTAGGCATGGTCATCAGAGATGTCATATATGTATATGTATGTGTATATGCTTGATTTGCAGGTCTCCTAACGATGTTGTTCTCGTCCTTGCACTGACTTGTAAAGCATCTCAACCATCACTCCCTGTTCTGCCTTCATGCTTTAGGGGGCATCTGTTACACAATATTTTGTCACACCTCCTGTTCACTTCCTGTTCATACCCGAAGTGCCAAAACATTGACTACTGTGTAGCATATCCATCATGATATATAGACCAAAGCCTCCCTGAAGAATAAAAGGAAAACTACCCTAAATTCATTCTGAAGAAGGTTTCCTAAAAACCCAATTTTTGGCATCAGTGCATTTTTCTCCACTACCTACCCATGCTGATGGAAAGTTACACAATTATACACTAGCACTGCCTGTGCGGGGTTTTATAGGAAAACCTGCATTGAACCTCTTCTGGTAGGTTTTCCCAAACTGGAGGAGAAGCTTCGTACACTAGAACCTTCAAGAACATTGAGCTGTATATGGGTTGTTGATGATATGGTCGAGCTCTCCCATCTGGACCCCTTGATCTTATCATCATGGGCTTTCCCCTTGAGATGTGGACCTTCCTCCCTCTTTTTCGGATCCCTAACTCCCTCTTCCTTCCTATAAATTCACTCCCTTCCATCCCCAAATGGTTGGTCATTGATTACTTCATCCCTATGCTGAGATTATGCTTACATGCTACCCATTCTAGCTTGGAGATGGAGTGTTTGAAGAGTCTTTGTTGGGACTTGGACATCCACCAAAAGGAGGTCTCCAACATCAAGGCATAGGTTGTATGCTTCCCTTTTTAGCTTATTAATATATACATATGATGTTCACTTTCCATAATTGTGTAAATGTTTATACTATTAGCTTAATACTCCTTGATCTATTAAGTAGTTTATGTTTGATGTATGCCATATATGCTCTTGTATCTTTCATAGTTCTTTGATGTTCCTTGTAGGTACTCAGATGTGAATGATTAGAGAGCGAGGCCTGGAGTTCACGATTCAAAGCCATCTCCAAGGATCGAGCGATTAGCATCAAAGCGAGGTAGGTTTCTCCTTCTCTTTGCATTTGTCAAACATAAGCTAGGAAAGTGTATGTTAGTTTGTTTAGTTTGTTGCTAGACCCACTCATTGGGCTAGAGGGATTGCCTCTATCCATAGAGGGGATTTGCCTTCACAACACAACTTTACTGCAGAAAATTCAAAGTTGCAGAAGAAACTGTTGGGAAGTCGAAGTTGCAGAAGATATTGCTGGAAAGTCGAAGTTGTAGAAGAAATTGTTGGGGAAGGTCAAAGTTGCTAGAAGTTGTTGGAAGATGAAAGTTCTTGGAAGGTTGAAGTTGTTGGAATATCAAAGCTACTGGAAGGTTGAAGTTGTTGGGTCAAAATTATTGGAAGCTGCTAGATCAAAGTAGTTGTAAAGGTTCACTAAGAAGGAGAATACTGGTTTGGTCTTGGAGGGGTCTTTGACAAGGGTCTTAGGTCTTGGAATTTGTAATTTGAAGTTCTATAAGAAGAGAATAATTCTTGTGGATTTTCCTCTCGAGAGGAGAGGTTTTGGCCCTATATTGGAGTCTACATTTGGTGTCCTCTTGTCTATTTGATATTCATATTTTGGTTGTTGTTTGAAGATAATAACATAATAATAATCAAGTGAAAGAATAAGCTAATCAAATTAAGTAATAATACATTACATGTAGTTATAAAATTAAGATAAATCTCCTAATCTATCTACACCCTATATTTATCAACATGAGAGTGGTTGCGAGCTCATTGGATTTCATATGGAGAGAGTAGAATTTTAGATCTCACTCAAAATCCACCACAATTTTTTTTTATTTTTTTTTTATTTTTTTTTTATTTTTTTTCCAGTATTTTATTTTTGGAGGGATTGCAATGTTTCCATTGCATTTTTTCATGTATGAAGGTATTGAACTAGGATTTAATCAAGAGCACCAATCCCTCTATGTACCTTGATGTTAGTGGCATTAATTGTTGAACTCCTCTATCATGATCCTACTAAAAATGTACCCATCACTCAAACAAAATCTTGAATTGACATAGAAAACATTTTTTTATCTTATTTTAATGCTTAGAGGGTGATATTTATGATGGAGATCCCAATATAGGAAAATATTTTTATGATATGTAGGTATTTGTTGTAGGATGGTTTGTTTTGGATGTTAGAGTCCATCTAGGTCATGTTTTTTGATGTAATTTTTTGTTCAAAGATGGATTGCATTCAGCGTTATTTTGGTAATGTTCACCCTTACATTCTCTACAAATGATAACTTTTTTTTATTTGTGTATAAATGGTTTGGATTCATATGGATGCAAATGAATACACGTGGTTTTCTTTAAAATTTAAATATTTTATGTGTTTTTGGTTGACTAGATTTTTTATCGGTTCTGGTCTGGTTTTGATCGGTTCTCGGTCTGGGGGTCTACTGGTTTGGTGATTAGTCTGGTTCTTATAACCTTGGTTAGAACATAATTGCATTAATTATTCATTCATGACATTGTAAGAAGTATCCTAGTGGTGAAACTCTTTGAATCTCTTCCCATCAAACTCCATTATTCCTTGAGTGGGTAAATACTTGGAAATTAAGCTAAGGCATTAATTTTCAGCCTCCTCAAAAGCAAGGTTGACCAATATTTGACATCCATGAATCCATATACCCAAGGGACAAGGAACTATTCCAAGTATTTGGTGATCATTCTAAAATTCTATCCATTTTTCTCTCTCCAAATTTCGGTTCTTTTAAGGATAGAAAG
The DNA here is from genome assembly GCA_031772625.1 of Pinus tabuliformis. NCBI lineage: Eukaryota > Viridiplantae > Streptophyta > Pinopsida > Pinales > Pinaceae > Pinus > Pinus tabuliformis. Next base: position 158,564,110 of record CM062811.1, on the reverse strand, counting down.
AAAGTAGGGCTTGGTGCGAATTTATAGGCAAAACAATTTTTTAAAGTTTGAGAACCTAAACATCAATTTGACTTGATTTTCCACCAATTATCTCAATTTGGTGGGAATCCACTCAAATTTCTTCCATAAAATATCTTACCCTATGTGTTTTCCCTAAGAGGGAAACCCTAGTCTTCATTCTCTCAACTTAAGGAATTTTTTGGGGGTTTCATGTGCCTTGAAATAACTCATTATTGTTGTAATAAACCATTTCTCTTTGGCCTTGACCTTGTGAACACTTGTTCTCACCTAACATCTCCAAACCCTAGGTCTCGAACCTTGTTTTCTAGAGCTTTTCTTTGAGAGTGTTTTGCTTCTTTTGAAGTCTTGAAACATTATTGAGTTTCCCTCTTGAATGAGCTCTAGCTTGATCACTTTGTGCCTTATACTTAGCATATATATTGAAAGTGATCTCATTCTTACCAAGACTCCTCCCATCAGTCAAAGTTCGTAAAGATTAGGGGGTTTTGGATGAGGTGACACTGGGCCTCTACCCCATTATTGTCCCATTGTCTAGTTTATACCTTGTAGGGTTTCCCTCTCCCAGGCCAAGTAGATTTTATTGTAACATGATGAACATATTATAAAGAGAATTCCAATATTGTATTTATTGAAAGCTAAATCATCTAAATATAATATTTTAATTTTATAAATATAGTATATTGTAGAAGTAAATGTAAAGACATGTCTATTGTTTTATCTTAATTCTATTTTTTATTTTAATTATTATTATTATTTTATTTCTATTATATTCAATAAATTTAATTATTATTTAATTCTAAGTATATAAAAAATAATAATAAATATAGATATAATAAAGGAAAATTTTAAATATAAAATGTGCACTTTAATTGAGAAAGTCTATAAGCTATAATCTTTTTTTTAAAGGTCATAATAACATTGGACTTTTTACCACTCTTTCAAGAAGGGCATATATGCATGGATTCATTCTTGGCATCACCATTTTAAGTCCAAGGAATGCAAATATAAAGCCTTGTAAACCTCTTTGTGATGATAATTATGTGATGGTGTCTCTTAGATCCCTGACAATGGATGGTGGATGGTCATAGCTAGTTGTCTTAGCTTCATCTTCGTGGTATTTGGTTTAGTGACACTACTAACATCTCCCTAATGGGTGCTAACTACATGCCTTGATGAGCATTCATATGTCCCAAGAAAATATGCAGACATTATGGAGGTGGGCCTATTAGGACTTATGATTTATAGGAACACTCATTGCTTATCCCTGTAATGGGTATCACTTATTGTACATTTTCCTTTATTTTTTCTCAATCTCGGTGCACCTATTTTTCCCACATGGTTTTCTTATCGAGTCTATAAGCATTCCTTGGTCTTGACGTCTTCATCTTAGTACCATTCCTCACCATGTAAATCTAACATTGTCCAACATTTTGGGTACCTAAGGTAGTTTGTGGACACCCCAATGCACAGGTTCTTGAGGTCCTTGGTAAAAAAAAGGCTCAAATTGATAAAAAAATTCCTTCTCACATTTTTCCAACTATTCGGGTACCAGGGTAGTTTGTGAACCTCGATGCATAGGTTCCCAGGGTCCTTGGTAAAAAAGGCTCTGATTGATCAATAAAATTTATCCTTGCCATGCCACATGGAATTTTTTAGAAATTATGTTCCAAAAGGAAGTTATGCTCAGTCTAAGGGGATCATCCTCCATTTGTAGCACATGTGTCCCTCCTTTATTGTATTTTAGTCCCTCTTTATTGGGACATCTTGCGTCTTTGAGGGTTTTAAGCAAAGTAAAAGACAAATTTATTTTTTTACTTAGTCTCCAAGTATTTTGTAGATAACAAGTTACCCTTTTAGGGAACAAAAGAAGATTAGATGTTGAGAGCCTCATCTATAAAGTTAGAGCTCTCCCTCCTTGAAAAATATGTTATGAAAATGTCTCAATACTAATGCCATAGTAAGAACTTCCTTGGTGTAATGTCTTGTGTACAATTTGTGGGTTGGTTTTTCTATTATTTCTCTTCTTCGCTCTTTTAAAATTATTGTACTTTCATAAGATATTTTGTAGGTTTTTGTATATATTCCACAAAATTTTCGGATCAATCTATTGATGGGCTACATAGTTATGTGGTGTAGAAGGGTTAGCAAATAGGCCTCACCTTCTTCTTGTTGGACTAAAGTTATTGAAATCTAATTTTTGGATAAAACTTTATTTGGGTTTTCTCCTTAAATGATAAGATCTCTCTTAGCCTCATATTTGAACCATTGGATGAAGATATTCCACAAAGGGAATCACTCCTAGTTGAATTTTTGCACTAGTGAGGGTCTTTGATACACAATATTTTGTCACACCTCCTGCATTTCGCTGTGACATACCCCGAAGTTCCCGAAACATGACCATAATGCAGTGTACTCATCCAGATATGCAGCTCAGATCCTCCCTTAAACAATGATTGAAAAATGCCTTGAGCTTCCCTTGGAGGAAATGGATCTAAAACCCTAATTTTGGCATCATCACCCCCTTGAAACTGGAAATTATGACGGTCTCTAGTTGCACTATACTAGCCCCGTGATGTCGACGCGCTTATGGCTTGGATACCAGCAATGATCCCTAAAAGGAAAATTTCCCAAAGAGGACAAGCAGCTTCGTGATCTAGAGGCTTCCAGAACGATGAGTTGGAGGTTGTTCGGCGTGGATGAGGTTGAGTTCTCTCAACCTGGCCTTTTGGTCTTATCCCTATGAGTTACATCCTTGAGATGAGGGCCTTCTCCTATCTTTGGAGAGACCTTAAATCCCTTTCCTTGCCTATATATTCATCCTCTCCCATTCCCAAATGGTTGTTCTTTGGCTATTTTCACCCTTATGCTAATATTGTGCCTACATGTTACTCATTTGGCTTGGAGAAGGAGTTCTTGGAGAGCTTGAGCTTGGAATTGGACATTCACTCAAGGAGAGATTATTGACATCAAGGCTTGGTTGTATGCTTCTTCCTTTATTCTATTAATATATACAACCGCTGGTTCATTTTCCATAAATGTGTATGTTAATGCATCATTTATCTTAATGCTCCTTGATCTGTTAAGTAGGTTACTTTCGATTATGATATTTGTACTTGCATGCTTTGTTGTGTCTTGATCTCTTGTGTAGGCATTTAAATGTCGTGAGTAGTAGGACCAAGCCCGTTGTGCAAGTGATTCGAGGTCTTCAATAATGGAGGATATTATATCATCAGAATGAGGTGGGCCATCTTCCTCGTCTCCTATTTCGATTGTAACTTAGGAAAGTGTTTAGTAGATTGTCACGTAGGTTGCTAGTCCCACTCATTGGGCTAGAGGGGTAGTCTCTGCCTGTAGAGAGGATTGCCTAGAAAACAAAATGGTGATTCCGCCGGGGACGCTATAACCCTTCCCATCCATTCCTTCAATCAGATCCTTTGACTAGTTAGACCAACCGTCGATTTCTCGGCTTGTCTACATCAGTATGGGTTTATACCATCACTGATTACCACCTTAGAGTGCTAAGTCTGGATTGTTGCTTGGAATATTTTTTGTTTTTTCCCATATTCCTCGCCCATCGCGGGTTTAGCTCTAATAGTCGCACTAGCAGCGTGAATTTTTGCCTGTACAGTCCCGATTAAAAAAAAATTCTTCACTGTTTGGTCATGCTAAAAATCATCACTACTTTTGCTATACAAAGCAGTGTTGATGTTGATGACCCCGACCATCGTGGGTTTTGACTATGAAAAGTAGCGATGATAACCTAATTATCACGGGTTTTTCTATCTAAAGTAGAGATGATCCTTGAATGTGAGAATTTTTAAGGTTTCTTCCTTAGAATCCAGTGTGTCTTAGCCCCTAAGGTCTTTTCCTATCTTGTATGCTTGGATTTGTCAGTTTTTGATTGATTGTCTTGATTAATTTGGAAAATTTGTTTCATTGGATTTGAAGTGAAATCTGATTGAGTTCTAGGGTTTCTAGTCAATTGGTTATCACTTGCTGCTTGTTGGTGTCGTTGAGATGCTTATTTTTCTAATTGATTGAGTGTTGTTTTATGTGGAAATCATTGAAAACATCATTTTGCATTTGTTTTAGCTTGTATTTCGAAATTTAATTTACGTGAAAATGCATTAGATTAGTTGCATTGAAAAGTTATATTTTGAGATTCATCATTGAAAATAGATCACATTTTTTGGTTTTTGAAAGCTAAAGACTATTTTAGGTGCATCAAATCATTCAAAATGAAAAGAAAAGCATGATTCATATAAATTCATCTTAGTAAAGTCAAAATCATTTTTCTTTCGAGAAGTTGCATTTAGGATAGTGAAAAGTGAAAATATTTTTTACTTTTGGAATTGCATTTAGAAGACGAAAGTGAAAGTTAGTGGAAGGCATTTTGCATGATGCATTTTGTTTGATGCATTATTGATTGAAATTTCTTGTCTTTATTATTCTAGCTTTCATTGAAACGAAAAGTTTTCCTTTTCTCATATAGTTGCATCTTAGGTGACATCATTTTGAGCCCAAAACTAAAACATAATTGAAGATAAACGTTAAAGTTTACCTCAATTAACCTAAGGAGATTTGGAATTTAACACAAATATCTAGAGGTCTAGGCTAGAGACGTGTTTCAGCGTATTTAAACATAACATTTTTCATTAACTACTTGCAGTGTATCCTAGGGGTGAAATCTCGTCCCAGTATGGAAGTATATAGAAGGTTCTCCAGTAATTTCAGGTATATCGGAGGCACTTCAGTATGATAAGTATATAGGGACACTCTCATCGAATGGTTCTGCATTAGAAAATGCTAACACAGACTTGTGCTCCCCGTATCATCGAGTATATATTGGGAGACCCCATTAGGTTGTTATCCTTTAGCCACAGGTAACCAAGTCAGCCGCCTTGTAAACGTGATACACCAAACACAACATTCGGGGAGATCAGTCGTCGTACGTCAAGTCCTTGGTTTCAGCTAAGGTGTATATAATAGTTCACGGTTACTTAGTAAACCCTTTTGCCTATATTACCCCTTATTTACTTATTTTTGTTAAAGTTATTAATTCAATTAATTGACCGCAGAACGACATCCTTCCTGTGGAAATACTCCTTATTAGATATTAGGTTGATACTGATCGCAACATTTACTGAGTCTACTAGTCAAGGAAACCCCTCTGATGGGAATCCTATTCCTTTTCCTTATTTTGGAAATACTGGTGCTCCTTATATGGCAATGTTGGCCCTTCTTGTATTGACCATTGGTCTGCCAATTTGGTTATTTTCGACGTTGGTGATTTCGACTGTCGAAACTGCTTTTCAACCAAGTTCTCCTCCACCTGAACAACATCGACCTCATGTTAATCCTAAAGTTGGCCCCTCACCTTCTTTTCCTATTTCTTCACCTCGTTCTTCCTCTTCGCCTAGTGAAAGTCTGGATTCTATTTACCAGGAAGCTAAGAAGAAGAAGAAGAGGAGGAGGAAGAAGAAGCAAAATAAGCAAGGGGGAAACCAAGAAACCATTGCTATGAATGAAACTGATGTAGATAAATCTTCCAACCAGCCACGGAAAGTAAAATTTCCTTGCATGTTATGTAAGGTTGACCACCTTCTTTGAAATTGTCCTGGTATCCCCAAGGTCTTAGAAGTGTGGTCCACAGTTTCTCATCAACCTTTGTCATTAGCCTCTGGTGATTATGTTGGTGAAAAACCTTCAACTAGTAAAGTCCATGGGAAAAAGGGAAAATTCAAAATTCCTTGTAATTTGTGTGAAGGTAACCATCCTATTCACCTTTGTCCTCTTATTAATGAAGCTTCCGAAGAGTTGGAAAATCTTACTTCTTCCTAGCCTCATCTTCCAGCTGGTTATTGGAAGCTTTCCCTTGATCCTTCACTAGTTGATTCAGTGATTGATCAAAAGTCATCTTTGGTCAACCCACCCTCTCTGAAAGTGAGTCTCGTGAGTCCATTCTTGACCAACCATTCGCTGAGAAACCGGTAGACTTGGTTCTACCTTCACTTAACCGTACCTTTTCGGTAGAGAGTGAACCTCGTACTACTCGGGTTCTTCTTAGTTTCTTCAGTTTTTAATGAACTAGAGGTAAATCCTCCTATTCCTGAGGTGCATGAGAGTTTTCTCCGATTCCCATCGAGAAAAAGGGTAGCTCTCCTGTTCCTACGACACCCCATCCAAGTAGCTTGGTCACTTCTTTTGATTGGAGTCGACTGGAAGGATATCGCCTTCCATCTTATGTACCTTTCCAGATTATAGTACAAGCTTACCATATGGTTGTACCTAGCACAATCATATATGAGGGCACATCTGTTAGCATTCTGTCCTCAAATTCTTGGCAAGCTTTAGGTTCTCCTCAGCTTGTCCCTGTCACCCAGAATCTGTTAGCTTTTAACAGAGGAACCAGTCAACCATTAGGGATCCTTCCTAAGTTACCTATTACTTTGGGAGGAAAGATTATCTATATAGACGTGATGGTTTTCCAAGGCCCTTTAGATTTTAATCTACTCCTTGGCCATGACTATGTTTATGTCATGGGAGCCCTTGTTTCTTCCCTCTTTCGAGTGATGTGTTTCCCATATGAAGGAAGCATTGTGATTATTGACCAGCTTACATTCATTGGTCCTGAATCAACTCCCACTCAACCATCATCCCTAAATGGTTCTTATGTGCAAGCAGTATCACCCCCGCCACAGGTTAATTACATGGCCACCTGTTCCATGCCCACATCTACTGATGATCTAGTAGGTGATGTAGTACACCATGTACTAGGGCATTGGAGCCCGATTTTTCATTTGGATCCCTAGACATGTGTCCCTTCCAAAGTCTTGTTCTCCCATCTAATTAGAACCTCTTAGAATCCATGGCCTCTTTTGGGTTGTGGTAAAAGGCCTATCGAGTAGAGTTCCTTGTCTTGTGTCAATCTTGTTAAAAAATGAAACAAGATCCATGGAGCAGAGTTCCTTGTCTTGTGTCAAGCTCATTAAAAAATGAAACAAGGTGTTATGAGCATGGTTCTTTTCCTGTGTCAAGCTCGTTAAAAAATGAAACAAATCCCCTTCCAATTCAAGTCTTTGATTAGATCTCTTAAAATCCCAGTCGAGTCTTTCACTTGATCTTGTAAGTAAACCTTCATTCCATGCACCTGTTAGTAACCCGTAGTATACTTAGGTGAATGAAATGAAACATGGGGAGCATGTACCTCAAATTGAATCATTATTATGGGGGCATGCAAAATCATCTCAAGCATAGTTTATCTTTGTTTCAAGCTTGTGTAAAAATGAAACCAAATTCAAGCATAGTTTGTTTCCGTTTCAATATTGCGTAAAAATGAAACCAAATCTAAGCATAGTTTTTTCCCATGTTTCAAGCATGTGAAAAAATGAAACCATCTTCAAGTATAATCAAGCATAGTTTCCCATGTTTAAATCTTGTGTAAAAATGAAACCATTCCCACTTTACATCTTGTGATTACTGTTTTTATCAGCTGATTTTTGCCAGATGAGCCTTGGTTTTTTCATTCCAACGTCACCATCTCTTTGGACGATCACATGCTTTCACTTGGTTGTTTTACCCTTGCATGGGGAATATTTGTGATGAGTGGTCTTATTAGCCAGCCTCTTGACCTTTACATGTTTTGATCAGTTCCATCATGATCGGAACCAGTTATTATCCTTTTATACCACTCGTTTCTCCAGGAGGAGTCATCTTTAAGCTCTTTTTCGACTCTCGAAAAATGAAAATATTGTTGAGTACTTGTCTTTTCAAACTCGTTAAATTTAATGAATTGACGTCATCATAGTATACATTTACCCCTTTTTCGGGTTGATATTGACTATTTACAAAAAAAGTACACCTTGGTCGACATGGTCAAGAGGTTCTCTCGAATATTGTTTTCTACCTTTTCGGGTTCGAGGGACAAATTACGAAAAGGGACATGATGGAGTTTTCTTTTTTGTCTCTTTTAAAACTCTTTAAACATGAAAAATATGTTGAGTTATTCTTCTGTCGGGCTCGTTAAAACTTTACGACAAAAGAATCGTCACCATGATGAGATCAAGTTTCTACTTCCTAGGACTCATAAAACTTACTAGGATGGATTCGTTCGAAGGGTGAACTTATATGACAAGCATATGATATCCTCTTCAAGCTTGTGTAAAAATAAAGAGGTACTCACTAGAAATAGTGGGGAAAATGTGAAAGTGAAACATTTCTTGTATAGGTAGCATGTCGCTCTTGAACATGACACTCATCTGCGTCTCGTGTCGCATTTGGGATATCCTCACTCTGTCACTTGTCTTTCTGGGTTTGGGTGATCCATTTTTCCTCTCATATGAATATTCTATTTCATCATCATGACCCATGGTTCTATGTTGAGTCAAATGCTGCCACACTTCAGAGTCGTGTCATCGATATTTTCAAGAGAAGTCCTATCTGCATTTTGTTACCTATACATGTTTGACTCTTTGCTACAGTCTTGGATCCTACTCATTTCATTCCACTTTATTCCTCGTTTCGTGTCGATGATGGGGGAATCATCATGGCCCTCCTTCGATGGGTCACTTCCTGTCGACTTTAGCTCATTATCTAGGAAGATGACTTAGAGACTCCCTTTCAGTACCTTAGAGCTTGCATGCCTTAATGCCAATTTCTTCGCATTTTATGACATGTTTTCATCATTGGCCTTTGATCAGATGATTCCACAAGTGTTCGACTTCAACATCATTTTCACATTCACAGATTGTAATATCGTACCTTTAAAGGCATTTTCATTACTGGTGGTTTCTCTTGTGCTTGTTAACGGTCCACATCATTGGACAGTAATCAGGTGGTTTTCTAGCATGTTCGACTTCGACACATTCATTCACATGTTATAATTCGTACTTTGATTAGGTTGGGATGGAGTGCAATACCCTGAGTTTTATGTGGTGTGACTCAAGCTGCGTGGAGTTATGTATTGTTCATGATTGTACAGATGTTTATTCTATACAGATGGTTGTGAGCATACCGTGGGACTTTAAATTTATGATGATCCTTCTGTATCAGGTGGCTGCATCCATACCTTGGATCTTAGATCTACAGATGATCCTTCTCATTCAGATGGTTGTGCCCATGCCATGGATATTTCTCATAGTCCTTATTTTCCAGATGGTTTCATCCATACCGTGGATTCATGTTTTGATATCATATATGTATATGTATATGTCCTTGATTTGTAGGTCTCCTGACATTGTTGGTTCTCGTCCTTGCAAAAGCTCGTAAATCATCTCAACCATCACTCTATGTTCTGCCTTCATGCTTTAGGGGGCATCTGTTATACAATATTTTGTCACACCTCCTGCATTTCGCCATGATATGCCTCGCAGTGCCTGAAAAATGACCATAATGCAGTGTACTCATCCAGATATGCAACTCAAATCCTCCCTTAAACAATGATTGAAAATGACTTGAGCTTCCCATGAAGGAAATGGATCTAAAACCCTAATTTTGGCATCATCGCTCCCTTGAAACTGGAAATCACGATGGTTTCTAGTTGCACTATACTAGCCCCACGATGCCATCACACTTTTGGATTGGATACCATTGATGATACCTAAAAGGAAATTTTCCCAAAGAGGACAAGAAGCTTCGTGATCTAGAGGCTTCCAGAACGATGAGCTGGAGGTTGTTCGGTGTGGATGAGGTCGAGTTCTCTCAACTTGGCCTTTTGGTCTTATCCCTATGAGCTAACTCCTTGAGATGAGGGCCTTATCCTATCTTTAGAGAGATCCTAACACCCTTTCCCTGCCTATATATTCATCCTCTCCCATTCCCAAATGGTTGGTCTTTTGCTATTTGCACCCTTACGCTAAGATTGTGCCTACATGCTACTCATTTGGCTTGGAGAGCTTGAGCTTGGACTTGGACATTCAATCAAGGAGAGCTTATTGAAATCAAGGCTTGTTTGTATCTTCCTCCTTTATTATATTAATATATACAACTGCTGGGTCATTTTCCATAAATTTGTATTTTAATGCATCATTTATCTTAATGATCCTTGATTTGTTAAGTAGGTTACTGTTGATTGTGCTATTTGTACTTTCATGCTTTGTTGTGTCTTGATCTCTTGCGCAAACATTTAAATGCTGTGAGCAGTAGGACCGAGCCGTGGTGCAAGCGATTTGAGGTCTTTAACAAAGGAGGATATTATAGCATCAGAACGAAGTAGGCCATCTTCCTCATCTCCTATTTCGATTGTAAATTAGGAAAGTGTCTAGTAGATTGTCACGTAGGTTGCTAGTCCCACTAATTGGGCTAGAGGGATCATCTCTATCCGCAGAGAGGATTGCCTAGACAACATTCTTAAACAAGGGTTGTGGATACTAGTGCAAGCATTCCAAACTCACTCCTTGTCCAAATAATAAAGGGTTGAATTAGAGAGGGTTGTAATCACAATTGGACAACAGAGGAGGTAATTAGAAGGGCACAAAGAAAACATCATATTCACTTCATCAAATTTCAAAATTCCTTGCTTATTTCTAATTTAAAATAAATAAAAATAGAAAATACAACAAAAAACATATTTTACTAGATTGAGCTAAAATTTCCATCATTTAGCTAATTTTGGCACTTGGGTTTTTCTTTATTGATTTATCTAATTTTCCCAAGAAAGGTATATTGACTTATTGTTTGCATGGAAGGATAGTTTCAAGAAAAACATGTCATTGTCCAAGGGATTTGCACGTATGTAATAACAAATTACAATTATCATTTTACATGATAAGTGAAGCCCTTTCAAGCTAATCTTGCAACTAAAGGTCTAACTCTAAAATCCCCTTCATTTTCCTCACTTTTGGAAGCCCATTGAAAATTATTTAAAGTGAATAATCAACCCCAAACTTGATGAGATAAAAAATATGCATTAATAAAATCTTGTTTTTTACTCTAGTGAGGATTTAACCCCTAAAACTTTGTAAATTCCATATTTGAATATATTTTGAAATACTCATCCTTTTGAATTGTTAGTGGGCTCATTGAATTCATGTTTCGTGGTAATAATACTTTCAACCCATATCCATAGGTTTCTTACACATTTTAAGGTTTGTGGAAAGCCCCAAAATGGGTTATTACTTATTGATTTCTACGTTTTCTAAAAAATTGTAGGGTTGTGGGTCTAAATCAACAAGATAATTTTTCTTTTCCATACTCATACCAAAGGTAGATAAATTCCTTTCATTCTAATGTTGGTAAGGGTTGTTCCCACTCAAATTTGTGCTTTTTCAAAGGTTTATTATTTTAATTATTAAGTGTTTTGGTTGTTGGTCTATGCTTTTCTGCAATAGTAAATCATTTTTAGATTGAGAATTGTTCAAATTAACTGCTAGACTCTGTCACCGAAGAAATATTTCATTGGCACCAACCTATTGATTTTGTGGTGGAGGATTCAGTTGTGTAGGGGAGTTTGTTGTGACTTTATAGGAGTTGGCCTAAAGAGTGGGGATTCATTTCAAGGTGATAATGAGAACTTGTCCTATGTGGAGTTGCCTTAGTGTCTTTTTGTACCTTTACAAGACTGCTAATCCATATTGTAACATTTTTTTGGCGTTGTTAGCGGAGATAAAGGTTAATTAATCAAGCATTCGACGAAATCATATTGGTAATAATGTTTTTGTTTTTCATCTTGGTGAGATTATTATTATTCTTGTTAACCTTGCAAAGTTTCACATGATGAATCCACTTGAACAAAATCTAAAAGACACACAACATGAGGAACTAATCTCAAAGGTAAAAAGTTTGGTAATTTAGGTAAATATTGGTGACTCCACATTATGGTAATTTAAGATTGGTAAGTAGATTTTGAGCTTAAGTAATTATCATCAAATATGTATGGAGTATGGATCATGATAAGACATTATCTTTTGATTATTTATTTGTTCCTTTGAATTTATCATGCATTCTAAGGTACCATCATTCTCCCCTAGTTGATATGCCTAGTCGAGTCCCTAAGTTTAATGGTAATCCATCATTAGCTTCATATTTCGTAGAGTCTTTTATAAATTATATTGTTGATGCTAACATTGTACTTGAAGATGACTCAATTAAATCTTTTGCATGGGCAATGCAAAGATATGAAGCATGGAAATGGCACTACAACTTTGCGCTAAAAGAGATAAAACCATTCCCTCAATACATCAAAACATTTTAAAGATGGTGGATCTATGGGTATGAAGAGATTGAAGCTATTCATATTTTATTGACATACAAGGACAAATGCTAGAAAGGATCAATGACTTGTTATGAAATTGGATGAGCATCCCTCCAATGATCTCATTATATAAATGAAAGAAAGAGAGAATGCACTCAATTTCTTATCAAATTTTGTTAAAGTGAGGTATACTGAGCTTTGCATGTGAAAATCTGAATAAAAAATGATCAAAGAGGTTGTTCCAAATCCCATGGCTATTGTGGAAATAAAATTCAAGAAATTTTAGGTGACCCTCATCCAAATGCATCAAAGGATCTTAGTGTGGGAAAAATGTTTTGCAAGTGAAGAAGAAGAAGATCTCCAAGATGAGGTTCTACCATCTCTTTCCTCCCTGGAAAACAATGATGAATGGATGGCCTATTGGAAATGGTTCAAAGAAATGAATGAGGCAAATGATAAACATGATCTAATTGAAGAGAAAAGGAAAGAGATCATGGGCATCCATCTTGAGAATGAAGCAGTCAGTACAAAAACCATGACATAATCACATCTATACCCATGTCAGAGAGAAGGATGACTCCTTTACCTTGAAATTATTGAATGATTCATTGACAAAGAAGACCATAGGACAACAAAATTGAATGTGTCTTCTCAAGAAAATAATAATAGTAAAGAGTCTCATCATATTGAAAATGAAAAAGTTATGGTGGATGCAGAAGAAGACATTTTTGATCGTGCTTATAAAGAAAAAGAAAACTATGAGATAGGGAGAAATAATGAAGAATTTATTTATCCTTCTATTAGTAATAAGAAAAAAAATAAAGAACAAGAACATGAGGAGATCCTTGACGTCGAGACTATTCGAGAATGCACCCTCCCTCTTGCAGATGAAAACACAAGTTAGTCCTTTCCAAGCAATTGATCTACATGACACATCTCCTAGTGATTTGGAAGAGGAGGATTCAGTAATCAAACATGCTCTTGAAGGGGATGGAGACCACAAATAAATGGAAAGTATTGATGCATTCATCAAGGTTGACAGATGTAAATGCGATTTGAGCTATTCTTTCTTCATAGGTGATACTATATATGACACAAACACTAAGGGATTCAAAATTTTAGAATTTTGGCTGGATAAGAAACTAAGTTATTCCATTGATTATGAACAACCATATTAACTCATATAGGAACATACATATGTATAGGTGTAGAAAATGGATTTCCATGTCCCTGATATAACATACTTTTTTAGTCACAAATGCCTTTGATATATGGTTCCATGGGTATAAAGATCCATTTGACAAAAAGAACATGAATCTTATATCAGTGGGAAAGCCACAACATTTTTAATTTCAAACATATTTCATTATCTCTTAGCCTCCATTGCCAAAGCAACTAATTGTAAGTTGTGAGTTCCAATATATTTTGGTTTTTTTTATCAAGTATACACCAATTATCTCATCATTTATGTGTGCATGTGATTAGGGTAAGCCAAGGACAACAATAGTCTTTGTGCAGGTTCTTGTTGGAGCCATCATTAAAATCTTCCTTTCTTCCTAATTTAATAAACAATAATGATGAGTGGTATTATGCCTATAAAGAGAAGGATCGTTATATTTGCTCGATTGATCTATGGATAGAAGAAGAATGCATTCACATAAGGGAACCATGGAGCTTGTTATCCCTTCTTCCTCATGATAATCAGTTCATTACACGACTCATTTAAGTCATGGAAAAAGTGCCAAAGTATGCTTATGATAGGTTTGATGTTTCATTTTTTTTTTTTAACTACCAAGCACAAAGGTAAAATCCTAGGTAATGATAAATTTGTTTCAATGGTTATATGAATTTACTTAACATACACTATCTCCCCTAGATTATAGAAGGATGGGATGAAACAACTATTTAGAATGAACATTAAAATCTTTTCATTTCCATAATTTTCGTTTAATAAATTAGTTTCAAATTTTGCTTGTGTCGTATTATATTGTCTCATGTTATTTTATTAGATTAGTTATACAATTTTGTCTTAAGTTATAAGTATATCAATTTGATTTATTTCCATCTTAGGAAGGGGTAGGAATTCATGTCATATTCCTCCAAATATTTCATGCAATATCTTGTGAGATGTCTTTCAAGTGATAAATAAACATTCTAAGGTTCTCACATCCTCCTGGGGCATCAAGACTATGATTATATGCAAGCCAAGAAACCTAGGATGAAGATGATTATTAATGATGAGAGAGGGGTGATAACAAGTACAAGTATGCAGATATATGATGGAAAATCATTGATAAACTATGTACGAGAAAGGATTTCCTAGAGAACCACTAGATACAATGGCTAGTTATGCATGTATTCTAGTGGATGGTGATTCTTTTATATGGATTTCAATAATGTTTATGTTTCAGAGTACAAATGAAGAGGCCAAAGAATGAAGAAAACCTAAAATCAATACAAAGTGCAAAGAAACTAAAAGAAAAAAAAAAAAAAGAGATAATTTTAATGAATATTTTTCATTTACAATGTTTAATGAAATAATATGGAGAGATGGGGAGAGATGAGAGATGAGAGATGTTTGGGATGAAGATGTATTGAGATATCCATGCAAATACTTAGGGAGAGATTTTAGGAGATATTGTTGACAACATTTTTAATTCATAATGACGTGTTTATGTGTATGCAACTAACAAGTGCATCAATTTTTACCTTGATAGGCATAGGGCTTCTAGAATTTTTAATTTAAGTATCAATAATTATTAGGTGGATGGTAGAGATTTAACCTCTACTAAATATTCTAGAATATTTTTAATAGTAGTCACATATCAAAGGTTGAGCTTCATCTCAAAAGAAGTTATATTATTTCTTCCATTTTCATTAAATTGATTAAGTTAATAAATAAATAAATGTTTGAATAACCGAGTGTCATATGAAATGAGTTATGGTTTTTTGGACATGTGGTATTAATAAATCATGATATTGAAACAAAGCCTATTTACCTACAAATTAAAATCTCCATGGTTAAAAATACTACACCATATTTTTTCAGTGCGTGTGTGTGTATATATATATATATATTATAATTATATATATATATATATATATATATATATATATATATATATATATATATATATATATATATATATATATATATATATATATATATATATATATATATATATTCTTTTAATAATAATAATATATATTTTTTTGTATCCTAGAGGAACTCAACAACCCGCTTTCACGTAACTACTAGTAAACCTTTGGGGGTCTACCACTTGTCCTCCTCTCCAAAGGTTTACTAGTAGTTACGTGAAAGGCGGGTTGTTGGGTTCCTCTAGGATACAATATATTGTATCCTAGAGGAACCCAACAACTCGCCTTTCACGTAACTACTAGTAAACTTTTGGGGGTCTACCACTTGTCCTCCTCTCCATAAACAAGGTCACAATCAGGGGGATTTGAACCTTGGATCTCTTAGTTTTCAAAGATTTCACATTAGCCGATCACCAATTGAGCTGCCCTCATGGGAGAATAATAACGATATACTTTAAAATAAAATTATAATTTAGTTATTTTTACACTAAAGGTGTTCCCTTTTGAAACTCTTTAGTGTCAACTTTCGTTTGCCGTTTTGTTTTCCACCATTAGTTCTAGCAAATAGTTGTCATTACTTTTGTTTTCCATGATCATTTGAACATAACAGTTATCATTACACTGATAGAGTCACATTGATGCAAGCCCAATTTTCATCCTACTTAAAATACCCACAGTGCCCAGTTTCTCTTTGAAGGCGCTTCCTTCATTCCCTACTCTGTTCACTTTATGGGATTATAAATCCCTTTATACATAATATAGTGGGTGATTTACTTTAAAACGTGGAGGGAGCTAGAAGGGTTACACATACACCCTTTTTCTTTACAATTAATACATGCCCTTCTATATAGTCTCGACCCTCAATTCTCAACAGGGACGCAAAATTTAAAAACATATGTCTTAATATTATAACTCGGCCCCTTTTACCTATGCTTGGAATTTAACTTTGTACACGCAGTTGCGGCCTTTGCTTATGCCTTAGCTCCTCCGCCCTTGTAACTTAAAACCAAATTATAACCAAGGCTTATAAAATCCAGGGCCCCATTGTATACCTTGGCTCCTCTATACTTTTCCCATGGATCCTCACCTATGTCCAACGCATAAAACCCAACCTCAAATTCCGACCTTTCCTTTTATACGAACTATGTAAATTGTCGGCTCCAACCTTCTAGGCTGGGCCACTTCAATTTAATGCCACGTGAGCCCAATTAAATAAACCCAACACAATGGCAAAAGGGCCTTACAAGGCCCATTGGGTAAAGATCTTTGGGCGGGATCCACTCGGTTCTCCACTTGAATGCTTCTGGCCCGCTCTTATTCCATGCTTCCATTTTATGATTTGTGCCCATATAGTTTTTGCCATGTTCTCTTCACATTAATCCCAGTTCCTCGAGTTTGAACCTCTCCAATATTTAAACTTAACTGAGATTCTGATCTTCTGAACCGACGCTATGAATTATGTTTCCTGACTCTGTTAAGTCCCATCTTCTAACACTGTTAATTAAAAAACTCTTGTAGACTTATGTCTTCTACTCCTATTCTGCTCCTTCCTTCTTTATGTCCCCGTCTTCTATTGCGCTACTATTTTACATGAATGGCACTAACTTCGGTTGCGCTTCTCTCTATTGCTCCTTTCGTCCCTTCATAGCCTTCTTGCTTCTGCTACTCACTCTGATCCTTTTTGCAATGAATCATTGATCACTCCGCTGATCAATGACCTCTGGTTCCAACAACGTATGGGAAGAACTAAAATTCTTATCTTTTCGCTTATGTTGCGAAATCTAATCCTGGAAGAATGTGAATCCCTTTTCCTGCTTTTTCTCATTCATTCAAACATTGGTTCTAAGAAAACTGTTGTAACAGTATCCCTCTTGAACTTCGATCACACCTGCAACATCAAATAACTATACATACATACATACATACATACATATATATATATATATATATATATATTCGACACTCAACAATAAACAATGTCTCGTACTCCAATTGCAGTTGAAACATAGTTGTTATGTATTATATACAAGTGATTAAAAAAAAGACCTTTGCCCTGAATTACATCCTTTGACCCCCTTTGGCCTTATGGCCACTATCGAACTTCAAACTTCTCTCGCTCCTCTCTATGATGCTTCATGCCTTTTTGGCTTCCAAAGTATTATACAAAACAAAATTTTGAACTATAAATAGTTTAAATCCACAAAATTTTCAACAAATCCCTATCTAAATCTCTAGATCCACAAAATCCTCATACAAATCCAACTAACTCTAAATCTCTCTGACTCTCTCAAATACTCTCGAGATCTCTAATTTAAAAAAAAATACAACAACATCAATCCTCACCTTAAATAATTGTGTACAATTATTCTAGAAACTTTAAAAAATACATAAAATTAAACAATTTCATACATGTAGGGAACCAACTCCCTTAGTAAATAAGGGACCCATAGTCTAATCAAAATACATAAGTGAAATAGAATGTTCTTGCATCACACGTTGCGCACTAGCCATGCTCCCTCTTAAAATGTTTCCTTCCTTCCAAGCACATCAGTCACTAAATTTGAGATAAAATGATAAAAGGTAGACTAGAAAGTGCACTAAATTTTAGATAAAATGATAAAAGATGGACCAGAAAGTGTTTTCCCCGCAAATAAAAATAGAATACAATGAAGAGAGGTGTCACTTTGTTTAAAGCTATCAATTCCAGTAAACCGTAAAATGTGTGCAAATAAATAATTTAATTTTTTATAATATTGTCGTTTATGTGAATTTTAATATTAAAAATATAAGCAAGTTTTTATTATTATATTAAAATATAATAATTTTACGATTATGGTGAGATTTAAATTTAATATGAATATACATACAATGTAATAAAGTATATATATATATATATATATAAAAGGTTAAGAAATGTTTTTAATATTCTTTATTTTCTTATTATAAAGATGATAAATTTTTACATATATTTATTAAAGAGGGTAATTTTTTATTTATCAAAGAATTATTTTATTTTATTATTCAAATAGTGAAAATTTATTTTTATTTTTTATTAATTATAATAGTTTAAAAATTAATATTTTAAAATAAAATTAACAATTAATTTATAATATTAATCTTTTATATTATTCTAATTTTATTTTTTAATTAAATTTATATTTAGATTAAATAAATAATATTAATAAATTAATACACTTTAATAAAAAAAAATATTCTTAAAAATAATAATAATAAAAATATTCTTAAATTTCATATAAAATATATTTAATGATTTTAAAAGTTTTATATATAAACCGTTTCAATTCTAGAAGAACATTTTATATCATTAAACACTAAAATTTAATTTAGTATCATATTTATCAACAAAGAGTAAACCTTATAACATTTGGCAAGAATTTTGATGCTTAAGTTTTTTATGAACAAACAACATCAAAAGAAATATCTAAGTAATTATGGGAAGATACTTCAATTAATCTAAGTCTTTTTCATGTCACAAGGTTGGTTTAATTTTAACTTTGATATTTTAAATTTGGTGAATTAAAAAAAAAAAAATCTTTAAATCTTGTTTTACTTCATGAATAACCAAATTGTATAGTTCAAATTTATAATCTCATGTTATAAATTAAACTTGAAATTTATCTTTATAGTTTCCAAACCAATAATATTGATTTCTTATTATCAGCATAGATCCATCTTAAGTAAGGATCTAACATGAGCCGAAAGGGATTAAATTTCTTCACATGCAAATTTCTTTACAGGATTTTCATTGTTTAAATTGTATCTTTGAATGTTATATATATATATATATATATATTAAATTGTATCTTTGAATGTTATATATATATATATATATATATATAACATTCAAAGATACAATTTAATATATATATATATATATATATATATATATATATATATATATATACATATATATATATATATATATACATATATATATATATATATATATACATATATATATATATGTGGGACCAAATAAACATTTTAACTATAAAAACTTTTTTTTTCATTATATATATATATATATTTTCACATTAAAAACATTTTATCAATAACCAAATTATAAGATTTAAACATATTATTCACACATTTTTTTTACTTCTAATGACTTTACAACATATTCATTTTTTTTTATTATAGCCTACATTAGTTTTCTATTTAGAACATAATTTGTAATTTTTATTTTTATTTTAAAGGGGAACGGATGGATGGACAAACTTACACATCCCCCTCATATTGGGTTGTAGAACCAGCATAGATCCATCTTAAGTACGTATCTAACATGAGCCAAGAAAGATCAAATTTCTTCATGTACAAGCCTTTTTAAAGTGTAAAATACAATGTGTTATTTTTCATTGTTTAAATTGTATTTTTGAATGTCAAATAGAGTATATATAGGACCAAATAAACGTTTTAACCATAAGAACTTATTTTTTCATGATATATACATAAACAAATTTAAAATGATATATAATATATACACAATTGACGTTAAAATATTTTACATAACATGTACATCTAGACATTTTACAACACAACTTAAAATGAGTTTTTATTGTTAACATATTTTTAAATATATGTCAATATTAATTTGTATTAAAATATTTTATCAATAACCAAATTATAAAATTTAAACATCTTATTTACACATTTTTTTTACTTCTAATTACTTTACAACATTTTTTTTTAATGTTATAGTCAATTTTATTTTTTCTATTTAGAACATTATTTTTAACTTTTATTTTTATTTTAAAGGGGATAGATGTACAAACAAATTTACACATACCCTCATACTCAGCGCTAGAATGAGCCTCTTGGCTCAATAAATTCCGTTATATTTCATTTATATATATACTAGTACACGGATCTAACATGAGCTGAGAAGGATCAAATTTCTTCAGGTTCAAACTTCATTTAGAGTGCAAAAATTGGAAAATAAATAAATTCATCTCGTGATAGATCCCAATGAATATGCAGTGGTTCTCTCTCTATAGTGATTGTATTTTTGGATGCTATATAGAGTACATAACTTAAACTTGTAAGTTCAAAAAATATTTGTTGGATTTAGACAATAAAACATATACCTAAAAAATGACTAAACTATACACTGAAACTACTTTAAACATTTTAACCATAAAACTTATTTTTTTGGTTGCTTTATATGATATATACATAATATTTTTAAAACAATATATAATATATACATAGTCGACATTAAAATATTTTATATAACATGTGCAAATAGACATTTTATTTGCCCACATTAAAATTTGAGAGTTCATTTCATTTGTGCAATTACATTTTATGCTCGCTAGTTCCCACCAGGACTTACATTAATGGTTCTCCCCATTACCCTGCATGTTATAGCTTGGATATAATATGTATATAAGATTTTGACATAGTGGTATGATTGGAAAAAAAATGATTCAGCTAGGAACAATGGTTTGAGCAACAACTATAACATAGGTATGAGACTTTTGCAAGCATGGTGCACTCAAGAGTAGCCGAAGTGATATTTTTTACCTTATTTGACTGTTCTCACGTGTTTGGCAGGAATTATGAGCACACATTCAAAAATGAAGGGGCTCTGTTTTAGGCAAGATGATTTTCCAAAATATTCTATTCCTTCGATGTATCTTTACCCCTTAAAAAGCAATTACTAACTTTTTATTATATTATAAAATAAATATTTTGATATTTATTATAAATTAATGATCGTAAACAGATGTGCTTTTTGTTGGCCACAAAGGGGTTGAATACTTCAGACTTTAGGAGGGTGCTGGTAGAAAATATGAAGAGTTAGGGTTTGCAGCAGAAGATCAATGTTGGGTACCATGGAGAGGCGAGAGGGGGGGAGTTCCACTCCCTCCTACAGTCAGGCAGTCTCTAATCGATTCAAGAAACCACTGGGGGCTGAAACCAGGGTTTTAGGAAGAGGGAAACAGGAAAACAAAAGCTCACATGGGTAGGAAGATACGCAGGAAGAAGTCAGACGAGAGAAGCGAATAAGAGGAGATAATCAGAATGCTGACACTAGAAATCAGACTGGACCATGTAAGCCTAGGGAAACCATCACAACCCGAGTGGTGTTAAGTGATCCAACGCTACAAGTGCATAGGGAACACATGGCAACTTATGTAGTTATTTGTAAATTCATGGGGTTATGGCCAACAGAGAAGGCTTTACATGCATGGATAAAGAATCATTGGAAACCTAAGGGGGATATAGATCTGCACCTTGGATCCAAGGGTTTCTTTACTATAGTTTTTACAAACATAGAGGATAAAGACAAGGTGTTTGAAGGAGGGCCTTACTTCTATGCTGCTGCAGGCCTCTATATGCGGCCTTGGGTGATGAATTTTGTCTCGGAGCGTGAGACATTCACTTCGGTCCCGGTATGGGTAAGGCTCTATTCCCTACCTCTAGATTATTGGCAGCTAGAATCATTAAAAGCCATAGGAAATAAATTAGGGCATTTTTTAAAAATATCAGAGGCCACAATGCGAGGAAAGTACACCTCCTTTGCCCGTATATGCGTAGAGATGGACCTTTTTGGAGCTCTACCAGATGAAATAATTCTAGAAGTTTTTGATGAAGAATGGGTGCAAGCGGTGGACTATGAGCATGTTCCTTTCAGATGCCGCAAATGCCATGAACATGGGCATCTATTTAGAGACTGCCCCTTAAACAAAATGGAAAGCAGAACTAAAGCAACCTTAGGGAAAGAAACTGAAAGCTTTAACAAAGTGGGGAGCAGAGGTAAAGGAGGGAGAAAGAACCAGAAGAAAGTCAATGAGGAAAAGCAGTTTAGTCATAATAGGTTCAAGGTATTAGAAGAAGAAGAGGAGCACGATAAAGCGAACCAGATACTGGAGGACAGCCCTGTAGAGAAGGAAAAGGAAGATAGCATGGAGGATTTACCTAAAAACAACCAACAAAAGGAGGATCTGCTGAACACTATGGAACTTGACAGGGACCAAGAAATGACCCCGAGCGAGGTGGGAACAGAGGATCATGAACTGCAGGATATTCTGGATAGGGAGCATCTAGATCTGGAAAAGTTCTTGGAGCAGGGAACTACCAAAGGAATGGATTCGCTACCTCAAGAGGAGTTTAATAGAGTGCAACAACTATTCCTATGGAGAACTCAGGCAAAAGGTTCGAGGGTCAAAAGAAACCATGATAGTCAGGACAACGAAGGGGTTAAAACAATGAAGGCAACATCAGGACTAGCTCCTAGGAACCCAGGTAGGAAAAGAGGTAGGAAAAAACAGAATGAGCTGCTGATAGAGTGTGGAAAACTCATGATCAATTCAGGTAAGATGAAAGACCTAACTAGTTACTCATTTACAAATCTTTCTTAATGAAGCTCACAACATGGAATATTAGGGGTCTAGGAAGTAAAAGGAAACAAAGAAATCTTAGCAATAGAATGAAAGAAGAAAAACTAGATATGATTTTCATCCAGGAAACAAAATGTTCAGTAGAAAAAATAAGAGAGATACATAGCAAATGGCTTATCAAATATGAATATCTAGAAGTTAAAGTAGACAAAGAAGTAGGAGGAATTCTCACACTTTGGAACCCTCAGAAACTTGGTATCCTAGATGCTGAAGCATCCAGGAACTATTTATCAGTGGTCATCCAACCTTTGGGGGACAAGGAAGTTTATTTGCTCACAAATGTTTATGGTCCACAAAAGCCGGAAGATAAACTCAGACTTCTAACCTCATTGGAGGAGTTAAGAGGAAGACATCTGGGTATCCCCTAGATTTTGGGAGGAGACTTCAATATGATCAGGTCTCTATCGGAAAAAAAAGGGGGGACCAGATCACTAGGCAGAGATTCTATAGCATTTCAGAATTTCATAAACAACATGAAGCTTGTAGATACAGAGACAAGTAATGGCATCTTTACCTGGAATAATAAGAGGGGAAGAGCATCTCAAGTGGCCTCTAAACTTGACAGATTCATTATATCAGAGGACCTCATCCTCACAGGCCATAACTTGGTAGCAATGATACTTCCTTTTGGAGGCTCATACCATTGGCCTATTCAACTTGAAGCGTCCTTTATAGGAACTCCAAGAAATAGACCTTTCAGGTTTGAAAACATTTGGCTTACCCATCCTGACTTCATCAGCAATATTGAAAGATGGTGGACAGAAGATACGCAAGTTCAGGGTACTAAAATGTTCCTTATGCATCAGAGATTGAAACACGTCAAACAAAGGCTTAAAGATTGGAATAAGAATGAATTTGGCAATATATTTGAAGCCAAAAAAGCAGCAGAACGGAAACTACAGGAAATTAACCAAACCCTCATTATAGAGGGCTTCACCGAGGAGAGTAAGGAACAAGCTGATTATGTTCAACAAGAATGGGAAGGCTTATGCAAGCAAGAGGAGATTTTCTGGAAACAGAAATCGAGGGTACAATGGTTAAAAGAAGGAGAAAGGAATACAAGGTTTTTTCACAAATCTACCATGGATCATAGGTCGCATAACAGGATTTCAAAAATCAAAGATACTCAAGGAAAATAGCTCACTACACACCAAGAAATAGAAACTGTTCTGGTTCAGCATTTCCAAGGCATAGCCGAGGAGCCTCTCATAGATAGATCTCAATTTATCAAGGACTTCACAAAGCACATTCCTAAGCTAGTGACAAGAGAAGACAATTATAATCTTAATAGGCCAATGAATGAAGAGGAAATCAGCGAAGTCATCAAAGAAATGCAAAATGGGAAAGCTCTAGGTCTGGATGGTTTCAACGTTGACTTCTTCAAAGCATGCTGGGAAATATTCAAGCAAGATATCCTTGATGTGATGGAGGACTCAAGGAAAAACAAAACTATTTTGAAGGTGCTCAACACCTCTTTCATAGCCCTAATTCCAAAACATGAGAATGCTATCACACCAGACAGATTTAGACCCATAGCATTATGCGACATGGTGTATAAAATTATTTCAAAATTAATTGCGAACAGACTTAAGCCCTTGCTCCCAACTCTTGTGTCTGAGGAGAAAATTGGATATGTGGAAGGCAGGCAAATTCTTAATAACATCATTCAAGCTCACGAGGTGGTTCACTCACTTAAGAGCAATAAGCAGGCATGTATGATCATTCAGCTTGACCTAGAAAAGGCTTATGATAAGCTGAGCTGGGCTTACATCAAGGAAGTACTGATAGCATATGGCTTTGACCATAACTGGATAAGATGGGTAATGGCCCTTGTAACCACCCCAAGTTTTTCAATCCTGTTAAATGGCTCACCATCCAAGACTTTTAAGCCCTCGAGAGGACTCAAACAAGGAGATCCGCTCTCACCCTTCCTCTTTATTCTCATGATGGAAGGGCTAGGCAATGCGATTAAATATGCCAAAGGAGAAGGCAAAATCCAGGGTCTCAAACTCACTTTAAATGGGGATTCCTTGACCCATCAACAATTTGTGGATGACACCATGCTGCAGGGTACACCCACGGTCAAGGAAGCTCAAGTGTTGAAACAAATCCTGAACGACTTTGCTTTAGCTGCGGGGACAGAGGTAAGCCTAAGCAAATAAAAAATTTTCTTTTTTAATATTGATATTGCTATTCAGAGAAACCTCACTAGAATTCTAGGCTTCCAAAGAGATATGCTACCCTCCAGATATTTAGGAGTACCTCTAATAGAAAAACCTCTAAGCAAGGCAGTTTGGGAGCCGGTTACTAATAAACTACAGGACAAAATCCGGAAATGGACTAACAGGGCTTTGAATATAGCAGGACAGCTAGTGCTTACAAAATCTATCCTACAAACTGTCCCCATATTCATGCTCTCAGTCCTTCCTTCTCTTAAAGGAGTAATGCAACACATCAGAAATATCCAAAGGAATTTTCTTTGGGGCAAAGGGGAAGAGAAAAAGAAATGGGCTTTGGTAGCCTGGGATAAAATATGTAAGCCAAAGATACATGGAGGTTTGGGACTTGATGACCCTGAAACCCTAAACAAAGTCTTGGGGACAAAACTATGGTGGAGATGGCTAAAAGAATCAGTTTCCCCTTGGGCCAAAGTATGGAAACAGAAATATGCAAGCAATTGGCAAGAAAGGGATTACATTAGGATGTCTGGACTCATCAAAGGCTCCCACATTTGGAACAAAGCTTGGGAAAATAGGGCCATAGTTCAGAAACTCAGTTTTTGGGAGATCAGAGATGGAAACCTCGCTTGATAATTGGCAACAGGAACCTAAACTGTTAAAAGAATAATTTGTCAATCTCAAGAATGAAACTGACGACAAAGGGTTGCTCAAAGTAAATGACTTTTGGGATTAGGAAAGAAGTGATGGAAAATGGAGAAAATGGAAGAACCTAGTTTAAAGTGATGACTCCCCATTGAAAGCCCAGGTAGAAGGTCTTACAGTCATCTTGGAACAAAGAAAGATTCTAATATCAATATCTTCAGATCAACTAAGATGGGGTAAAAACAATGAAGGCATCTTTAACCTCAAAGAGGCCAAGCGAATAGCCTTGGGGCTCGAATTCCCAAACCCTAATAAGGTATGGAAGGACCTATGGTAGAACCAAAACTGGATGAAAATTAAATTGTTCATGTGGTTAGTGCAACATAAAAAAATTCTGACTTGGGAAAACCTCAGGAAAAGAGGGGTAGCTGGTCCATCCAGATGCCAGCTATGTGAATTACAGGAAGAAACTATGGAACACCTTCTCAACCTATGCCCATTCACCTCCACCTTATGGAATTGGGTGGCTTCAATCTTTAGACAAATAGACAGGGACATTGGCAGCATCACCAGTACTTTGAAGAATTGGAGGAAAAATTTCTCTGCAAATGAAATAATCAACAAAGCGTGGGCTTTGGTTCCAGGCTTTATAATCTGGGATGTCTGGAAAGAACGCAACAATAGAATCTTCAAGAACAGGATTGGGTCACCACAGAGCATCATGACTCAGATCATAAGACAGCTCAAAGAGACTGTAGGAACCCTTTTAAAAAACCTCCCTGATAACCAACCTCAAGATCAGGATGAGCAGATACTTCTAAATTTGGGACTGCAGGGGCTTTCCCCCCAGGGCACAAATAAGACAGTAAGTCATATAACAGTTGATAAGGAATTCTGGCAACCTCCACCTTAGGGTTTTATGAAATGAAATATAGATGGAGCCTCAAAAGGAAACCCTGGTATGGCTGGGTATGGAGTAGTCATAAGAGATGAAAAGGGTTTCATAAAAACCATCTTTCAATGTTATTTGGGGAAGGCCACCAATAATATGGTAGAGCCCATGGCCATGGAACATTGCCTAGAAATCTTGAGGGACTCAAATTTACATAACATCCTAATTGAAGCTGATTCCGAATTGATAATTAATTCGTTCAAGAAAATTGGCAATGGATCAGCACTAGACAAAGTGTCGAGACACTGGAGGTTACTGCAAGTCTATCAACATATTCAATCCCACCTGCAAAACATGAGAACCCTTAGTTTTATCCATGTGTGCAGAACAACCAACAGATTAGCAGATATTTTGGCAAACGAAGGCGTGCTCTGTTCCAAAAGCAATATAAGATATGACTGGATAGGGACTCCCCAAGGACATTTGAGGGAAGAATGTTCCAGACAGGCGACCTTAGACAGAGAGCTCTATCAGAGCAAGGAAAATAAGTAGGATGAAGACTGAGGGAGACAAAGGAATTTTGGTCCATAGGGGGAAGCAGTATATGGCAAAGCGCGAGCAGGAGGTCAGGTACCCCTCTAAAGTCTGCATTTGGCCTTCGGGCTGGAAATTGCTCCTGGAACTTTATAAACTAATGGTTCTCAGGCCGGAAAATACAAACAGGATTAGGTGGGCCAAGGATACACTTATGGACCCTAATTACATTAAGATTAGAATATGGACCTTGATTCATTGGGACATGGATTCAGATAAAAGGGAAGCAGGTTGGCGAAATCGCAACAATCCCATGCATTTCGCGTGGATAACAACAAGAAAGCTAACAAGGAATCAGACCCGAAATTACTTAGGTGGGATATTAATCTAGCTTTGGGTCCGAATCAGTGGTTAAGTTCCGTGCTAGTCGCACGGCCTCATCAAGATCGCGCGCATATGGTGGATTTCGGGTAGGTAAAGTGCTCGGAGGTTATCTCCCCAGACAGACCCGAAATGCTTGTTAAATACGGTTCATTGGGCTCATCGGGTCCGAGTTAGAGGATAAGGGGTGAGCATGTTAGCCACCCGAAATGATTCTCGACCGTTAGATCTTTGGAGGAAGATCGCACGGTCTATGGAGGACTGTTTGTAATGTTTTGTGGGCCCTCAGCCCATTGTTTGAGATGTTGTCTCAGTAACAAAGGCTTTGGTTGGCCTGTCATATAGGTGGGCCACACCTCCTTTGTCTTTATTGTACATTATGTAACCTTTTTAGTTAATTGAATAGAAGGACCCACTCTTGCTTAAGCAAAAAAATAATGATCGTAAACAACTTGATTTATATGATGACATATCCTAACCGTGTATAAGTTGAGCTTGGAATTATTGTGTTGAGAAAAAACTGCCATTTAACTGACATTTGTGAAAGACCATTGTGCGAGAGGTCAAGTAAAAGGGGCAACCATGCGATGCGCAATATAAATTACCAAGTTGATATCCATCGTGAAAGGAACACAATGTAGGATTACACAAAGAGGGAACTCTACATCTTTATGGCAATTATGGATTCTCAAAATATTTCAAAATATTTCAAAATTGGCTGGATGAGGTTAAATAATTAATTTCACCTATGTAATGAAATGAAATTTTAACATCCACAAGACTAGATATAGTCTATGGGACCACTAGCTTTCCTGCTTTTTTCCTTTTGTAATTCAATCCTCTTATTATTCAAATTAATGATGAGCTGACCCAACCTTCTAACAATCTCCTCACTGAAAAGACACTGCCAAGGAACCGATGTTAACATACTATTGTAACTGTCCCTGATGTCTCTAAAAGCATCACATTCCAAAATGAAATGTTTTTTTGATTCCACTACCCCAGAAGTGCAAAAAGTACACACTCTCTCTTCCCATGCTTCTTTAGGTCTTTTCCACCGACCTGTTTCACACCGTAGTTGATGCGAGTTAGTTCTTAATTAAGCAATGCAAATCTTTTCTCTCCATGAAATGCTAGCTCCAATGTACTCTTTTTGTTGGAGATCACATGTGGCGTTGAATTCTTGAACATAGTATTTCTTCTTTCTACCCAACTCTTTTCCCCATATATGCTTACGAAACTTCTCCATAATATAACTCTTTAAATCCTTGTTATTTGTGGGACAAGCATTGAGGTAAATATTCCATTTTTTCATCCATTTGTTGTTTTGTCTCATCCATGATTTCTTTCTTTCACTCATTCCTTCACTGAAGATACCTTTAGGCTATCTACCTTCTCCCATTTGCTCAATTCTTTGAAAATACCTTATGAGACACACCATAGCAATTGCTTCAATGGAAGTTGCTCGTATTTCACTTAGCATTATCTCATAAGAAACCGAACTTTTCATTTTAAACTTTCTCATGATCAAGCGTTTTTGGATTTTCTCAATTTGCTTCCATTTTGAGACAGGGATGCTGCTAGCCCACAATTCACACCCATATAATATCACTGGACAAACTAGGAGCCCAAAAAGCACTTTACTTTGTTTTCCAATCTCATTACTCTCTTTTGAAGAGTATGTAATGCTTTTCACCCTCCTAAAATTCCTTTTTTTTTTAAGCAGAGCTCCCAATTAAGTTTGTTGTTGAAATCAATCCCGAGGTACTTGTATTCATTTACTTCTTCAATAATGTTGCCTTCAAAGAAGAACTTATTCTTCTTTTTATTTGAGAAAATCATAATTTTGATCTTGCTGGTATTGACTTACATCCCCACTGCTTTACCTCAAACATGATATCTTAAAATATTTAAGAAATATTTCATCTCCATAACCGGCCTACCTTGCTGGATACATTTTCACTTTGCTAAAACCATAGGATCTTAGTATATCGACTTGTAGTTAGTTGGATGTACTCTTGGTGTTATAGTGACAGCTATGAGGATTGATGCTGAGTCTCCCATAGATTAGGACTGGCAGTTACCGATTCACCATGTGGTTAAAAAAAAGGTCTGTCCGCTGCTCATTGCGAGAATGTTGTGTAGCAAATCCAATGGCCATGCTAAGGTGAAGGATTTATGTGTGCTACCAGCTATTGAACAGACTTTCGAGAGATCTTCATGGAAGGAGAAAGAACGTGGAGACTGTGAGAAAGGATGAAATCAAAATGGTTTAAATCCATGAAAGCGTCTTCAGAATTATTAAAAAGGGGTTCTCCATGAACGCTACAGTGATTAAGCTCTCACTGATCGCACACAAATACTGCATAGTGCTTGTGACATGCCAGTGATCGTCGTTCAAGAGAAGATTACATCCAGGGCCTCATTAAAGATGAGGCTGAAACCTTGATAAGGGAGGCAGAGGTAGAATCCTGGCACTAGATCTTCAAGAATAGATTGAGGAGAACCGCTTATGAAGGAAAAAGGAAGCAGTGAAGAGGTGTTTCGCTGTGAAGCTGTGAAACATTGATTTGGCTGTGTTGTTCTTAGTGGATGCCACCTTATTTGGGGTGAAGGATCCCATGAAGAAGGAATCAAAGATGAAATGTTTATTTTTTATTTGTTTTCGTGTATGAAAAATATCAAAGATCAAATGTTTTGTAGAGACTTGATGCCTCAATCAAAGATACAAATGGTCTAAGGTTTGAAAGGAGTGTTCCACAAATGACATAAAGCCACTTTCTAGTCTTTTATTATTACTCGTTAGAAGTCATAAAATGTTAATTCCAAGGTGAGTGTGGGTTAAGAGTTGTGTCACGTTAACAAGGTTTTTGCTATTTCATAAGCCCCCAAAAAAATCTTAGTTACCCATTAAAGTGAGGAACATTTTGGTATATGCATAAATAAAGGTGTGGTGTCATAAGGAAAGCCGTGGGATATAAAAATCATAAAAATCTTAGTTACCCATTAAAGTGAGGAATATTTTGGGACGCGCATAAATAAAGGCGTGGTGTCATAAGGAGAGCCATGGGATATAAAAATCATAAAAATCTTAGTTACCCATTAAAGTGAGGAATATTTTGGGATACGCATAAATAAAGGCATGGTGTCATAAGGAGAGCCGTGGGATATAAAAATCATAAAGATTTTGTTTAATGATATAAAAATCTTGCAATAGTTTTATGAATATTTTGGGATATGTATAAATAAAGGTGTGGTGTCCTAAGGAGAGCGAGGGGATATAAAAATCATAAAGGTTTCTGTTTAGTGATATAAAAATCTTGTAAATAGTTTTATAAATTTAATTATAGTGGTTTAAGTAGGATGAGAAAGGAAATGGTATGGAAAGAAATAGGATTTAAAATGATTTTGGGTGATAGTTAAAATGTATTAAAATGATAATTTGAGTTTAAAAGTGTTAAGAAAGTTAGTGATGATTTTTTGAGAAGGTAAAAGTAATTATGTTGATGCAAAATGTCAGGTTAAAATTACATGTTTAATATAAGAAGTTAAATTTTTATTTGAATTTGAATGTAAAGTATAAGAATGTTTTTTTGAAGTTGGGTTTAAACGCTAAGAATGTTTATGGTGACACTAAGGGTGTATGATTGGTGGTACTTGATCCTAGAAATTATGACAAGTCAAGAGTTTGTTGAAGTAACGAATTGCAATCAAGTTGAGAGTCTAAAGTCAAAATTCAAGTGAAGTAAGGTCAATCCAAAGCTAAGGATTGGATATAGAAGAGTTAAGACGTCCTAAAGGATCTTAAGGAAAACTTGTAGGTTGCCCATAATCAACAAAATATGTATGCAAATAGATAAGTGGGGGAGTGCAACTTTGAGATAGGAGACTTGGTTTTTCTTAAGTGTCAACCATATAGGCATTCTTCACTAAAGAAAAACAAGGCTCAAAAATAAAAATTATGTTTTTACAGCCCTTATAGGGTCATAAGGAGAGTCAAGGAAGTAGCCTATGAGCTTGAGCTTGCAAAGAAAAGCAGGATCCATAATGTGTTTCATGTGGCATGTCTCAAGAAGGCATTGGGGCAACAAGTTACCCCTTCAACAAATTTATCCCCATTGGATGAAGAAGGGAAACTAGTTTTGATTCTCGAGGAGTTTTTGGATGTCAGGGAGAAGAGGTTGAGAAACAAATTATCAAGGAATATATTATCAAGTGGAAATACTTTCCAATCAAAGATACCACATGGGAAGGAGATTAGATTTTGCAACATCCTAGTTTGTAGTTGCTTGATGCAAGAAATATCGGGAAGGGATGATTGTAATGTCCCTTTTCAAGTAATGGCTATAGGAGGTTGGCTTAGTAGCCTATATAATTCCCATAGGCTATAGTTGAAAGAAGGGGATGAAGTAATAATTATTTAATGTCATTTATAAGGTGATGTTGAGTAATCTAATTAAAATGGGTGTTATTTCATGACCCATGGTATTTTTGAAGACCCATGGTATTCAAATGATCAAAAATTAAAAAGAAAATTAGAGTTCACACAGGGTATGATCTAGTTATCTGTGAATTTGATTTGGAGAGCTCTTGTGTCTTGATGTGCATGGGTGAAACCCTCTTGTGAATCAATTTCAGTGGTGAGACTAATACACCCTAGTCGGTTAAGTTTGGTTTTGGTTGTGAGACATATCCACCCTACTTGATCCAAGGGATGAATCTCTCAATTTCTTCATATGGATTTAATGAGAAGAAGAAGACTAATTATTCCAAACATCATGGTGCTTGGAGACAAAGCTAATTTATCATTGCAGCAGTTCTAGGGTATTTTCTAGGTAGGATGAATTCATCATAAGGAGGTTGAATTAATTGTGGTAGGCCAAATTCTAGTTGGGAAACTGTTATTTTGTGGAGACCGAATTTCTCTGTGGGAGTTAGAAATTACCTGGAGAAGCCAAATTAACTGAGGAAGGATAAATTCATCCTAGAGGCCTTGTTCTGTTGTGGATCCTAAATTAATTTAAGGAGGCTGAGATAAATAGGGAGGTTGAGATCTTCATTGTGGTGGTTGAATTGATTAAAGGAGGCCATTTCCTTTAGTTGGTAGACTAAATTCTATTGGGAGGGTTGAGTCAGTTACTAGCAGTATTTTCAACAATTTCTTGTGGGCCGAATTGTTCTTGAAGAGGTTTAATTATTCCTTGGAGGGATGATATATTGAATAAGTCATGTTACTGCTAGAGTAACCAAATTCTTCCTGGGAGATTTGATATATTGAGGAGACCAAGTTATTTCTAAAGTGGTTGCGTTCTTATTGAAGGCCAAATTGATTTAGGTGGAGGAAACAGTGCCATTGCTAAAGCAGATCCTAAGTTCTAGAATTAAATTTGCATGTAGCTTCTTGGTCCGATTAAATAAAATTTGGCTAGAGCATTTGATGAATTTACTGAGAAAAATTAATTAGAAATGGTGTGTTAATTTTATTGTGTAATGTATCTTGTTATTTGCATGCAAAGTGTTTTAATAAATAATTTCTAGAAAAATGTATATCCAAACACCTAAAGGAAAATTTTGAAAATTATGCAAGTTAAAACCAATAATTCTTATAGGGGATATTAGATTTCGAGACTAATTGAATGCTTTTTAAGTAAGTCAAATCTCCAAGGTGAAAATGTGTCGATATTGAGTTATGCGAATTTAATCCACCAATACAACATTTAAAGGCATGCCATATGTTATAGCTTCCTATTATTACTATTATATATCTCAATGAAAATGGTATGTGATGAAGTGATGTATCACTGAATTCTACCTATATGTTGAAAATAGTAGTGAGAGAAGGTCTTCTCTGGCTTGTGCCTTAGCCAGTGATAGACCACAACCAATTTTCCTTTTTACCATGGACGAGTTCGTGGAGATGGATGAGTTCGTGGAGAAGTAAATTCATGCGTAGAGTTAGAGGGTCAGTTAAGTGGATCTCCAAGTGGCAGTTCGAGTTTGGAAGAAGACAAGTTGGAAGCTTCAGTTTCGATTGAGGCAAGGATGAGTTATAACTCCAAGCTATGATTGGAGAGTTTGAACTCAGCTAACTAAGTCAATCACAATAGTTGTTCCAAATTTGTAAATTGTCTAATTATAATTTTCTAATTATAGCATAGATCGAATTGATAAACGGATGATGAAGGCACAAGTTTGTCTTCATTATTGTTGCAAAAGCTTGAGTGAGAGAGCTTCTTGTTGGGAGTGCATACTTTGGAGGAGCCAATATCCTATGATAGAGATACTTTCTTGATATTGGTTTGAGCTTGGATTTAGGAGGTTCTTCCTAAATAATAGGGGCCCAAATTGCACTAGGAAATAGGACAAGAGACTGCGCAAGGAAGTAGGTGTTGTGATAAAAGTTTTTGTAGGCAAGTTTGGGCTAGATCAGCAAGAGAATATCTCTCTTCTCAATATACAAATTGCTTTGTATTTCATCTATTTAATCTATCAATAAAATTCTACAGCAAGGAGAGGATTTTCCTAGTTGAGTTTCCCAAGAAAAAATGTTGCATTATTTGTGTGATTGTGTCCTTTATCTCTGTGTTTTATTATGATGCTTACTTATTGTGGAAAAATTATGTGTCTTGGTAAAAATAAATTAGTTTCATACTGTCCATCATAGCAGTTGCAGAATTTCGTGGAAAATCTACATGGTGTCACAATAAAGAACAACATAAAGAACAACACTAAGAAGATCATATTTGTGAAGTACAAAGATCAATTTGTGAAGTGCAGTTATTTGGGATGGTGTACCAAGGATTGAAAGCAGATCACTATTTAGAGGGAGCCTCTAACTTCTCCTCATGGAAGGAAAGGATCAAAATAGTGTCGGAAGATAATGAGGTGGGAGAGTTTGTCAAGAATGTTATACTGCCACCACAAGATCCCCAACAGTTGGCCCAACATACTAAGAATGATGTCAAGGAAAAGAGGATTATTCTAGAGGGGGTCAAATATCATATCATTCCTCATCTCTATGAGAATAAGACAACATATTATTGAAAATATAGCAAGAAAATCTCAGTTTGACTTTGCCTTGGTCAAACTAGAGAAAATTCGAATTTCTACTTCAACAGAAATCTTGGAAGTAGTTAACTGAGGTGACATGGAAATTGTTACTTAGTTAACTTAGTTAATTCGAGTTGGGGAAGCTTGATTTCAACTCAGTGTGTTGGATTGCTAATTTTCAGCAATCTATTTCAGTCAAATTGAGTTATTGTCAGTTAAACTAGTTCTAACTGTAAGAAGAAGTAGTGGAGGTCAAGTTGTGGAAGTGGAACTTCAACCACACTCAGTGATCAACCCATTAACTGATCAATCAACCCAAAATAATTGTTGCATTTAGAGAATTCGAGTTACCTATTTGAGATGGAGATTCCAAGGTAGTGTACTATCAGTTGTAACATATTCCAATGTGTATAGGTGGTGCATGTAGTCAAAGGAAGGACCTAAGGAATTACACAATTTAATAGTGGGAAATTCCTAAATAATAGGGACCAATTTATTAGAGGAACAATGCAAGGAATAGGAGCTTGGAGGGCTTGAAAATTGGCTAAGTGTTGGCTAGAGTTAGTCAATCAGGCAGAGGGATAGACTATACACTTGCAGGGTGTGCTCAAGCTTGAGCAAGCATATGTATTTCATCTCTATTCTCTGATTAATGAAATATAGATAGTAAGAGGTTTTGAGCAGTTTCTTTCCCCTAGATAAATCTTTTTGCATGTGTGATGTTTCCTTTTTCATGTTTATGATTTGTGTTCTATATGGTGAATTAACTTCTGTAGATCAGTAGAGTAGCTTCAAGTCTTGTGATTTAGTAAATTTCATGAGCAATTTTGAATCTACACATTAATTTCTACATGGTATCAGAGTTGGAATCATTGTAAAGCAGAGATTTTGAAGTTCTCATTACAGGAGGTTCGAATTTGAATATCAGCGTTGCAAGTTTTCTTAAGGACTGAGAATATGGATTTCATTGGAATTAGGTTAGATATGCCTTGGAAGGCACCTAAAACTTTGTTGCATTGAAGGACCACATGGAGGTAGTATTGGATGACAATGGGTTGCTATAATACATCAAGACAAATGTTGCAAAACCCCAAGCATCTAATGCTCAGAACCTTTCTCAGTGGAAGAAAGATGTAGCCAAGGCGAGGAGAATCATATTGGAGGGAGTACGGGATCATATTGTCTCAAATCTCCACGGAAAAGAGACTTCATTCACAATTTGGAAATCACTGGCATAATTTTTCGAGAATATAAGTAACCACAGGAAGTTGGCACTCAAGGACAAACTTCAAAGTATCAAGATGCAGAAGAATGACACAATTCTGCAGTATCTAAGCAATTTTACACAGTTTCATGATGAACTTGGCAGGGTCAGTGTTAA
This sequence comes from Pinus tabuliformis, assembly GCA_031772625.1. Taxonomy (NCBI): domain Eukaryota; kingdom Viridiplantae; phylum Streptophyta; class Pinopsida; order Pinales; family Pinaceae; genus Pinus; species Pinus tabuliformis. The sequence goes on along the minus strand of CM062811.1, from coordinate 158,528,316 downwards.
TGTCCCTAAAGAAGACTTGGTAGCTCTAGCCCTTTTGGGCCTTCCCAAGAGCTAACATAGCTATCAAGATTCGGTAAATGGTAGGGAGAAACTACCAAGTTGGGAGCACTTATGATTCGATATGGTACAAGAGGAAATAAGGTGAAATACAAGAGACGAGACTTCATCCAAGGGCTAGGATGAGGAGAACTGTGCCTTGGATGAAAATGAAAAGAAAGGGAAATGAAAGAAATCCCAATCCAAAGTAGAATATAGTCAAGGGGGCAAGAAGAAAGACTTGTCCGGAGTCAAGTGATTTCATTGTCATGAATTTAGGCACTATGCCATGGTGTTTCCACATAAGAAGACAAGCAAGAAAACCTCAGGAGGAGCAGGTTAAGCCTTGGATTCACAGTTTGAGCTTGAATTTACTCTCATTTCATGCATGGCCAACATAGTGATGGGAAGTGTGTGGTACCTGGACAATGGTGCCTCGTTCCATATGACATGGAATAGAGATTTCTTTAGTGACTTAGAGGAGAAGGATCTCTAGATGCACATCGAGATGTGAGATGATGGAAGGTACAACACGATCAAGATTTATATAATCACCTTTCAGAGGGAGTTAGGATCCCCTCTCAAACTCAAGGATGTGATGTTTATTTCGATTCTAAAGAAGAATATTGTCTTTGTTGCAGTTTTGGAAGACTATGGTTATGATGTGATCTTCAGAAAAGGAAAGGCATTCTTGAGACACATAGGCATGGGAAAGGTGAATAAGATCAGGGTTCATGTGAAGAATCTCTACAAGATAAATGTGGATTATTGTGTTGCATTGAGCAAAAAGGTAGAGAAGGTGCAAAGCCATGATGTCGGTGAAATTTGACATAAAAGACTTTCCCATTTGCATCATGGCGCTTTGAAGATCATGCAACAAATTACCATAGGCCTCCCCAAAGGAGCACTAGAGCAGTAGGATACATGAAAAGAGTGTACCTTTGGGAAGTACACAAAAGCCACTTTCCATGATCAGAACAACAAAGTACATGCAATCCTTGAAAGGATCCACTATGATGTCTATGGACCTTTCTCGTCAACCTCCATTGTTAGGCACACACATTTTTTCATCTTTATTTTGTAGGTTTTAACTCCATACAGAAATTACCTGCATACGAATTCTAAAATAAAGAAAAATAAACAATGCGAGAGCATAACACATAAAACACATATACATAGAGATTTTCCCATGGATCCCAAAACCGGGACTACCAGCTTGATTTTTCATTATGTTCCTTTCAATGTTATAATACATATTTATACATGCCGAAGCATCCAATAACATGGACCGAAAACCATCACGTCTAAAACCATGGACCAAAAACCATCGCGTCCAAAAACATGTGTGAAAATCATGCACAAAACCATAGGTGTGTCTGCCCATAGAGTGGGGTTACTTGCACCCCTGTGAGCCCCTGTGATCCCCCCACTACACAATTGACGCAAGGAAGGGGGTCTCCGGCCCCCCTCTAACCCTCCAGTTAACTACGTGGGTTAGTCATGGAAAGAATATAACACAACCCAACATTCTCCCACTTGTTGTTTTCTTTCCATAGGGGGCCACAAGAGAGCTTAGTCATTTATCCAACCCTATAATGCCCATTGTTTCTCTACACCAAGAGAACTTCTCAGAACTCACAGATTTTGTCAATGCATCTGCAGTATTCTTCAAAGTGTTCACCTTTACCAGCAACACCTTTTTGTCTTTTATCATATCCCTTAAAAAGTGATATTGAACATCAATGTGCTTTGTCTTTGAATGGTAAGCAGGGTTCTTTGTCAAGAAAATTGCACTTTGGCTGTCACAGTCTATCCTTATAGCTCCCTATACTAACCAGGGAAAATTTTAAGAACCACCCTAAATTTATATGTATAATAAATGGGCTAATCCCCATGATACAGAGGAAAAATGGGAGGCGATTTTATCAATAATATAATATGTATATATACTTTTTTTGGCGAATCTCTCACAAGATTATATTATCTTGTACACTGATGGAGAATCTTTCACTGAATTATAAAATCTTGTAAGATCTTGGAAAATCTTTTATTGAATAATAAAACATTGTGAAGTCTTGGTGAATGTTTTGTTAAAGTATGAAACCATATATGATAATAAGAAAACATATTCATTAAACTGTAATATACTAATATACATGTTTGGAAAAAAAAAACATAATTTTCTCTTTCTACAAACAATGTTCCAAGTTTCAGTGGCCGTGTTTGTCAAGGTTCTTACAATACACTCTTTCATATGCTTCTATTACTTTTGATAATATTCCACAACAGAGTTCTTGTTGGTGTTGATATTGACAACATACATGTTTGGAAAAAAGAAACATAATTTTCTCTTCCTACAAACAATGTTCCAAGTTTCAGTGGCCATGTTTGTCAAGGTTCTTACAATACACTATTTCATATGCTTCTATTAGTTTTGATAATATTCCACAACAAATTTCTTGTAGGTGTTGATATTGACAACGAGTTTTGTCAAGGTAGGAGAGATTAATCTTTTCTCTACAACTTTTGTCAAGCTACCACTTTTTTCAAGTTATCAAATTTCTTTCTTATTCCATAGACTCCAACTGCGAGATAAAAAAAAACACATCAAGTTTGTTTACCCCAGCACGCCAACAAGTAGCAAGCCCCAACTATATTATATAAGAAAGTATTAGGTATCCCAAAGGCTTGAAGGGGATCTAATTGAAAGAAGTGAAAATATATAAATGTAGATTTATTATTATTTTAATTGGAAATTTTCAATTAAATAATAAAATTTAATTACGTCTCCCGGATGCGGGTGCTAATAGTTTTAATGCCGCGTGTTAATGGAGTAATGAGGCATGTGGCTTGTCACATGGGCATCTGTCAGCCCGGACAAGCCACGCCACTCCACGACGTAGGCTCCTTAAATTCGCCGGAAGGCGAAGCAATGAGCAAGTCTGAAATGGTTTATGCGGAGGGGAATGTCGTTAGTCTGTCTAGTCGCTTGCAGGGGAATGCTGTGGGAATGTACAGTCGTTTGCAGGCGCCATTCAATGCGCTGCAACATCCGAGGAGTATGGGAGCTATTAAGGTTGCTACCCAAACCACTCTGCCGCATCTCAAGCCATTTGAGTGGGTGATCGCTTGGTGCAAGGTTTCTCAAGGAATTACTGGTGCGGGAAGCCATTGTCAACTGTCAAGGGAGAGGCTCAGGATGAGCAGTCGCAGAGGAGGGTCACGGGGTCGTTCTGCCTCTCAGAGGCCTGAGATTTCACCCTCCTCTTCAGTAGAGATCACCTCTGAGCAAAACAGGCCTCCGGGCAGCAATGTTAGAGGAAGCTGGGGCATTCCGGAGTGTGGTCACACGGAACACCCGGCCATTCGTTACAGAATCCCCTGTGCATTTGCAAACAATACTCTGATAGTTTCGGTCACCGTGGAGCATTGCAGCAGTATTCGGGGACGCGTGGAAACCGTGAATGTTCCGAGGGTTGATATGGAGACTCCCACCGTCGACTTCAGGCGTCCAGTTCAGAAGGATGAGGCCGGCCCCAGTGAACCTGTTCAGAGGAGCTCGCGCCAGGAAAAGGAAGATTCGGAAAAGCTCAAGGGTCCTGCAAAAGATGAACCTCACACCACGGATGAAGATTAACTCAGAAGACGCCAAGTCTGGGCGGCAAGGAATGAATTTCTCTGGCCATCTCATTTTGCTTATTTTGTATGTTTGTCATGAGGTTTATGCTCGCAGTGTCGGTCCAAATCACCATGGTCTCAGTCCACGCGTCAGTCTACATGTTTACCATGTCATTTTCTATATACATCGTGTTGAATTATGTTCACCGTGTCAAGTAATGAATCCATCGTGTCGATTTCTGTATTCACCGTGTCAAGTAATGACTCCATCGTGTCAATTTCTGTATTTACCGTGTCGAATCTCTCTGCAAGGTTAGCTATGACTGATATCTTCATGAGAACTCTCTTTGAAGAAACAGGGCCTCGGCCCAGATGTAATTTTGTTGTAATTTTGACTTTTTTGTAATATAATTAGCTCAGTTTTAACGAGAAAAAATAAAATAAAATTTAATTACGTCTCTCCTAATCTAAATTGCTTATTAGCATAATTCACTACCCGCATAGGTCTCGCATTTTTTAACAGCATTGTAACATGTAGATTAATTTCCTTTTTGGTGAAGAATCTCCACCTTTTAAAAAAATATGGTGCAGTGGCTCCAACCCCTATAGATCATTAGGACAAACTAAGAATAGCACAGAAGATGAAAGGTTGTACAAACTAAACAACTAATCCAACATCAGTACCTAAACTTTTTCATGAAGATATCATATTGAGAATGTTTGAAAAATGGTGAGAAATCTTCTAGGAGGGTGATGCGGAAAGAGTGATAAGGTTTCATTGTTTTGAATTTTTTTTGTTAAATTAGAAAAAGTTAAAAACCAATATTAATGGAGATATTGGTATTTTTTACTAAATTTTGTGAAGTGACTAAATGTAGCTTTAACCATTCACCTTAAGATGTTTTTACAATATAATTTCCTAAGTCTATTTAATATCTTCATTATCATAAAAACCAACCTATATCCATCTTAACTCCACATCTACCACTCTTAGAACTTGGTAGACCCAGAATTAAGATGGATCTAAAGTGATAAAATTTCCCCTTTAAATAGTCTATGCTCACATGAATACCATGGTATTACCATGGGTCAATACCATGGGTTATCATAAACGTGGAGCTTAAAAATTACTATTAGTAATTTATAAAAATTAATAAAATTAATAATTGATTTTTATTTTATTTTTTATTTTAACCAAGTTAAAATGTTTAATATACATTAAATTACAACATCCATTTTTACTCTTGATCCACCAAGCCCCCAGAGGGATCAAATATTTTTTCACTCTATGCTAGTTTTCATATCATGATATTTGATCCCTCTCGGGGCTTAGTAGATTCAGAGTAAAGATGGATCTATGCTGGTTTAATTCCCCCATTTAAATAGGCTACATTCCACGTGAATACCATGGGTCAATACCATGTGCCATTTTTATTTTTATTAATGCTAATATTAGGGTTAATAATGTTTTTTGCATGGTATTAATAATAATCTAGCCCATGGTATTTGGCCCATAGTATTTTTTCCATAGATTTCACCTAAATATAACACATTTTTTGAGTGTTCGTAAATATAAGGTGACTTATGGAGTAAATATAAAAAATGTTTTATTTGTTTACCATACCTCTCATTTATTTATATTTTTATTAATTTACCATACCTCTTTTACAAATATGGTATTTGGCCCATAGGATTCACTTAAATAAAACCTCTTTTTTTAGCCTTCATAAATAGAAAGAGGGTTGTGGACTAAATATAAAAAGAGATTTTATTTATTTACCATACATCTAGTTTATTTACATTTTTATTTATTTACTATACCTTTTGAGTAAGTATAAAAAGAGGTTTTATTTATTTACTATACCTCCACTTTATTTATATTTTTATTTGTTTACACCCTTGCATGTATATAAGGTGACTTATGGAGTAAATGTAAAAAATGTTTTATTTATTTACCATACCTCTCATTTATTTATATATTTATTAATTTACCATACCTCTTTTATAAATATGGTATTTGGCCCATAGGATTCACTTAAATAAAACCTATTCTTGAAAATTAGAGGGAATGGAAGGTTGTAACTCCTAATTTCAAGGGCTAAATTTACCTTTTTTACCCTCTCCCTTAAAATAAGGTGGGCTATATTTGAGGCTATTTGTAAAAATGTACTATGATACAAAATATTCGTCCACTAAAAATTTAAAACCCCTAAAATTTTCCATGTGAATCGAGTTCCACAGTTGCAGGATAGGGGTGGTTGATAATCCCTTTCTTGTTGAGAGAGAGTGTTGAAAATGCAGCAAGAAAATCTGAGTTTGACTTTGCCTTGGTCAAACTAGAGAAAATTCGAATTTCTATTTCAACAAAAATATTGGAGGTAGTTAACTGAGGTGACATGGTACTTGTCACTCATTTAACTCAGTTAATTCGAGTTGGGGAAGCTTGAGTTCAACTAGATATGTTTGATTTATAATTTGTAGAAATATATTTAAGCTATTATCATTTAAATTAGTTCTAACTGTCAGAAGAACCAGTGAAGGTCAAGTTGTGGAAGTGGAACTTCAACCACACTCAATGATCAATCAACCCAAAATAACTATTGCATGCGTAGAATTCGAGTTACCCAGTTGAGATGGATATTCCAAGGTAGTGTAGCATCAGTTGTAGCATATTCCAATGTGTACAGGTGATGCATGCAGTCAGAGGAAGGACATAAGGAATTATGCAATTCAATAGTGGGAATTTCCTAAAAATATTGGCTAATTTCTTAGAGGAACAACGCAAGGAAATAGGAGCTTGGAGGGATTGAAAATTGGATAAGTTTTGACCAAAGAAAGTTGGTCAGGCAGAGGGATAGACTATACACTTGCAGGGTGTGATCAAGTTTGAGCAAGCATATGTATTTCATATCTATTATCTGATTAATTCAATATAGATAGTAAGGGGTTTTGAGCAGTTGCTTTCCCCTAGATAAATCTTTGTGCATGTGTGTTGTTTCCTTTTCCATGTCTATGATTTGTGTTCTAGATGGTGAATTAACTTCCGTAGATCAACAGAGTAGCTTCAAGTCTTGTGATTTAGTAAATTTCATGAGCAATTTTTGATCTACACATATGAGATGTTTCAATCCATGTTACGACTATTTCAGGGTACCGGTGATGTCAGGAAACTTTCTCTTAAGGAGAAGCTAAGGAGTATCAGGATGAGACAAGGAGAGCCCATCATCACATATATTTCGAAGTTCACTCAGGTTTGAGATGAGCTAGGTGGTGTGGGTGTCACTATACTAGAAAGTGACCTTATGAGGTTTTCTCTACTAGGACTTCATAAGTGTTGGTATAGTTTCCAGGATGTTGTCAATGGCCAATAAAATTTTCCTGGTTGGGAAAGGTTATGGAGTCACTACGTTCAAAAAGAGATCCAAAGAGGGACTAGAGATGGTAGATCAATAAAGATCAAGGATGAGGAAAAATTTTCTCTTGCAAGAAAAGGAAACAAATCCAGGGGAAAAAAGGAAAAGGGAAGGTGGAGTCTAGTCATAAGGGTGAGAAGAAGAATATCTGATCAATATGAAGTTCTTCCATTGCCATGAGTTTGGGCACTATGCTACTAAGTGTCCTAATCGTAATAAGAGGTTCAGCAAGGATCTTGCAACTACATCATCTGAGGTAGATGGGTTTGCTTCTCAGTCTGAGAAAGACTTCTCATTGATAACTTTCATGGAAAGATCAGTAGGTAGTAGCATATCGTATATTGATTTCGGAGCATCCTTCCACATAACTAGGAACAAGGAGTATTTCAGCAAGATGAAGGAGAACGACATGATGTTTCAGATCGAGTTAGGAGATTGTGGAAAGTACACATCTAGGGGAGTTGGTACTATAAGTTTTGAGAGGGATTCCAGGAGCCCTCTCCATATCAATGATGTCCTCCATGCTCCACGCTTTAAGAAGAACCTTGCTTTAGTATCTACCCTTGAGGAGAAGGAATATGATGTCATCTTCAACAAAGGTAAGGCATACCTCAAACACTTAGATTTTGGGTCAATGAAGTAGATAAGTGTGAGGATGAAGAAACTTTACAAGTTGTAAGTTGTGACATGCGCAACCTTAAGTAGAAAGGTAGGTGGTGAGCATAGTAGAGATGTCGGTGAACTTTGGCATAGGTGCATGGGACACATGCATCATGGGGCACTGAAGGCTCTTCAATAGATAGACACATGAGTACCAATATGTAGATTATAAAATAATGGAAAGTGCCAGGGATGCACGCTTAAAAATTATGCCAAGACTTCTTTTCAGGGTCAATACAATGGAGCCAAAGGTATTTTGGAGTTGGTGCATTCAGATGTATGTGGACCCTTCTCTTCTCCGTCTCTTGTGAGACACAGGTATTATGTTACTTTCATAGATGATCATTCTTAGAAAACTTGGATATTATTTATGAAGAAGAAAGATGAGGTCTTAACCAAGTTCAAGGAGTTTAGGGCCTTGGTAGAAAACCATACTAAGAAGAAGATCAAACCATTGATGAGTGACAATGGCGGAAAATATGTCTCCAATGCCTTCAAGGATTTGTGTGCAAAGGAGGGAATTAGGAGGGATTTGATAGAATCACATAACCCTCAACAAGATGGGGTGGATTAAATAAAGAACCAAAATATAGTTGGAGTGGCCAAGGCCATGTTGCATGATCATGGACTGCCTATGTTCTTTTGGGAAGAGGCATGCAACACTATAGTATTTCTGCAGAACAAGAGTTCACACAAGGTGCTTGGATGAGTTACACGAGATGAGACTTTCATAAGAAAGAAGCCTGATGTCTCTCACTTCCATGCCTTTGGCACAAAATTTTACTTCCATGTGTCCAAAGATAGTAGGAAGAAGCGTGAGACCACAATTGAAAAGGGTATTTTTGTGGGATACAGTGACATAGCTCAGGCATACAAGATGTATCTACCAAGACTCAAGAAGACAGTTATCAAGCAGGATGTGAGGTTTGAGGAGCCCATATCTCTTAGGGAGTCCTTAGAATGAGAGTAGGTTGGAGTAATTGAGATGGAGGAGATACTCACTCCCAAGGAGGAGCCTCAGCCAGGTGGAAAGAAGGTCGCATAGAAAGATGATAAGGAGGAGAGACCAGGATGAGAGCCAAGTGGGCTAATAGGTTGATTGAAGAGGCCTAGGAGTAGGTTGAGACTCCTAACACAATGTTCAGGCAGAGCAAGCAACCGCAAAGGTACACAAGATATATGACACTGATGACAGGGGTGGTGGACATTAAGCCTTCTAGTTATAAGAAGATAACTTCTCATCAGGTTTGGCGGGATGCAATGGTGGAGGAATATTCCCCCATCATGAAGAATGATGTTCTGGAGATTGTGCCATGACCATAGGGAAATTCAGTAGTAGGCTCACGCTGGGTATACAAGGTTAAGCATGGATCATATGGGAGTGTGGAGAAAGGGCCAAGGGCTTCTCACATATTGAGGGAAAAAACTATGATGAGACATTTTTCCTAGTAGCAAGATATTCATCCATTAGGAATATTATAACACTTGTAGCACATATGGGGTGGAAGATTCACCAGATGGATGTGAAGACAACATTCCTCAATGAAGTCGTTGAGGAGGAGATTGATATGGAGCAGCCAGAGGGGTTTGAGAAGTTCAGCAGAGACAGGCATGTGTGCAGGATGAAGAGAGCTCTTTATCAACTCAAGCAGAATCCTACAGCATGGTACACTCATATTGACAACTACCTTCGAGGATTGGGCCTCAATAAGAGTGAGGTGGATGCCAACCTATACTACATCATCGTTGGAGGGCTTCCACTCATTCTAGAGCTCTATGTTGATGACCTTATATTGAATGGAGAAGACAAATTGATCCATGATTGCAAGGAGGACCTTGCAAGGGAGTTTGAGATGAAGGATATGGAGCTTATGCATTATTTCCTTGGATTGGAGGTTTGGTAGGGTGATGGTGAGATCTTTGTGGGATAGTGGAAGTACACTACAAATATTCTATAGAGATTTCATATGCAATATTGTAGGCCCATGGCCACGCCTCTAGTCACAAACTGGAGGAAGGTGGATGCTAGCAAAGCATAGTGAGTATATGCTACATTATACAGGAAACTCATCGAATCGTTGATGTATTTGGTCAACACACGACCTGATATTTGTTTTGCAGTGAACCAACTGAGTTAGTTCATGATGGAGTCGACCAAAGTTCACTCGGTTGCTGCAAAACATGTTTTGAGGTATCTTAGAGGCACACAAAATTATGGATTATGGTATATATAGGTTGATGGAGTGAGGCTAGAGGGATTCAAAAATGTAGACTGGGCAAGGATCTCCATAGATCAGAAGAGTAATTCAGTTAGTGTCTTTAACATTGAATCAATAGTGGTTTCCTGGTACAACAGGAAGCAAAAATTAGTTGCACACAGTTCAGCAGAGGCTGAGCACATGGCTACCAGTTTGGCAGCATGTGAGGCTATTTGGATGAGAAATTTTCTTGTGGGACTTTTCAGATAGAGGATGGATCCTATTATGATACATTGTGATAATCAGAGTTGCATCAAGCTCTCTGAGAGCCCAATGTTCCATGATTTCTCCAAGTATGTTAAGATCATGTATCATCATCTCATAGATTGTGTGTAGAAAGGGATACTGAAACTACCGTACATTCCAATAGAAGAGCAGACAATAAATATCTTGACCAAAGCATTAGTAAGAAACAATTTTTTCTATTTCAGAGACAAGTTGGGAGTTGTACGAAATCCTTTCCTCTCTAAGAGGGAGTGTTGAAAATAATAGCAAGAGAAGGTATTCTCTAGCTTATGCCTTAGCCAAAGAGAGACCACAATCAGTCTTCCTTTTTACCATGGATGAGTTCATGGATATGGACAAGTTCGTGGAGAAAGTAAATTCATGCACAAAGTTGGAGAGTCAGTTAAGTAGATCTCCATGTGGCAGTTTCAGTTTGGAAGAAGACAAGTTGGAAGCTTCAGTTTTGATTGAGGCAAGGACGAGTTATAACTCTAAGCTATGATTGGAGAAAGTTTAGTTTGAACTTAGTTAACTAATTCAATCACAATTGTTGTTCCAAATTTGTAAACTATCTAATTATAAATTTTCAATTATATCATGGATTGAATTGATAATAGGAGGATGAAGGGATAAGTTTGTAATAATTATTGTTGCATGAGTTTGTGTGAGATAATTTATTATTGAGAGTGTGTACTTTGGAGGAGCCAATACACTGTGATAGAGATACTTTTTTGTTGTTGGTTTGTGCTAATATTTAGTAGTTTTTTCCTAAATAATAGGGGCCCAAACTATGCTAGGAAATAGGGGGAAAGATTGTGCAAGGAAGTAGGAGCTGTGATCAATTTTTTTGAAGGAAATTTTAGGCTAGATTAGTAGGAGAAGATATTGGTTATCGATAGACAAAATGCTTTATATTTCATCTATTTACTCTATCAATAAAATTATACAACAAGGAGAGGGTTTTCCCAATTGGGTTTCCCAAGAAAATTTACTATGTTAATTGTGTGATTGTGTTATTTATCTCTGCATTTTATTCTACTGCTTATCTATTTTGGAAAAATTATGTGCCTTGGTGAAAAGAAATTAGTTTCATATTGTTCATCATAGTAGTTGCAAAATTTTACGAAAAATATGCATGGTAGAAGAGCAGAGAACAGTGTAAAGACCAACACCACGAAGATCAAATTTTTGAAGAACAAAGATAAGTTTGTAAAGTGCGGTTATTTGGACAATGAGGATGGAGTACCAAGGATTGAGAGAATATCACTATTTATAGGGAGCCTCTAACTTCTCCTCATGGAAGGAAAGGATCACAATAGTGTTGGAAGATAATGGGGTAGGAGAGTTTGTCAAGAACATTATAGTGCCACCACAAGATCCCCAATAGTTGGCCCAAAATACTAAGAATGATGTCAAGACAAAGAGGATTATTCTAAAGGGGGTCAAAGATCATATCATTCCTCATCTCCATGAGAAGAAGACACCATATGAGATGTTTCAAGCCATCTTACAACTATTTCAGGGTACGAGTAATGCTAGGAAGCTTGCTCTTAAGGAGAATATGAATGAGACAAGGAGATCCCATCATCACATATCTTTCAAAGTTCACTCATGTTTGAGATGAGCTAGGTGGTATGGGTGTCACTATACCAAAGAGTGACTTTGTGAGATTTTCTCTACTAGTTATTCATAAGTCTGGGGTACAGTTTCTAGGATGTTGTTAGTGGCCAAGAAAATTTTCTTGGTTGGGAAGGTTATGGATTGACTTCGTTCATAAAGAGATCTGGAGGGGGTCTAGAGATGGTAGATCAACAAAGACCGAGGAAGAGGAAAATTTTTCTCTTTCAAGAAAAGGATGCAAAGCTAAGGGAAAGAAAGGAAAAAGGAAGGTCGAGTTTCGTCAAAAGGGTGAGAAGAAGAATAAGGATCAAAGCAAGATCAAGTGCTTCCATTGCCATGAGTTTGGGAACTATGCTACTAAGTGTCCCAATCGGAATATGAGGTCCAATAAGAATCACATAGCTACATCAGCTGAGGTAAATGTGTTTGCCTCTTAGTTTGATAAAGAATTCTCATTGATAGCTTGCATGAAAAGCTCAGTAGGCAGCAACATATGGTATATTGATTATGGACACTAGTACATTTGGGTAGAAATTCTGATGGCAGAATCCGACGAAAGGGCTAAAATTGGAAAAAGTGTCAAAAGTTAAATGATTTCTTTTGTTTTTTATTTTTATTTTTCTAAAATCCCAACTATGGTCAAATATATGACGACAATTATTTACCAGTCAAATATTTGACGAAATTCCCTATCCCGTCAATTATTGGATGTTTTTCTATAATCCCAACTATCATTGAATAACAGACGGTAGTGCTTTTATCGTTGGATACCCGACGCTATATCCAATATGAAAATGTGTTGTCCAATTTCCTACAAATGGTAAATAATGGTTGCATAACGTTCAATTCCACCATTAATGACTTTTTGCATCGACAACATCTGGTGTGGGACCACTTTTGATTAGTTTGACTAATTAAAATAAATATTATAATTAAATATAATATTAATATGTGATTAATATATATATTCATACTAATATCTATAATATATTAACATTAATATTAATATAATATTATATGATTATAATATAGATTATATATATAAAGTTATTAAATATTATATTATAATTATAATAAATATAAATATTAATTTATGTATATGTGTGTGTAGAAGCCCTAATATCATATAACTTTGTCATAGTTGCTATATATATTAGTTGCAAATTTTTGAAAGATTGTAGGCTTATTTTGAGGTTAATTTTGAACAAAATCATCACTGAAAGTTTGGTGACAAAAAATGTCACATAACATTCCTCAAGGAGACCAAGGATACATGGGATTGATATCTAGGGCTTCTGAGGATGGAAAATTTTATTTCCCTTGTAGAAATTGCAGGGCTTGAGGCCAAGGAGAATTCTAATAACATCAGCTAAAAAACATTGTAGAGACTATGGACACGCTTAAGGTGGACATGAATATCATCCATTTGTAAGTTATTTATTATATGTCCTTGTATTGTAGATTGTTTTGTAATTTTTTATATGCATATTGTATTTTAGATTGTATTTCTTTGTATTGTAAATTGTATTATTTTTCTAATGTAAATGTATTTTATAATATTCTTTCGGGAGGTCTTTGAACTATGTTTTCATCTTAATGTGGACTACAAATATTATTTGAATATTTTCGTTAGGGTTGATTAAGGGGTTAGATCAAGGTAAGGGTTAATTAATTTATGGGCTTAGGGATAAAGGGTTACTATTTAAGGGTTTAGGGCTTACAGGTTAAGGGCTTAGGGCTTAGGGGTTTAAGGGCTTAGGGGAATGGGGTTAAGGTGTTAGGGGGTTAATTTGGACCTAGAGGATTTATAGGTTAATCATGGGTTTTTATGGAGCATTATTAATAAGTTTTTAAAGTATATTATGCAAAATATGATATTAAGAAAGAATATGACATTACAATGATGAATGCAAAATAAGATCAATATGTTTTTTTATTATGGTCATCATTATATATCTTCGAAAGTGTCTCACTTCGAAGAAACTTGTCTCCTATGTTTGTGCCTTGAAAAAACTATTCTTCTATGCATTGATGATGGTGTTATGCTTCTCTTTAATGCTTGGGCACCCTTGGTGGCATTGCGAGTTGAGCACGCCAGGATGTCCATTGGGTAGGGGCACCTGTGCAATGAGTTGGTTGGTTGACCCGACTTGGAAAGGGGTGCCCGCATAAAAGAAGTAAGGTCGTTCCATGACTTCCCATGAACAAAGTTCCCACCAAGAGGTATCATAATTATTTTTAGAAAATTGACTGAAGTAATATTTCAGTGTTAAAAGTCAGATAATAAGTGATTGATTATGCAACATGGTACTAAAAAATTATAATATTTTTTTTTGTCATTGATGAGCGAACGAAGGTAGGGTGCCCTGACGCCCATTTGGTCATTGTATGTTGGGAACACTAGGGCAGTCGATGCTTATGGGGGCGTCGCGTGTTAGGCACGCCAGGGCACCCAACACCCATGGGGGTGTCGCGTGTTGGGCACGCCGGGGTGCCCGTGTGATGTGTTGGTGGGTCGACATGACTTCACAAGGGGCACATGCACAAAAGAAGTAATGTCATCCCATGACTACCCATGAATAGTGTTCCCACAAGGGGGCCTAATAAATATAATTTTTAGAAAATTAAGTAAATTAATGTTTAGGTGTTAAAAGTTGGTTTATAATTGAATATTGATCATGCAACATGGAAATAAAAAATGATAATGTTTTGTTTTCATTGATGAGCTAATGATTTGTGTTAACTGATTTGCATAGCAGGGTGAATGCCCATACCCTATACGCGATCGCACGAAGGTGGGGCACCTAGGCGCCCATGGGGGTGTCGCATGATGGGAACGATGGGGCACCCAACCCCCATGGGGGCGTCATGTGCTGGGAACGACAGGGCACCCAACGCCCATGGGGGTGTCGTGTGCTAGGAACGCTGGGGTGCCCGCTTGGTAGGGGCACCCATGTGATGAGTTGGTGGGTTGGACAAATTTGGCAAGGGGTGCCCGCATAAAAGAAGTAAGGTCGCCCTATGATTGCCCATTAACAGAGTTCCCACCAAGGGGTCTCATAATGATTTTAAAAATTCACTAAAGTAATGTTTAAGTGTTAAAATTTGGTTTACAATTAATTGATTATGCAACATAGTACTAATAAATTATAATATTTTGTTTTCATTGATGAGTGAATGAAGGTGGGGTGCCCAGGCGCCCATGGGGGTGTCGTGTGCTCAACATGCTAGGGCGCCCGCCTAACAGGGGTGCTCGTGTGATGAGTTGGTAGGTCAGACCAACTTGGAAAGGGGAGCTTGCACAAAAGAAGTAATGTCGACCCATAACTGTCCATGAATAGAGTTCCCACAAGGGGGTCTCATAATGAGTTTTAGAAAATTAAGTAAATTAATGTTGAGGTGTTAAAAGCAGGTTTATAATTGAATATCGATCATGCCTCATGGAAATAAAAAATGATGATATTTTGTTTTCATTGATGAGCTAATTATTTGTGTTCACTGATTTACACAACAGGGCGAACACCCATGCCCTAAGTGCGCCTGCACGAAGGCGGGGCGTCCAGGCGCCAATGGGGGCATTGCATGTCAGGCACGTCAGGGCGCCCATGCGATGATTTGGTGGGTTGGCCCAAATTGGCATGGGGCGCCCAAACAAAAGAAGTAATAGCGTTCCATGACTGCCCATGACTTGAGAATGGGGCCAACGTTGATTTTTTTTTAAGTTTGTGCTTGTATGCATTGAAATTTGACATGGTTATGGTAGATGCATGCATTGACGATATGGGAGGGTTTTGAGACTCAAATACGACTCACAGAAAGAATTCGACAATCAAACGACAAAATTATAACATATATAAATGTCAAGGAGATGAAATTATTTATTACTATTTACCAGTTGCAGGCTTATTAGTGCTAATTGTCCTTCCTTCTCGTATGGAAAGTCATGAGGCTAGTCAATACGGATCCGATAGAAGTCCTGGTTTGATAGTAAAAGCTATAAGGTAAGGCTCTGAGTTGTGACTTATGATTTCTGTTGGCCTCCTTAAGTCTAATAAAAATATCCAGTAGCAAGGCTCCTCAAGTGAGGCTGGCTAGCTTGGGGTTAATATATCATTATAAAACAAGCTTATAAGGGTTTTTGTTCAAGTCAACCTAGGTCTTCTCCTAGGCGTCTTCTTCTAACTGGCACATAGAACTATATCTATGCACATGTCCCTTCAATATATCCATAAGATGCCTTTCAAACATGCCTTACGGTGACTGTTATTTCTTTTCTAATGATAATGATGTCTTCTTTCACAAGATTGATACTTCCTATTATACTGTCTGCAGTAGAAGATTCCAAGGTGCTAAGTCAAGAAGCTCTACTCAAGGTGATAGACTGACCTCTTCTTGATTTCAGGTTAGAGTTATGTAGTTGCTCAAGACTTACATATAATTTCTCCTTTTGCTACATTTACAATTGGTCTAGTCCCTTGAGATATTTGTAGTGTTCTATTGAAATTTTGGCCCTTTAGGGATTTCAATAGTCCCAAAAGGATGCAAAATTTATTTTCCTTCAAAGTGTCATGACTTGATGGAGTGAGAGGTTTATATTTGGAAAGACTTGTATAAATCTAATTTTTTTCGAAGGTAATTGTGGTCCTTTAGGGTGAGTGAGCTTTGGACAAGACCTTCCAAATGAGCCTACAATGCCTCTATACAGTTTGGTCCTGGTTCTTCTTTAAAGTAGTTTCATTGGTGCCTATTAGGACTAATGCTAGTCTACAAAAGATGAGTTTAACTAGTAACTTGATCACCTTCACAGAATTGCACAAAACCTTATGATTTTCGGATCTTTGAAATGTGTTACAAGACCTTGGAATTTGAGCATAGGTCTTCAACCTTTCTCCTAGTATTCTCAGCTTCATGATGATTCAAAATCTCCAGGTTTGTATTTCTTATAAGTTGTATTGAGCTCATTGCTGAATTTGAAGATGAAAAATCTCTTGTGTGTCTGTTGCAGTCATCAAGCCATCTAGTCTGCTCAATGAATATTATTATTGAGAAATTTTAATCTCTATAAATTACAATGGATTTTTCATATAATTATTTCATATACATCGTAGATAGTAGAGTGTATCTATGTCGTTCAAAGTCAACCAAAGGGAAATGTCATAAGAAAGTGATTGAAGCTTCATATATTGTCCACTAACAAACCTTATTTTATTTTTTGGGTTTTTCAAGTGGTCTAAGTTCTCTAGAGATTACATCAGGCTTGACCTATGGCTTGAGAAACTGTGACCCATGGAATCTAAGCTGTCAAAATCACCCAGGTACTGCACCCGGCCTGGGCCACACCAACCCTTAACATGATTGGATTTTTTCCCACGAAGTTTCAAACCGGTGAACTTCACATTACAAAGTGACTTCACAGTACGCCCCATCACCGTCTATTATACGTCACGTGGGCAACCAACCTTGTGATTGAATGGGAAGTGCTCATCCAGGGGAATTTCAAGGAGTTTTAGGATGATTGGAAAATGCATTGTAGGGCTCAACTACAAGATATGTTTGAGGGCTACTATTCTGATATTTGCAATCCATTGTAGAGGTTAATAGATCAAATAAAAATGATAATACATGAATATTATCATATTATGAGTCATGGATGCTTATATTATTAAATCAAAATAATATTGTATTATTAAATCAAAAAATATTATACTAATTGTTATATTATTAAATTAAAACCATATTATATTAATTATATTATTAAATCAAAACCATATCATATTAATTATTATATTATTAATTTATTATTAATAATTCCTAGCTCGTATATATGTTTTTGGCATGTCATTGAATATGGTTTTTTCATAGATTTTGAGTTTTCTCAGTGGCTCTGCTCCCCACATTTGATTCTTGTAGTAAACCTTAGGGTTTATTGGTGGCTCCTCTCCCTACATTCTATTCTTGTAGTAGATATGAGGGTTTCTTAGTGTCTCCTCTCCCTACATTCGATTCAACATTCCCTTGAGTGTTTCTCGGTGGCTCCTCCCTACATTCGATTCGAGGTTCCCTTGAGTGTTTCTTGGTGTCTCCTCCCTACATTCAATTCTTGCACACCTGAGGTTTTCTTAGTCACTCCTCCCTACATTCCATTTGATGTTCGCTTGAGTGTTTTTGGTGGCTCCTCCATACATTCTATTCTTGCAGACCATCCTAGGTGATTCTCGGTGGCTACCACCTACATTTGATTCGACATTCCCTTCCTTGTGAAACCTCCTTCAAGAACCCATAATAGCTAGAGGATTAAGGCATTAGGGTTAAGCAATGTTAAGTCCACATTCCTTCTTTAACACATGCAATACTAGGATTTTCAAAAAAATGTCAAAATCATAAAGCTAGGCACACTTGAGACCATTTATGCCCTAAAACAAAAAAAATATTTTCTCAATGTATACATTAATAAGAGAGTATTAGCACGGTTATTAGTTAATTAACATGTTCATTCCTTCTTGATTCCTTTCTTTAGTCATGGGATACGACTTATTCATCCATCTATAAATACCTTATTTAGTCATGGGCAACCATAGGTGGTGAATTGAGAAACCCATAATTTTTAACATGAGACTAATAAGTTCATACGTGCTACCTAGAAGATGATATGTGGTATCTGGAAGAATTCATAAGGCAAGTTAGGGTAAAGAGTCAATATACTACCCCAACTCTAGGTGTCTAGATGGCGAGTGCCCCTTATGCTTGATGGGCTTAGGCACATGGAGGGAGTCTGGGATCACATGGATCCAACCCAACATATTTACTCCATGCACCATATTGCCTTAGTTTTTGAGGATCATCTTGTGTTTTCTCTAGGTTTCTTAAACTGCCGCAACCTACACTCCATGTCGTTCCTTCTCTGGTTGCTTGCCCTTCTACCCAACACCATATTTCCCAGCCTAAACACTATGCCCACTAACACCTGTACTCCAACCATGAGTAGGGAAATAGGGCATGGCCATCATCCTGGACGTGGAGGAGGTTGAGGGAGACCCCCCACTACCCTGGATGACCACTCCATTTCCAGAATGTTCGACCATGCCATTCCATAGAGTATCCACTGTAAAGTCATGGCTATGGATGAAGAGGAGATGCACCATGGGTGCATGGCCCTCTAGGCCCTATGCAACCTTCTGGCCTGACAATTGAAAGAATGGTAGAGATTAAGGATAAAGCCACTCATCAGCTTGATGAGCTCTCTATGCTCCTCAACAACTCTTCTACCTCCTAGAAGCGGCTAGTCTGTAGGGACCTGAGCATTGATTACCCTCCCATCATCCCCTCCCCAGTCAGGTCTCCTATACACTCCCCTCCTGCAAGCTCCTCCCCCCTTCCTTATCACAGAGCTCCCCCACCTCCAGTTAACCCTAATGCTCCCCCTTCTTCCCCACCCAGGCATAGCCCTTACGGGTGCTTCATTCTGGAGGAAATTTTGGAGGAGGTCAGTTCACTACATGCTCGTTGAAGTTCTCAAGGGCATGATGGATCTAGCTTGGCTTCTGTCTAGCTTCGCAGTAGCTCACGTCACCCAACAACATCTTGAGTAGAACCAGGTTGGTTTTTTTCTTCTCTTGATCAATGGAATAGAGAAGACCATTTTGCTACGACAATTACCAATGTGATAACACAATTACAACTCAGCCTAAGTGTGTTAATTTTGAGACTAAGGATTTTTTTTTTTATGCCTCAATGTGAAACAACAATTTCTCGTCAATACACGGTCCAGGCACCATGAGGCCTTCCCTCCCTTGCAATTTTTATGGTTCTATATTTTGGAAAAACAATGTTAACTATGGTTTCACCCTCCAGGGGAAGAAACTCCATTCTTATCTCTTGGTTTCCTTGCTTTGAGGCAGGGACGAGAATCTTGGATGTACATATTATAAATTTTGTTCCGTTAATATAATTTGTACATGTTTACTTACAAAAAAAAAGAGTCAATAACTAGTGTTGTATCCTCGCCCTAGGCTATTTTGGACTGTAATTCTGGGTGGTTTGGTTTTTTTCTTTGCTTTGTTACGCCTTCATTTTTAAAGCTCAACCAACAACTTGGATTTGTGAATATCGTGGATATTTGAACTAGTTACACAATATTTTGTCACATTCCTAACTCTATACCTGAAGTGTCTTCCTTTGTTCCACTGTCATCACAAATGTCATAAAGCGACAAAAGTTGTGTCAACTCATTCGACATGAATTATATGCTCAACACATCCCTAAAGAGATGGAGAACTAATGTCTTGAAATAATTTTGGAAAAACTTGTGAAAAACCCTAATTTGCAAGACTAGCACTACTTTTAGTAGGCAATTCCATGCTGGTAACCTTTTGTCTAATTGGTGACTAGCGCTAGTAGCGCGACTTTTGATAGGAAAATCTGTGCTGGTCCTCTTCAAGCAGTTTCTCCAAAAATGGAGCAGAAGCTTCTCTTACTAGAAGCCTCAAGAACGACAAGCTGGTAGTTGTTAGATGAAGATATGGTCAAGTATTCCCATTTAGAGCCTTTGATCCTACCTTTAGGGATCTTACCTTTGGGATAAGGACCTTATCCCCCCTTTGGTGGATCTATAACCTCCTATCCATCACTACAAATATGTTCTTCACTTTCCTCAATGGGTTGGTCATTGCTGGTTGCCATTCTTCTACTCAATTGTGCTTAGATGCTGCCATTTTGGTGAGAGAGGAAAGGAGAGCTTGTTAAGTTTGGATTGGACTTGGAACCATCTTGAAGGAGGCCTTCAACATCAAGGCACCGGTTGTATGCTTCCCTCTTTGATTTAATCATTAATACAAAGCATGTTTTACTTCCCATAAGCTTGTCTATGATGGTTTGCTTCATACAATACTCCTTGATTTGTTGCATAACTTATATTGGAATGCATATGCTATGATCTCTCTTGTTGTTGTATTTTGATCTCTCTTGAAGGTATTTGAATGCAAGGAATATCGAGGAGCGAGCCTGGGAGCTAAGGGATCAGCATCATCATCAAAGGTCAAGTGTATAGGAGAGAGGTAGGCCATCTCCCTTTCTCATTTTTCATTCTGATCTAGGTTGGGGAAGTTTGCTTGTTTTGTCACAGTTGTTATTAGACCCACACATTGGGCTAGAGGTATCACTTCTATACGTAGAAGGGATTGCCTGGTAAACAAATTGGCGACTCCCCTGGGGAAGCCTACACCCTTTTCATCCTCCATTTGTTTTTTCTTTCTCGTTAAGTTTGGACAACTTTCGAAAGACCCTATATTTGCATTGATTTTCAGCCTGTACTCTAAATTGCTGGTGTCTTAGGGTATCAAGTCTAGAGTTTCTTCCCGAGTCTTTCTTGTTTTTCCTAAAATTTCCTTGCTTAGTGCGTGTTTTATCAGTGACAGTCGCACTGCTAGCACTTGTTTTTACCTGTACAATAGGGATAAAAACCATGTCTTCCACTTTTTATTCATGCTGAAGACCAGCATGGGTTTTTCTATGAAAAGTAGTGCTGCCAGCATGGGTTTTGCTATGAAAATTAGCGATGATGACCCTGTCAGCATAGGTTTTTCCATATAAAGTAGCATTGGTCATTGGATGTAAGAATTTTTAGGGTTTTTGCTAAAACTCTAGCGTGTCCTAGTCTTTGACGTCATTTCCCTACTCTGTGTGCAACAAATCATGTCTATTTTCTTTCAATTTCTTTGTGGTGGGAAAAAGTCAATCCTATCATTTAAGTGATAAAAGTGAAATTTTGATTGACTTTTTGATGTTTTTAGTCAATTAAAATCATTGTTTGCTGGTTATATGATTGGGAAAATACTAATCTGTTGTGATTGAGCATTAGTAGTTCTTTTGTAATCATAAAAGAAATTGATCTTGCATTTATTTATTTTCCATTTCAAAAATTTACTTTTCGTAAAAGTGCATTAGATTAGTTTCATGGAAAAGTTGTTTTTTTGATATTCATCATTGAAAATAGATCACATTTTTCAGCGATTGAAATCTAATGAGTGCATTAGGTCCATTAAATCATTCAAAACAAAAAGAAAAGTGAAAGTTCATATAAGTGCATATTAGTAAAAGTGAAAATCATTTTACTTTTGAAAAGTTGCATTTGGGAAGTGAAAAGTAAAAAACTAGTTAAGGGCACTTTGTTTGCTACATTACTATTTGTTGCATCATTGTTTGAAATCTCTCCCTTACTATTTTAGCTTTCATCAAATTGGAAAATATTTTTTTTTCTCATATAGTTGCATCATAGGTGTTCATGTGACATTGTTTTGAGCCTCAAAACCAAAACTTAATTGAAGATCAACTTAAAATTTACCTCAATTAAACTAAGGAGCATTTGGAACTTAACACAAACATTTAGAGTACTAGGCTAGAGACGTGTTCCGATGTTGTTAAACGTAGGAGTTATCATTATTTTCTAGTGTTGTATCCTGGGGGTGAAATCCCGTTCCACGTACGGAAGTGTATAGGACCATTCTCCAGTACTTTTGGGTATATCGGAGGTGCTCCACGCATGGTAAGTATATGGGAACGCTCTCATCGAATGGTTACACATTAGACAACACTACTACGGACTCCACTCCCACGTATGATCACGTATATTTTGGGAGTCCCCTATAGCTTGCTATCTAGCCATAGGTAACTGTCGGCCGGATAAGTCGTTCTTGCGGACAAGATCGACCTCCCTAGTATCTAATGATATCTAGCGACAAGAAAACCAAACAAATTCTATCTTTCTCTAAATATGCAATTTATAAATAAAGGCAAACATGTGTTTTAGGCCTACCTCAGGTCCAGTGCAAGTTTGTGGAAGCCACGCTCTGTTGATCCAAATGAGCTCCCTTGTAAAGAATCTGCAAACACAAACAAGCACACACATTAAATAGCACCTGAAAAACCAATATAATAAAGCATATTTATCATGATGATCAAGGAATTCATGAAACAAACCATATAAGACAATTTATTGAGAAAAATGAATCTGATTGTATTAACTTTAATCAAAGAAGAACTTTACAACCTTAGTGCCTTGATGCTATACAAGCTCCTCCCAGGGTCCAGCAAGAATCTCCTCTACTTTGACAAGTTTCACTCTCTTCCCAATGAAGCCAAAAGGTATGTAATCTCTCCTCTCAAGCTCAACTAGGAAGTCTCAATTCCAACAGCATTTACCCTAAAAAATGTTCAGCTTCTAGCCTCCCTAGCAACCAGCCCGATGCCTTAGTTTATAGTGCAATGGAGGGAAGTTACTAGGTCCACCTTCAAAGGGATAAAGCCCTCCTTCAAAGGGATAAGCTCCTCTCATCAAGGGATTAGGTCCTTTAGTTTTGGGATGCATGAACCACCTAGGAGCGAACCATCCACGTCAAGGTTCCTTCTAGAATCATCCAGAATTAACCCAAAGTGAGTTTTTAAGAATAAACTTGCGCCTTTTTGACTTTCACAGGGGTCCACACCCACTCCTTTAGAGACAGAGCGGGCAGGTCCGTAGGTAACATGAACAAGGGGTGTGGGACTGCAGGTAACAGTAAGAGAAAGTGCAGAACCAGAGCTTTATTTATTTTTAAGGACTTTCTCTCGTTTTCAAAGCTTGACATGAAGAGCTGAGGTTTGAGACTTGCTAAGGAGGACAATATGAATGATGATATACCCATATTAATTGCAAATAGTCACAGTGACAATATTTTGTGTAACAGATTGCCCCCTAGCGAAGTCTATAGTAGATGAGGATTTCATTTATCATCTAAGAAGAGTGAAGTACTTTATCATTTCGAGGATCATCTTGTGGAGAGCCCGGTTGGAACCTGTAAAAAGATTCAATGCAAAATATATATATGAGATCATATCATCGCTGAGGTAGGCATTCCCATACTCAGATCAAAATTGACTAGAAAACTAAATACTGCTTTGATATAGGAATGATCTTGTAATACATCACGAGTATAGACACATGTAGACACAGTATGGGCGCAACCATCTGTTTATGAATAGTCCACTGTATAATGAATACAAAATTCCTCGCATCCTGGATGGTGGAAACTAGATCCAGGGTCTTGATTTCTACTTCCCGAAAAAGTACGATTCTATCCATGTGAATGAATGTGTCGAATTCGAACATGGTAGAAACCACTTGATTACCAGTCAATGATGTAAACTATTAACAAGTGTGAGAGAAACCACCAGTAATGTCAATGGCTCTCATAGTACTCAGTACAATCCATGAGATGTGAATAGATGTGTTGATGTCGAACATGTCACGGAATCCTTTGATCGAAGGTCAATGATGCAACCTATCGTCAAAGGCGAGAAACCTGCCATTGAGGCATGCAGATCCCAAGGTATTGACGATTTCTAGATCATCTTTCTAGATAATGAGCTGAAGTCGATAGAAAGCGATCCGTCGTAGGCAAGCCCACAACACGAAATCATAGATCAAGTTTGAAGAAATATAGTTGCAAGGACTGACTCAGGGATGGTCAAGATGGATGACAGATATTTTGCAGATGAATGTTTTATTTGCACTGACCTCTTGAACACATAACGACATAGCAGATGGTTTGGTGACAATTGACCCAAAGTTAATACCCAAAAACCGGCTGAAGTCTTTCAATATGGTTTGATCAGCTTTTATGTAAAGGATTTCCCAACCCAGGTGAATAAAAAGTGTCGTGTTCAAGAGTGGTTAAATGTTTTCTGAGACACAAAGTATGACAAACAGACTCATTTTTCTCTCTTTTCCCCCACCATTTCTGGTAAGTACCTCTTTATTTTTAACAAGCTTGAGGAGGATAACATTTGCTTGATTATAAGCTCATCCTTCAGATGAGTCCAACTTAGTTTAAATTCGAACCCTAAGAAGGAGTGGTCCGTTCCTGTTTGTAATTGAACAGGTCCTTTACTGTTAAATTTTAACGAGTCCAGTATAGGAGAAACTCGACATTTTTCATTTTTAGAGAGTTTGAAAAACTTAATAAAACTCCATGGTTGTCCTTTTTCGTAAATTTGTGTTTCCCAAGCCCGAAAAAGATAAAATAATACTTGAGAGAACCACTTGATCATTACGACCAAGGAGTACTTTTCATAATTAGTGCCTCTGATCCGAAAAAGTAGAAAAGTGATCAATGACATGTCATTTTATAACCAATATCGAATTTGAAACGAAAAAATCCGGCAATCTTTTCATGTTTTTACGGTCAGAAAAGGGATGTAAGTGGACCGTTTTTTTAGTTCCGTTTTAACGAGCTTAAAAAGAAAAAATCAGCAATATTTTCATATTTTAGGAGTCAGAAAAGAGCTTAAAGGTGACTCTAATGTTTTTTGTCGAAAGTGACCAATTTTGCTTGAAAAATCCGTTATCCTGCACAAAAACTCAAATATTACTCATACCTGTTTAAAATAGATAAAAATGCTTCAAAAGTTACCTCTTTAAAGTAAAAAATAAACAAATTAAAAACTCATTTATTCAAAAAATCTTATAAAAAGGGCTTTTGTAAATTCATTTTTACCGTTTGACTTTAGAGTGAGAAAAGAGAGCTTTTGGTCAGAAACTTCCTGTGAAGATTGCGGAAAATCCGTCCATTGGAATTGAACGCCGTCTCCTCCAGGTAATCCACATCATCTTACTCTTTCATTTCATCCGTTTGAAAATTGTTTTTAGGGCTTTATTTTGTTTTTTAGGAAATTTTTAGGTTAACAACCCGCGCGCGGGGGTTCGCAGGCATAGCATAGGAAACCTGTGGACCTTGACTTTTTCATAAAAGGAAAAAAGTCAGGGGCCCTCACTTTCCATTAAGGTAGAGTGCGAACCCTCGCACTGTCTTTAACACAGAGGGTGCGGTCCCCGCAGCAAAGGTTTTCAAACCTAAATTTTTCAAATTTCACCCAAATTTTTTTATTTTAAATATTCTAATTCGCCTTTTTATTGAATGTAGGGTATACATCACACTTGATTGGCCGGAACGGGAGCTCGAGGATGTGGATCTCGCCGTGATTAATCATCAACCTTCGATTGATGCATTGAAGGCATGCGGTTTATACAAATTCTCGGCCATACCTGGCATGAGGGCCCAGGTGGACTTTTTGCAGTGGCTGGTAGACAGGTGGAATATACAGGACCAATGTTTCTTTATTGGTGGCCACCAGCTTGAAATGGATCCGGAAGACATTTACTTTTTGACTGGTTTGCCTAAGAGAGGTGAACATTTGACTCTATTCGGGACTAGGCCAGGTGGCCAGTCTGTTGATAGCCTCCGGCTAGAGTTTTGTAACGACCAAACTAGAGACAAAGGGATTGATATCAAAACCATATCCCATCCTGAGCTCAAAGTGATTGCATTTACTATTACCAGGCTCTGCGGAAGCGCAACACTACATGTAGCCACTGGATCCCAAATGCGGATGGTAGTAGACTGCTTTCGAGGCACCATCTTCAACTTGTGTGAGGCTGTGTTGGCTAATATAAAAGGCCAACTGACTAGAGCAAAGAACGGACAACTGAAGACCTTTGGATATGGTGCTTTAGTTGTGAGCTTTGGTCTAGTGAGTGTCCCAATGTTGGTCCCACAACATCTTACCGTTGGATTTGGACTTCCCCGAGAGCCCAAACTGATGCGTTGGGTTGCAGTTATGGCCCGTCATCCTGAGGAGGGAACATAAGTTGTTCGATTTACTCCTGAGTATTTTTATTGGTTGGAGAACCAAGTATTTTCTATTCAGGATTTTCCTTATGCTGGGATAGATTATCGTGGTGACCCAGACATGGCTCTTCCACCAGGAGAGAAATGGGATGACTAAGGTAAAATCATTTTCAACCTTTTCTAATTTAATTTTTTTTTTGTTGTTTTTAAATCGTCCCAAAATTGATAGTAAAAGTTTCAAATGCAGATGTAGGTCCACGGCGACCAGCCACTCTCCGGCCCTATGAGAGGAAACAACCAGCTGCAGCAGCACTAGCCCCACAGGACGAATCTACAGAGACCTTGGCTGAATTGGAGAGTCATCTAGAGCGCTTGACAGCAGACATTCCAGAGACCAGCATAGATGACATTCCTCTTAGGCTACAGCACTATGTGATTGGGGTCCCAGGACCTTTCAGGAGGTTCCTTGTAGGGTGGCCCATACAGTGGTTTCTTATCGTGATCATCACTAGTGATAGGATGATCGCCTGTTGTAGACTCATATGACATTTTTTGCTTTTTGTATTATCATTTTTGCGGATCATAAGGTTTTTTTTAACCTATGATCGAAGACGATGTATATTTGACACACTTCTATGCTATACTATATCATTATTACCGGCTTATCTTGTAAAACATGTTATGGAATGTTTTTAAATTTACTTGTATGATTATTGCAAATGTCTACTTAACATTCGAGAAGCAATTGCATCTGCTAATGTATTTAAATATCTTGGAATATGCTAATATTCAATATAGTCAAATTCACGTTCCAAGAGACGAACTCTCAAAAATAATCTCAATAACACTGGATTTCTAATGGCGTACACTCTATTAAGATGTAATACAACGAGTTCAGAATCTAACCTCACAATCAAACTTCGAATCCCAAATGAGATGGATTCAGATAATAACTCAATCACTGCACTATACTCTGCAATGTTGTTCGTTGTTTGACCGAGGCTTACCCCATGCATAGATACCAACTCATCAGAGGGCGAATAGATGACCCAAGCTGCGGAAGAAATGTTCCGTGTATTACGACAAGCACCATCAGCAAAACCAATGTATGTTTGGAGAGACGTCGACATCTGTAATATCAAGAGTAAAATCAAGATAAGCAGGAATAATGAAGAAAAACACTCTCTAAGCTAAGCACACTTTTAATCTAAAACACACCAGCTAGGAAAAAAAACTAACCTAACTAAAAATCTCCACACCCAGATTTAAGCATAATATCTCTTCAGGTAAAGACCATTTCTGGGTTTACCTAAAGAGACCCCGTCAAAGTCTACCAATTCATAGGCCCCTTTTGCCAGCTTTCGCTTAACAACATAAGGACCATGCCACATGGGCACGAATTTTCCAGCACCTAATTTATCATTTGCTTGATCGTATAATAAGACTAGGTCTCCTTCCGAAAAATTACGAGGGGTAACATTTCAATCATACTGAGCTTTATTACGTTTGACATGAGCTTCGATTGCTAATGCAACATCTCATCGATTCTCATCTAGCTGAGCCAAGTACAACAAACGTTTTTCCTCTTCGGAAGTGGCTGGAAGTAATTCTATGGCCATTTGCAATGACGAGATTTCGCATTCAATGGGTAACACAGCTTCCAAACCATAAACTAGTTGGAAAGGAGTGAAACTGGTTGACGTTTTTACTGAGGTTCGATACGCCCAAAGCGCTGAAAATAGCATGTTATGCCAATTCGACCTATGAATCCCAATGATTCGTCGGATCATGATGACTAGAACTTTGTTGATGGCTTCAACCAGACCATTAGCCTGTGGATAATATGGAGTTGAACTATCGTGACGCAAGCCAAGTTGGTCTGTAAGTTCAGTCATCATAATATTTCGAAAATGATGCCCATGATCAGTGATAATCGCTTGTGGAACACCAAACCTAGCAATTATATGATTGAACACGAAAATCACAGCAGTTTTGCCGTCTACCTCAAATGTAGGCATCGCCTCGGCCCACTTGGTAAAATAATCTACCACAAGGATGATATACGCATGCCCCTTGGCCGAGTGATGGTTACATGTAATAAAATTGATACCCCATTTCGCAAAAGGCCCGACGGCAATTATAGGGTGGAGAGGAGTAGGTGGAGTGCACATCTTTCGATCAAAAATTTGGCAGTTGTGGCATTTTTGGACCACGTTAATACAGTTTTTAAACAAAGACGGCCAGAAATAGCCAGCGCGCAATATCTTTTGGGTTGTGGCAAACCCAGACATATGACCGCCACACGCTCCAGAGTGACAGTCATTTAGAACCCTTTCAGCTTCCTCATGAGTTAAACAACGTCAGAAAACAGAGTCCGCCCCACGACGATAAAGTGTATCTCCAATAATTTTGAATTGTTGGGACTGGAGTCGTATTTGCTAATGCTCTGATCTTGAAATTTTAGGCCGAAAGGATTGGGTCTGGAGATAAACTATGATATCCCCATACCATGGATCTAAAGTGCTGATTAGAAACAAGGATTTTTCCGCAATGGGCTCCTCTGCCACAGTTTCCGTGTCAGCACGCGGGAAGTCACACATCAACTCCGCAAAAACCAAAGATTTCTTCGACTTAGACTTTTCAAATTCCAAGTCAAACTCCTGCAGGATTACAATCCATTTGGAGTACTTGCCCCCTAGCAATTGTTTGGTCAAAATATAGATCATAGGGTTGCAATCGGAAATTACTGTAGTTTTGCATAGTAAAATGTAATGACGAAAACGTTGGATAGCTTGAACCACTGCCAATGCCAATTTCTCCACATGTGAATATTTTAGCTCAGTTGGATTTAAAGTTCGACTAAGGTAATATATCACATGTTCACTACCGAATTCATCTTCCTCAACTAACACCATTCTAATGGTGGAATTCGAGGCGGTGAGATATAAGAAGTAGTCCTGGTTGTAGTTGGGAGGATGCAATGACGATGCATGGGTCAATGCGTGTTTTAGTGCATCAAAAGATTTGTCAGCTATCTCATCCCAAAAGAATGGAGTATTCTGTTTCAACAACCGGGTAAAACCCTTTGTGATCTCGGTGTAGTTAGGAATGAATCAACGTAAAAAGTTTGATTTCCCTTGCAAACTTTGGAGTTGGCGAAGACTCGAAGGAGGAGGCAATTTGACAATAGCTTCAACCTTCGAGGGATCGATGCGAATGCCGACTTTCGAAACAAAAAAACCCCAGTAATCGACCCGTTTCTATACAGAAAACACACGTGTGGATTCAACCTAATTCGATAATGCCTACACCTCATAAAGATTGCTCGTAAATGGATGAGATGATCAGCTCGATGTAATGAATGAGTAGGTAAATCATCGAGATAAGGTTGCACAATGTGCTTGATGTCATGAAACGCGTAAGACATGGCTCTTTCAAAAGTTGCCCCGGCGTTCTTGAGCCCAAAAGGTAATTTGCAATAAGAAAATGTCCCCCATGGACAAATGAAAGCCGTTTTTGGTTGATTAGAAGGTATAATATTTATTTGATTGTATCCGGAAAAACCATCCATGAAGGAGAATATTTCACTGCCGGCACAATCATCAATGATTTGATCGATATAGGGAGTTGGGTAATTTTCTTTTGGACTGGCTCGATTAATATCCCTATAATTGATACATATTCTTATTGTTCCTTGCTTTTTGTTAACAGGAACAATATTCGATACCCAATCCGTTAACGGAATTGGATAAATGAAACATGCTTTAAGTAATTTTTCAACTTCTGCCTTAATAGGAGCAGCTTTTCGCGGGTGGATTTGATGCAAACGTTGCCAGACGGGTTTAGCATCCGTGTAAGTTTTGATTTCATGAACAACAATTGCTGGGTCAATTCCTGGCATTTCCTCATATGACCAGGCAAACACGTCACGAAATTCTTGAAATAGGGCCTTATATGTTTGAATTTCATCTTCCGTACAAGAGGCACCTATATGAATGTTTTCAACAATTCCGGGCTTAACCGCAATGTCAATGGGAATAGTTCGAGAAATGTTTCCCAAATTTAACTCGGAATTAGGATTTTTCATTGGATTCTGAGGTTCCTTGACATAATCAGTCGTAAAAATAGATGAAAAATCATTTTCAAAGAGATCAATCTCAGGTAAAAACGAAGATCTATGATGATGATCTTCCCATGGTAAATCATCAACATACAGGATTTCACGAATTTGCTCATCAGTGTGGACAAGTTCGGAAAATGTTGTTGAATCTGAGTTTGATGATGAAAGTGATTCTTCATGGACCACATTCATTAAGTCAATTTCGGTTGAAGAAGAGTCGGAAAACGACTGTACAGCCTGATACACAATTTCATATGGACTCAAAGGCATAACATCAACAAATGAATCTATCTCAGATTCGGAAGGTACGATCCAAGGATCATCATAAACAATAGTGTCTGATGAAATCATATGAATGGTTGCAGTAGAAGGCGATACGTTGATAGGAGGAAAGGGAAAAGTTCCTAGTAAACCATAATCTTTAACTAGTCCTACTCCAACATCCTTATAAGGGATAGTTGTTTTGTCGACATGTTGGATACTTTCAGAAGAGGCTGGGTCAGATGAAAAGTAAGTTAGCTGGTCTATAGTTACGATCTTTCCATTATGAGGGAACTTTATAAGCCGAAAGACCGATGAAACAACAACTGTCATAGCGTAAGACCAACTACGACCCAAGAGAAGTTTGTAATCTAGAGGGGCATCAACCACCTCCACATATAGATTAACAGTTTTGCCTTCAACCCCTATAGGTAAATCCTGTAGAATGCCAAAAGGATGGAACCCACGGCCATCAAAGGCCTTTAGAATCGTCGGGGATTGATTAAGTGTAGGAGAACCAAGCAATCTCCAACACTGGATCGACATAATACACGTTGAGGCTCCCTCATCAATCATAGTCCTATAGCAAGGTCTGTTTTTGACTAACACTGGAATCTGGAAAGCCATTTGATGAGGTAAGCGAGGTGTACTATTTTCTAGATCGAAAATTATAAGGTTCGAGTCCTGAATGTCAACAGCTCCTATAACCGACAATAGAAATTTACGTTGTGCTGGACATGATTGCAGCACCTCCAAAGCTGACATTGTTGAAGGTGAAATAGCCAAATCTTCAACAATGTTATAGTTCTGAGCCGCTCTGGAATGTGGATTGAAAGCTGACTTTCGAAGTATACCCTTGGCGGGCGGTTTGATTACTAAGTCTGGGTTAGGTTTCTCGATCTGTAGTGGATCGGAACCGGGAGTTGAAGTTGATGGGTTTGAATTAGAAGATTCTGCTTCCTTACCACCAATAGGACTTTTACTTCCATAATCTTGCGATCGTGTCGCAATCCTAACATGGGACATCATCATTATGGGTTCTTCAGAGGCATTTGAGGAAGAACATATCATCTTACTGTCTTGAGTAGGAAAAGGATCCTTCAAAACAGCAGGCGTTTGGGAACCTTTAACGATTTTCGCAACCTCAGGGCGATGAGGGCAGTCTCCTGTAAAATGCTCTTCGTCACAAATGAGACAAGGATAACGAGGTTTGCGTTTCTCATCAATAGATTCCGTTTTTTCTGGTTTCTCTTTCGAATTTTTATCTGTTTTATTTTTCTTCTTCCCTTTCTTTTTACCGCCGGATTTTGATTTGGCTGTAGATGACTCTACAACATGAATATTGGCAGAAATTTCCGCGGAAGAATCTCCTGTCAGGGAATCTGGTAAAGTTATGATAGGAGAAGAATTCTTGGAAGATTTCTTCTTACTTTTGGTATTAACCATACCAATCATACCATCAGCGGCATGAGACCCTGAAGGAGCTGCAGTTATTTGATTTTGTTTAGGAAGGTCGGGGATTTTCTTGTGTAACGTACCTGACTGCATATAAAATAAGTCAAGGTACTGAGCTTGAGCAATTACTTGCTCTTCAGTAACGACTCCTGCCTTAGCTACATCCTCAGTGATTTTCGGTAATAAAGATTTGACAAACCATTCTGCTAAGATCTAATCCGGAATAAAAACTTTCACTAAACGCCGTCGACGTCTCCATTCATGAATGTGATCTGAAATGTAAGTGGATGTTGATTGTTTTAATGAAGTTAATAATTCCATGCCATTGTCATATCTAACTGGCAACTGAAAATGAGTTAAAAATGAAGTAGCTAACTGACTAAAGTTATAAAAAGTGGCTCGCGGTAACTCAATGTACCACTTGGCCGCAAGACCAATTAGAGTGCGTTGAAAAAGCCTTAAACGGATTGAATCATCTGAAATGGAGTTAGACGCACACCAGAGGTGATAAGTCATCACATGGTTCGACGGGTCCTCTCCTGATTTGCCTTCAAACTTAGGAATATCACTAGGCAACTTATTCAGCATTGGCAGCCAAAACAGAAGATAGTTAATTGGATTGTTCGTAAGGCTTGCAATGAATGGTAATTGACGATTAGGGTCCCTGAAACCCTGGGTCATGAGACCAGCCCTAGGAGGAGGATATCCAGGATAACTAGGAATTGGAATTGCATTTGGGATATTATATCCTCTTGGAAAAACAGGATTAACCAGACCATACTGGGGTTGTTGAGGTTGTTGATATGTATATCCAGGGTACGGTTGATACTGATAGACTGGCTGCTACACAGTAGGACTGAATTGGAACTGTCCCTGGTACGGTTGATAAGTAAATTGAGGTTGACTTGTGACAACCATACTTGGACCAGGTTTTCCTACAGGCATTTGAGCCGAAGTCTGAATTGTGGGTCCAGACTGAGGTAAGGATGCTTGAGGAGTTGATATAGGAACAATAGAAACCGGAGTTGTCGATACTCTAGAAGTAGGTGGGGTAGATTGAACAGATGTTGCAGCAGTTGCAGTAGTCGTTTGAGGCGGAGTTCGAGGTGAACTAGGCCCAGGCTGAGAAACTACAAAAGGTGCAGAAGTTTGAATAGTAGACTGGACAGGTTGCTGGGGTGAACCAGAAACCAAAGGTTGTCCAGTTTGAGATGACAACTGCACATTCAGTTGCAAGATCTGTTGAGATTGAGATGGATCCCACACTAAGTTCATTCCGGGGTACGAACCCATAGCAGGTTGAGAATATTGAGGACCATAACCGGGTTGAGGGTAGGGTTGATAATTCAAAGGTACATTTCCAGCTCCTTGGACAAATGATTGACCGGAAGGTGGTTGGAAACCTTGGGTTGGGTATTGACCTTGAGGTTGATAACCTTGAGGCACGTAATGATACTGGGGTTGACCTTGAGGTACATATTGATACTGGGGTTGACCTTGAGGTACACAATGAGTCTAGGGTTGACCTTGAGGAATGTACTATCCCATAGGTATGTACTGTCCTTAAGGCTGCCCCCTAGGTGGTAATTGGGTACCTTGAGGTTGCCCCCCAGGCGATAATTGAGGACCTTGAGGCTGCCCCCCAGGCGGTAATTGGCCACCTTGAGGTTGCGGATTTGGAATGGTACCTGGCATCATAAGAATATCTTCTACACTCAACGGCTTAGTTCCATTATTACCAGTTAATAACCCTTGTTCAATAGGTTAAGGAGATGCTCCCGAAAAAGTACCAGTAAGTGACTGATACCTAGAGGGAACAGAAGGACCGCCATATAAAAAGGTTTCTGGAGATTGAGAAAACATGGATGACTGTCTTGACATATTTAACGAAGGATAATAACCCCTAGGTGTTGGATGAAAAGGAATGCGAAGTGGTGAAAAACTTAGTCCCGAGTTTTCAAAAAAATTGGTCAATGAAAGATACCAAGTGTCCCTCCTAGGTGGACTGTAAAAGATCGATTCATGCTCCCTAAGTTCTATAGCTGGTTGATTTTCAGGGATAGGGATACCTTCTTTCGGAGTAATAAGTTATTCAATAGCAATAAGTCCAGAAGGAAGATTTTGGGTAATGACTCTTTCTACCCTGGGTGAACCGGGACCACTGGAACTTGGAGAGGCAAATCCTGATGTTGGAGTAGCAGCAGGTTCACTTTCAGGTTCAGATATTTCAGGTTCCTCGGCTAAATCACTAGTATAAGAAAAACTACCAGTAACTTCGGAAAAAGAAACAGGTTCTAAAATATACTCTGGTGCTTGCACTTGGTAATCAGGATGTACAACCAAAGAAGACTCTCCTTCTTCAGGTGACCCAACTCTATTGTCACTAGGAGTTACAAGGGCTCGTAGCCCTTCAAGCTGACTTGGTAAAAACTCAGGAGGTTGGCCTCGAAGTCTATGGACTTCCTCGGTAATTCAGCCACGATTAAATATTTTAACTACTTCACACGCAAACAAAGAAAAATCTCAATGAAAACCACCTAAAGTCTCTAAAGAACCAAACAATTTTGAATCGCACACCTAAAGAATCTAGGAGGTCAAACCACACACAAACAGTAACTTTTCGTACCGAAAACACTAGTTGGTGATGAAATCCAATGTCGCAGAATTCAATACAAAAATGGCGGTTGGAACAGTTACCCCGACAACCTTCTTAATGAATAGACTAGCACAATTTTCTCCACTAAACCGTCTCGAGTGAAGAGAACCCCCCAGAAAATCCAAGTGAGTCTAGCCGATGTCTGCTCCAGGTATAGTGGGATCTTCCCTCCACCGTCACCTTAGGAAAGAATCCTATAGAATATGGTCACTATGGTTACCAACGGAAACAAATATACCTGGGGGAACAGCCTGTGATCCGGTACACACGCAAGGGCAGAGTAGCAAGCTCAATCCCCTTGAAGGCTCATTGACATAATCCAAGGTTTACCAACAAGTGACCTCAGGCTCCTCGATAATGGTTAATCCGAGGTTTACCGTTTTTAATACGTGTATATCTAGTATCGTTCCCAATGAGGAAGGATTGATTACCCCACTGGTTCGGACACGATCTCGTGCTTGACTCCTATAAGAGGAGCTTCCCAGAGCATAGATGTAACAATTGGAATTTATCTCTTATCGCAAGATACAACTATTTGTTTGTTTTACTATCTTGGAGAGTTAATTACTCCGTACTCCAAGATACTAGCCTAAGCTATGTTGGTGATAAAGAGCCCTAGAAATAAAAAGATTACTAGATAGATTTTACTTTAAGTGTTATTTTTATTGGTCTTTTCTTAAGTCAAAAGGTGCGGAGATGAAACTTATGGTGTGAAGACTCGACTCCAAATCACTAAAAATGAACTTACGATGAAAAAAATCCTTTTTCTTCAATGAATTTCTAGCTAGAGAAAGGGTTGAGAATGCAAATGCTTTGAAAAACAAATCTTTCCTTAACAATCAAATCAAAAGAAGAAATTTTTTTCTTTTTCAATACACTCAAAAACAAGACAACTAGTTATGCTCACGAAAATTTCCCTTTTCTTTTCAAACACTCAAATACTACTAAAACAAACTTTTTCAAAAGAGATTTTTTATTTTTATTTTTATAAAACACTCAAAATTATTGAAAAATCTAATCTTGAGATCTATAAATTCTAAAAAGCTAATTGAAGTAAAAGCTTACAAGATTTCTTTTCAAGGATGTTTTACTTAGTTATGAGAAAACTAAGGACTAATTTGTTCAGAATCACAAATCAATCAAAAAACAACCAGCTTTTGTTTTCTTTTCTAAAAATGAAATCCAAAACTTTCAACACAAGTTCTTTCGAAGTTTCGCAAAGAGAAAAACAAGATGGATTCCTCAACAAAGGCAGATTTTGCAAAACGGTCAAACTCATAAGAAGGCCAGCAAAAACCAAGGTGATCTGAGGTTTCTAAGGCTTCTAAGCTTTGAGTTACTACAAGACCAAAACGAAAATCAAGCCCGGCACACAAAACTTCTAGGAATTTCACCTAAAACCCTAATGCCAATGGAATTAACCTAAGAAAAGTTCCTGACAAGTCACGTGCAGATCTGGGTAGAGGCTAAAAACATATAAACAAATCCTAAGCTGACTGAAAGAGAAAATTTTAAGTTTTTCAAAATTTTTGATAGGGTCCACAGGCCCCCAGTATACCCAGGTGCGGTACCGCTCTGTGTGTAAAACAAAAGTGCGGGGATGTCCGCACT
Organism: Pinus tabuliformis; assembly: GCA_031772625.1. NCBI lineage: Eukaryota > Viridiplantae > Streptophyta > Pinopsida > Pinales > Pinaceae > Pinus > Pinus tabuliformis. The sequence goes on along the minus strand of CM062811.1, from coordinate 158,491,723 downwards.
GTGTTACAAGCAGAGGGTGCGGTCCTCTCCCAAAAGTATGAAAAACAAAAAATAATTCAAGATCTACTAAACCTACCCAATCCCACACACATCAAGCCAAAAACCAGAAACAAAGACACAGTTTCTCAAGTCAAAGTAAAAGCAAAGGAAAAAATCAAAATTCAAGTCCCCAGTGGAGTCGCCATTTTGTCGGCCAGATAAGTCATTCTTGTGGACAAGACCGACCTCCCTAGTATCTAATGATATCTAGCGACAAGAAAACCAAACAAATTCTATCTTTCTCTAAATATGCAATTTATAAATAAAGGCAAACATGTATTTTAGGCCTACCTCGGATCCATTACAAGTTTGTGGAAGCCACGCTCCGTTGAGCCAAATGAGCTCCCTTGTAAAGAATCTACAAACACAAAAAGACACACACATTAAATAGCACCTGAAAAACCAATATAATAAAGCATATTTATCATGATGATCAAGGAATTCATGAAACAAACCATATAAGACAATTTATTGAGAAAAATGAATCTGATTGTATTAACTTTAATCAAAGAAGAACTTTACAACCTTAGTGCCTTGATGCTGTACAAACTCCTTCCAAGGTCCAACAAGAATCTCCTCTACTTTGACAAGTTTCACTCTCTTCCCAATGAAGCCAAAAGGTATGTAATCTCTCCTCTCACGCTCAACTAGGAAGTCTCAATTCCAACAGCATTTACCCTAAAAAATGTTCAGCTTCTAACCTCCCTAGCAACCAGCCCAATGCCTTAATTTATAGTGCAATGGAGGGAAGTTACTAGGTCCACCTTCAAAGGGATAAAGTCCTCCTTCAAAGGGATAAGCTCCTCTCATCAAGGGATTAGCTCCTTTATTTTTGGGATGCATGAACCGCCTAGGAGCGAACCATCCACATCAAGGTTCCTTCTAGAATCATATAGAACTAACCCAAAGTGAGTTTTTAAGAATAAACTTGCACCTTTTTGACTTTCACAGGGGTCCGCACCCACTCCTTTAGAGACAGAGCGGGCAGGTCCGCAGGTAACATGAACAAGGGGTGCAGGACCGTAGGTAACAGTAAGAGAAAGTGCGGAACCAGAGCTTTATTGATTTTCAAGGACTTTCTCTCATTTTCAAAGCTTGACATGAAGAGCTGAGGTTTGAGACTTGCTAAGGGGGACAGTATGAATGATGATAGACCCATACTGACTACAAATAGTCATGGTGACAATATTTTGTGTAACAGTAACCGAGTCTACCTCCTTATATATTATGATACATTGAACACAACATTCGAGGAGACTGGTTGCTGTACGTTAAGTCCTTAGTTTCGCCAAGTGTATATAGTAGTTCATTATTGCTTGGTAATCCTTTATGCCTAGTTTTAACCCTTTTTGATTTATTTGTTGTTAATTTCTAAAATTAATTGACCGCGGAAAAACATCCTTCCTGTGGAAATACTTAGTAGATATTAGGTTGAGACTAATGGCAACAATTCTTGAGTCTATCAACCAAGGAAACCCCTCTGACAGGAATCCTAGCCCTTTTCCTTCTTTTGGAAATGTTGGTGCTCCCTATATGGAAACGTTGTCCCTTCCTAGATTTACCATTGGTTTGTCGGTTTGGTTATTTTCAACCCCTATGGTTCCCAATGTCCAAAATTCTCCTCAACAGTTCTCTCCTCCCCCTGAACCATATCAACCTCCAATTGATCTTAAAGTTGAGCCTTTTCTGTCTTTGCCCGTTCGATCTTCTTCCTCTTCTTATTCTTCATCTGGTGAAAACATGTAAGTGAATAACGAGATGGATAAGAAGAAAAGGAAAAGGAATATTAAGAAGAAGAAACATAAGCAAGGGGGCAACCAAGCAGTCGATGCTACTAATGAAATTGATGTTGAGAAATATTCCAATCAACCCCGTAAAGTGAAATCCCCTTGCAAGCTTTGTAAGGGTGAACACCTTCTTAGAGATTGCCCTGGTATTCCCAAGGTCTTTAAATTGTGGTCCACAGGTTCCCATCAACCTTTTTCATTGGCCTTTAGAGATCATGTTGGTGATAAACCTTCAATTAGTGACAATAAAGCCCATAGGAAAAAGAGAAAAGTAAAATTTCTTTGTAGGTTATGTGAAAGGAATCATCCTATTCACCTTTGTCCTTATATGGATGAAGCCTATAAAGTGTTGGATAACCTTACCGCTTCTCAACCTTGTCTTCTGACTGGTTATTAGAAGCTTTCCCTTGACCCTCCACTAGTTGATCAAGTGATTGAACAAAACTCATTTACGGGTCAATCTCACTCTCTCTGAAAGTGAATCCAATGAGTTTTCTCCTGACCAACCTTTGGCCGAGAAAGTGGTTGATCCGATTCCACTTTCAGTTGATCATATCTATCCTGTAGAGAGTGAACATCATACTACTCAAGTTCTTCTAGTCTCTTCAGATTCCAAATAATTAAGGGGAAATAATCCTATTACCACGGTACAGGGGGTGATCCCCCGATTCCCACGGTTTACGGGGAAATCCTCCTATTCCCATAACATAGGGGGGCGATCCTTCCATTCCTGTAATGCAAGAGGGTAGTCCTCCCATCCTGATGGCATCTTCTCCAAGTAGTTTAGTTTATTTCTTTGATTGGAGTCGACTGGCAGGATATCATCTTCCTTCCTATGTGCCCTTTTAGACCACGGTACAAGCTTACAATGTACCCGTACCTTGCACAATCATAAATGAAGGTGCATCTGTTAGTATTCTATCTTCAACTACTTGGCAAGATTTAGGTTCTCCGCAACTTGTGCCTGTTACCCAGAATCTGTTAGCTTTTAAAAGAGGAACCAATTAACCATTAGGGATCCTTCCTAAGTTGCCCATTACTTTGGGAGGAAAAACCATCTATCTCGATGTGATGGTTGTCCAAGGCCCTTTGGATTTTAATTTACTCCTTGGCCATGACTATGTTTATGTCATGGGAGATCTTGTCTCTTCTCCCTTTTCTGTCATATGTTTCCCACATGAAGGAAGATTTGTGGACATTAATCAACTTTCCTTCGTTGGTCCTAATTTGACTCCCGATCAACCATCTTCCCTAAATTGTCCTTGTATGCAAGTGGTATGACCCCGGCCACATGTTAATTATGTGATCCCCTGTTCCGTGCCCGCATCTATTGATGATCTAGTTAGTGATATAGTGCATCATGTACTGGGGGCATTGGAGCCTGATCTTTCCATTAGATCCCTTTACATGTATCCCTTCCATAGCATTTTTCTACCATCTGATGAGAAAATCTTGGAAGCCATGGTCTCTTATAGTCCATGATCAAGGTCACGAGGATAGTTATTTTACCATGTCAACACCGTTAAAAAATGAAATAGGTTCCCATGAGGATAGTTCTTTTACCATGTCAACCTCGTTAAAAAATGAAATAGTTTCCCATGAGGATAGTTCTTTTACTATGTCAACCTCGTTAAAAAATAAAATAAGTCCCCATGATTAGATTTATTTTACTTGTGTCAAGCTCATTAAAAAATGAAACAAGGTGCCATAAGCATGGTTCTTTTCCTATGTTAATCTCGTTAAAAAATGAAACAAATCCCCTTCTAATATGAGTCTTTGATTAGATCTCGTAAATTTCTAGTCAAGTCTTTCACTTGATCTCGTAAGCGAAACTTCATTCCATCCTCTTGTTAGTAACTAGTATTATTCTTAGGTGAATAAAATGAAGCTTGGGGGGCATGTAACTTGAATTGAGTGATTATGTTGGGGGCATGAAAACTCATCTCAAGCATAGTTTATCTTTGTTTCAAGCTTGTGTAAAAATGAAACCAAATCCAAGCATGGTTTGTCTCTGTTTCAAGCTTGTGTACAAATGAAACCAAATCCAAGCATAGTTTTTTCTCATGTTTCAATCTTGTGAAAAAATGAAACCATTTTCAAGTATCCTCAAGCATAGTTTCCCATATTTCAAGCTTGTGTAAAAATGAAACCATTTCCCTTTTTACCTCTCGTGATTTCCATTTTTATCAGCCTATTTTTGCTAGATGAGCCCTGGTTTTCTTCATTCCATCGTCACCATCTCTTTGGCCGTTCATACACTTTCACTTGGTTGTTTTACGAAAAAGGAATGCCTTAGTCTATCATGGCTAAGAGGTTCTCTTGAATATCGTTTTCTACGTTTTCGAATTTGAGAGACTATCTATGAAAAGGGATCTTTGTACTTTTCTTTTTACCTCTTTTTCAAACTCTCTAAACATTAAAAATTTGTTGAGTTACCCCTCTATCGGACTCGTAAAGCTTAAACGATGGAGGACTTGTCACCATGATGATACCGAGCTACTCCTTCCTAGGGCTTGTTAAAATTGTTAGGATGGATTCATCTGAAGGATGAACTTATACGACAAGCATATGGTAACCTCTTCAAGCTTGTGATTAAAAATAAAGCGGTACTCGCTAGCAATAGGGGGGGGGAATGGAAGTAAAGTGTGTTTTGTACCTTGTATAAAAGGAAACATGTCACTCTTGAACATGACACTTATCTGTTGCTTGTGTCTAGTTTGGGTTATCCTCACTTCATCACTTTCATTCTTGGGTTTCGGGAATCCATTTTTCCTCTCATCTGATTATACTGCATTGTCAACATGACATCTGATCCTATGATGAGTCAAATGCTTCCAAACTTCGGAGTCGTGTCACTGATATGTTCAAGAGAAGTCCTATCTACAAAGTCAAACTTCCTATACTTATTTGATCCTCTATGCAACAATCCTGAATCACTCCTATAATTTTGAGATATCCTATGTTTTGTGTCGATGATATGGGAAACTTTATGGACTTCCTTCAACGGATCACTTCCTGTCAACTTCAGCTCATTATCCAGGAAGTTGTTTTAGAAACGCCCTTTCAGTACCTTGGAGCTTGCATGCCTCAATGGAAATTTCTTCGTGTTCGAAAATATGCTTACATCATTGGCCTTCGATCGAATGATTCAGAAAGTGTTTGACTTCAGCTCCCATATGCACACTTGTACATTGTACTGGTGTACCTTGAGGGCCATCGTCATTTTGGTGGTTTCTATCGTGCCTGTTAATGGTTTACATTATTGACTGGTAATTAGGTGGTTTCTACGAAGTTTGACATCAAAACATCTATTCATATGGTTAGATTCGCACTTTGGTCGGGATAGAGATGAAGACCTTGGATCTCATCTATTAAAATCTAGGTTGCGAGGATTTATTGAGTATTCATGATTGTATACATGATCCTTTTCATACGGATGGCTGCATCCATGCCGTGGATCCTTAGACATGATCCTTTTCATATGGATGGTTGCGTCCATGCCGTGGATCCATAGACATGATCCTTTTCAGACGGATGGTTGCGTCCATACCATGGATTCATGTATTATATTTTGATGCCTATTCAGATGTATTATCAAGCATATGTATATCTCAGAGATGTCATATATTGTATCAGGCTTTATTTTCGGGTCATCTGACAGTGGTCTTCCAAGCTCCTTGCCTTAACTGATAAAGCACTTCAACCATCACTTCCTGCTATGATTTCATGATTTAGGGGGCATCTGTTACATAGTATTTTGTCACATTCCCAAATCTATACCTGAAGTCTCGTCCTTTGTGCCACTGTCGTCACAAATATCGTAAAGCGACAAAAGTTGTGTAAAATCATTCGACATGAATTATATGCTCAACATATCCCTGAAGAGATGGAGAACTAATGCCTTGAAGTAATTTTGGAAAAACTTGTGAAAAAACCTAATTTGCAAGACTAGCACTACTTTTAGTAGGCAAATCCATGCTGGTAACCTTTTGTCTAATTAGTGACTAGCGATAGCAGCACGACTTTTGATAGGAAAATCTGCATTGGTCCTCTTCAGGGATTTCTCCAAAAATGATGCAGAATCTTCTCTTACTAGAAGCCTCAAGAATGAGAAGACGGTAGTTTTTAGATGAAGATATCGTCGAGTACTCCCATTTAGAACCTCTGATCCTACCTTTAGGGATCTTACCTTTGGGATAAGGACCTTCTTCCCCCTTTGGTGGATCTATAACCTCCTCTCCATCACTACAAATCCGTTCTTCACTTTCCTCAATGGGTTGGTCATTGCTGGTTGCCATTTTTCTGCTCGATTGTGCTTAGATGCTTCCATTTTGGTGAAAGAGGAAAGGAGAGCTTGTTAAGTTTGGCTTGGACTTGGAATCATCCTGAAGGAGGCCTTCAACATCAAGGAACTAGTTGTATGCTTCTCTCTTTGATTTAATCATTAATACAAAGCATTTCTTACTTCCCATAAGCTTGTTTATGATGGTTTTCTTAGTACAATACTCCTTGATTTGTTGTATAACTTATATTGGAATGCATATGTTATGATCTCTCTTGTTGTTGTCCTTTGGTCTCTCTTGCAGGTATTCAGACGCAAGGAATAGCTAGGAGTGAGCCTGAGAGCTAAGGGGTTGGGATCATCATCAAAGGTCGATCACATAAGAGAGAGGTAGGTCATCTCCCTTTTTCATTTGTCATTTTGATCTAGGTTAGGGAAGCTTTCTTGTTTTGTCACTGTTGTTACTAGATCCACTCAATGGGCTAGAGGGATCGCTTCTATCCGTAGAAGGGATTTCCTGGTTAAAAGAACCCTTGCAAACAATGATATTGTTCTCTTCCAAATTTTAATAATTTTGAATGCAAGTCTGCGGTTATGGACTTGAGAATAGGGCTACATATAGTGCCTAGAGCGATGATCCAATTAGCAATGAGTATGATCTTGAGAGGATGGATTTCTTGACTGTTCAGTCTCTTAAAAATAGGATTAAGACACCTCTGCTTACTTTTGAATAGGACTACGCTTTTATTACAGTGATAAGGTCTTGGATTTATGCTCAGAACTTGGATTTTTACTTTCTTTATAATCTCAGCCTAGGAGAAAGTCCTTGACATTGCATGATGGCACCGTCTCTGTATCGCATGAGGGTATGGTCTTGCCAACGCACGATGGCATCATATGAGGGTATGGTCTTGCCACTGCACAATGGCATCGTATGAGGGTAAGGTCTTGCCACCACACGATGGAAATGTCTTGGCATCACATGAGTGCATGATCTTGGCACCTCGTGATGGCATGGTCTAACACACAACATACAGTCTCAGTCACATATAATTTCAGTTCCTAGCATTGCATCTATATGAAAGTCCAGGTATCATACATCACATTTACATTACAGTCTTGGCATCACATGGTTCCTCTTCATATGTAGTCTCGTCTCCATTTTTGACACTATTGTTATAGAAACTAGTGTACTATGGTATATTGGCACCCCCTATTGTATATATGCCACCTTTGTTATGCGACCTCATTGCATGGTATAATTGGCAGGCATCATATATATATATATATATATATATATATATCTAGCTCTGTATGTATGATGATCTCGTTGTAACATAATACAACATCATTCAACTATACAATCTATTATATTGATATGATATTAGCATGGCATGATTTACACATTGCAGTTCAGTATTGGCGTGACATTGCACATGTGTGCAACACAATATTATTTCCCCATGTTTGATTTATTCATTGCAGTTCAATATGCACCACCATAGTATGGCACCATGTAGCAAAGGTATCCATGCTATCATTTCTAAAACCTCAAAGCCTAGTGACAATATTGGCATGACAAAGTTGATGATATTACAATAATGATAGTTCAAATATGTCAGTGGTTTCAGTGTTTCTATGGCCAATGTAAAGTTGTAACAAGTGTCTCTATATGTGAATTCTTTTCTTCTTATGTTCCTTTTATTTCCTTTTATTTCCATTGTATTGTTATTTTTCTTTCTATATAATTGCACAAAATGTTATAATCGTGCATTGTCAGTCCATTATCATTATTATTATGATGTGTGTATCATCAAGACAATGCAATAAAGAAAATCACAATGCAAACAAGAACACCATAAATAGGCTCCATGCTAGGGAAAAACCCCTACATAAGGGGAAACCTAGAAACTTCTCTTCTTTTATAAATTCAAGGAAGAATTCCGTGACTTTTGATCAAGACAACTCACCAAGTGATAGGCTAGCCACCCAAAAAAAAATGCTTCTTTCTTTAACTCGGTCTACTGCTATTCTTTAGCTGAAAATCTGAACAAAGATAGTTTCCTTCCCAAGTATGTGAGCTTTCCAAACAAAGAATTAATGCCCAAGTCAAACAAACAAACTTTTCTTCCTTTCCTCATTATACTTATCTTCTTTCTCGCTCTAAATTTTTCTTAGACTTATTGAAGAGTGGAAATTGTTGATCTATCTCGAATGAGTTTGAATACCTCTCCTTTATATAGTATTTTGTTGAGGTCCAAGGGCCTCTTGTGGGGCCGCCTTGATGGGTTGGATGACCCATCACTTGGTAGCTTCTAGATATCATTTTTACATTTAAAATATTTCTTTTACATCAATTCAAGAGCCCTTCATGGGAATTTACATCATGACCTTTACTTTGAACTTGTCACAACCCTAGAGCAGACAAATGGGTACTAAACCTAAGACAAAATAATCAATGGGCAAGAAACCCATTCTTGAATAAATAATTTTCTTTTGCAAAAATACAATTTTCTTTTATTTTTCTTTTGAAAAGTACATTGATTACATCAAGTCATGGTACATAGACAATTATGAAGACCGAAGACGAGTAAATATTCATTGACAATTCCTAACATTTCCACTCATGGATTTGGAAGTCTACATCCACCATCATTTGAGATTAATAATAGGCTTGAGACCTCTCATGTGGCAGTTAATGTGGATGTTTTGTGGGTATGGGTGTCCATAACATGACATGTATCACTATCCTAGTGGAAGGTGGGTCAAACTCTACCTTTGGCACTCTTCGTCCTTTCCCTCCATTGGAGTGGGATTAAGGATTGAGGAGAATAGAGGTTCATTACCTATTCCAAAACCAAGCCAAAATAGTCATTGGCTATAGGACAAGGCTCGTCAAATCCCATTGGAATAATATTTATCTTGTGGTAGGAAAGGACATTTCTCTTTATTAAATTGAGGAATTTCTCAACAAAACATTAGTCAATAAGTTGAGGAGTGAAATATACATGAACTTTAGGATTTTCCATCCACAATATTGTGTTATAATACTTCTAAAATTCTTGTTGATAAAATATTTCATCATCATGATTATTATGTTGTGTTAATCATTAAGACAATGCCAATAAAGAAGATCATAGTGCAAACAAGAACCCTAGAAATGGACTCTAGGCCAGGGAAAAAATACTCCACAGGGGAAAAGCCAAAAAAAATCTCTTCTTATACAAATTCAAGGAATAATTCCAAGACTTTTAATCAAGACAACTCACCAAGTGATAGGCTAGCCACCCAAACAACAATGCTTCTCTCTATAACTCGGTCTGCTACTCTTCTCTAGCCCGAAATATGAACAAAGATAACTTTCTTCCCATACGTGTGAGCTTTCCAAGCAAAGGCTTGACACACAAGCGAAAAGAATAGAACTTATATCTTTCCTCGCTATCCTTCACCTCTTTCTCACTCTGAATTTTCCTCATACTTCTTGAACAGATCGAATTACTTGTGTGACTCAAATGAGGTCCAATACATCTCCTTTGTTGAGAAATATAAGGCATTATGTGAGTTAGATTATTCAATTTAATTTCTCTTATCTTAACATTTACTTGTGAAATTATATGTTTATTATGTTAGTGTTTTTTTCATCAAGTAAATGCCAACATGAAGACTAAAAAGAAACAAACACAAGATGTAAGTGCACAACTAGGGAAATCCCCTATGAAGGAGAAAACCTAGTCAACTCTTTCTCTAGTAGATTAAATTAGGTTGAGACATACTTGACCCTTTGCTAAAGAAATAAAATTACTTAAACTACCAGACCAGTTCCTCCTACATAGAATATTATATAAAGGTAGCTTGAGCTCCTCATTTGGGCAATTCACATTCCTTTGAAAAGACAGTTTTTGGGCAAGTGAGCGAAGGACAAGAAGGAAAAAAAAGGATGAAGAATAAGGCCAATTTTCACAAGTCTAGGTTCATCTCACATTGCATAATAATCTCTTTATTGAAAAGGTTGTTGGGTTTTTCCCCATAGTGAGTTTAACCAGAGTAAATATTATCTCTCTTTTGTGCATTGTGATCTCTAATGTTCTATTTTTCTTTATTGTTAAATTTCTTATGTATAATTGTTGAATGATATATTGGAACAAGTCAAAAGAGGATATACATCAAAAGTAATTATAAGAATTTCATAAATATTATGCTAACCCTAATTGTACTAGAAAATCAACATGGTATCAGAGCTTTGGTGTCTGAATGATGGTACATTGAGATCACATTTGCAGAAACCTTAGATAGAGAATTTTGTTAAATTCCTTGTACATTGGCATCTATGGCTTCCTCCATGAAATCTGAAAACAAACTAAAGGGAAAATCAAACTTCAGAGCTTGGAAATTCAAAATATATCTTATTCTTGCCAAAAACAAAGTGTTGGATATTGTGGCAAGAAAGACTATTGAAATGATCGATGCAGCGAGAAAGAAGAAGTTCAAGGAGGATGATATTACTGCCATGAGTCTAATAGTGGACTCGATTAGTGATCATCTTATTCCCTACATTGCAATGAATGATACCTCCAAGAAGATGTATGATGTCGTAATAAATCTATACATTATCAAGAATGTTGGTCAGTCCAAGAGTTTGAAGAATGAGTTATAAAATACAAAGATGAATAATTATGAATAATGAGTTCACAAATCATAGATCAAATTTCAGCTATTGGAGAATGTATTCCAGATCAAGAACTCGTGATTATAACACTCGTTGATCTTCCTAGATCATGGGATGCATTTGTAGCAGGCATAAGAAGTTGGGAAGAATCTCCTTCATTTGAACAATTATGGACGTCATGCGCTCAGGAAGAAGCAAGATTAATGACTAGAGATCGTCAAGATGAAGAATTTCAAGCCCTTACATCTCATTTCAAGAACAAGGGAAAGAATAAGTTTGGACCTCAGCATATGAAGTTAGGAAAGGGATCTTCTTCCTCTAAGAAGAATAAAGAATTATCAAAGACTCAATGTTATGGTTGTCAAGAATATGGATGTTTCAAAAGAGATTTTCCTAATATGTATAATAAGAAAATAAAAGGGGAAACAAAATGATTTTGTAGCATAAGTTGAAGAAAATGAAAAACTGAACAAGCCCAAAGGTGAAAAAGATTACTTCTACTATTCTGCTTTGACAAGTTCCTTTACAAATGATGATGACATGTGGCTGGTAGACATTGAAGCATCAAGGCACATGACTGGAGAGCATGGACATATTTCAAGCATGACATATAAGAAGTTGTTTCAAAGGGTTGAATTGGGAGACAATAACATCTATGCAGTCAAAGGAGTTGGAAAGGAATCCATAGAGATGGAATCTGGTAACCATGTACATCTCAACAATGTATTTTATGTACAAGGTTTGAAGAATAATCTTGTCTCTTTTTCTTGTTTAGAAGATAAAGGAGATAAAGTTTCTTTTTTGGATGGAAAAATACTTGTATAGTCAAATGGATCTAGTATAGATGTGCTAGGGTTATTGGGATTCGTGATGGAAAAAAGTATAGGGTTGTGAGTCAACCAAATCATCATGAATGATGGCGTAGGTTGGATGCATAACACCAACTCCGTCAACAACTTGATCCTTGTTCACAATAGGTGATGAGTCCAGAATGGGAAAACACAAGACAATACAATCTGGAGGATCAACAGAATGTGGGGACGGAGGTTGATGTAGAAATTTCACCTGTAGAACAAACCGACTTATGTAATGTCCTAAAGCATAATACTTGTTTTACTTCTACAAAACATTAAGGGGAAGCATAATCGAATTCATGAGCAACATCAAGTAGAAGCATGCATAACTGATCAAGAGAAATGATCACACATAACACAAGATATATCCAGGGGAAAGCACCAGCATAAAACCCCAACCATGTATTATCAATCAAGTGGAAATCCTCTTCACAATACAAAAAGAATTAGCTCTCAAGCTATTCAGTTCTCAATGAACTATGAAGATATGAAGATATCTCTCATGAACCAACCAAGCCCTGTATATAAAGGCTTTAGCTATGGTTCAATCCCTATTTCCTTGCGTAGTTTGCTTAGGAAATAATAGAAAAAGCATATGCAATTAATTCCAAACATACCAAGTCAACCTATCGTCCAACTACGCAATCTTTGAGGACACTAGTTCCTCAATCATGCAAAAAATATTTACTAGAAATAGTCAAGCATATGATAGTACACTGTCCCACATCTGATCTCAACTGGGTCTCTGACGGAACTGACATGCAACAGTTATCCATGAGTGAATCCTTAGTTATCTAAAATAATAGTTGTCACATGCATGCAAGCATTAACAAACTATATTTTATTATTTTAACAACTTGTTAAAATAATCTAACTGGGCTTGACTAGTTAGAACTAAGTCAACTGATTCTCTCATTATAGAACTCATACTTATTCCCTCAATCAGTGGAGGAAATTAAGGATAAATTCCTCAATCAATGCGACAACTCATGTGCATGCTCACAAAGACTTCAAATTCGAATTTCCTTAACTAATTAACTCAACTGAATTAATTAATTAATATTTCCAATTGCTGTTAAGACCAAAATTAATTTTACTTATTATAGATAGACTAGGGATTGCTATAAATAGGAAGGGACCCAAAAATGCTATTTTTAGAACTTTCTATTTTTAGCAGTTTCACCTCTCACCCAATGTGGCCAATGACCTCACTGGCCAAACTGCTATTTTTAGACATGCTATTTTTAGCACATTTTAAATTTAACATTTCTTGTTACACATTTTTCAACACTCCCTCTCAACAAGAAAGGCTTTCTATTGAACCCGATCCTGTAACTTTGGAATGTTCTGCATGCAACACATCTACCCAGTCCATTTGCTCCAACAACACTTGGAACAAAAACACTCCCAAAAAACCACTTTGTTGGGCTAGGAACATACTCTGATGCTGAAGTTCTACTTGCTACTGAAAATTTTTCCCTCTCTGACATCTGCACTACTGCAACATCTCCATGCATCTTGCACCATTGCACACCTCTCTGTGCCACCTAGCACTGTGCAAAACACTTGTGCCTCTCGCATTGCTATAGCCTGCTAGCTATGTGCTGTCCTGGGATTCCCTGCACTGTAGCTCTTTCTGCCACTCCATCCACATCTGTCTCTACCCAATCAGTCATTTCCTACTACTCCACATCGGGGCTCCTGTAGCAAGGTCTCATCCAAGAGGCCGGGTACCTCAAGGATCTTGCCCCTCCTCTTTGGGACGATCACTCTATATCACCCCACCTCCTACCTGGAGGTATGGCTGCATGTGATCCCTCAGCCCACCCGGCTTGAATTTTCCCCCTACTGGAGGTCTCTGCAAGAGTAGATGTCTCTACTTGATCTCCTCTTAGCTTTCCCTGTTGTGGATGCTCCACAACCTCCTGAAGCTGCTGCATCAATCGTGGCTCCAACACAATCATCTGAGACTTCTTCTGGCACTGCATGTTGAGAGGTAATATACCCTCCCTCTCAACCACCAAGTCTCCATCAGTTTCCTCGCTGCTCAAGGCTTTGCATGCATCTTGAACCTCAAGAGCATACAGGTTCTTGACCCGTGAACCAATCTGCTTCACCTGTCTAGTGATGATGTGTCTAAGGAAAACCTTTCCCTTACTGAAGACTACATCATAGCCTTTGTCTTCCAGCATCATGATGGACACCAAGTTTCTCTTCAGTCCTGGTACATACTTGACATCGGTCAAGGTAAGGTGAGCTCCATGCTCCCTCTAGAAAATAACCGTGCCTACACCTGAGACACTATACTTCTCTTCATTACCCATCGCTATGAGTATCTGGAGATATTTCTCCTCCAAAGTACTGAACAAACTCTTGTCGTCAGTCATGTGGAAAGAAGCTCCACTATCAAGAAACCAACCATTTCCCACCATGGATGAAACCATGCATGCGAAGAGTGTGAAATCCAACTCAAACTGTGAAGCAAGTGCCTCACCTTCAGATCCTTCCCTGGACCCCTTCTTGCATTTCCTCCGTAGACAATTTGCAGCATAATGGCCCACCTCATGACAACGAAAGCATCGCACTTTCGATCTGTCAACCTTCTTCCCATCATTGGAAGAACTGGATTCAGAAAGAGAAACCTTCTCCTTTCCCTTCTTTGCCTTACTTGCTAAGGCACAGTTCTCCTCATCATGCATGGATGAAGAACTGTCTCTGGTGCTCCTTCTGTTCTCCTCCTGCATCAAATCCGACCATAGTCATTCCCAATATGGCAGTTTCTCCCTTCCATTCATCGAGTCCTAGTACCTATGCTAGCTCTTAGGAAGGCCAAGGAGTGCTAGACTCACCATATCCTCATCCGATGTCACGATCCCTACACTTGCAAGCTCATCCCTGCATGTGATGAGCTTGGTCAAATACATATAGATCGTCTCATCCCTTTCACACTTGATCTTTCGAAGTTTGTCCTTCAATGCCAGCTTCCTCTGATCACTGCTATTTTGATATAAATCTTTCAATGTTTTCCACATTGCATGCGAAGTCTCCATCCCATGGAGGCTCGAGACAATGTGATCTCACACTCGCTCCAAGAGAATTCTCCTAGCTCTAGCCACACACTTCCTCCATTCCACCCGCTCAGTCTTGTCAGTAGGCTTAAGAATTTCTTGATCAATGAAATCCTTAAGGCCATTATCTTCCAAAACTACCTCCATGCGATCCCTCCAAGCTATATAGTTTGAGCTGCCATCAAGGGCATACTCAAGCCTCAAACCATAGAACGCCATCGATGAAATAGATGTGATAAGAACTTGATATCTATATCTCGAATAATAAACTTTGAATTTCTCTTGCTAGTATACTGTTCTTGCTTGATCACCTGTGCTCTTATACCATGTAGAAATTTCACCTATAGAACAAACCGATATGCAATGTCCTAAAGCATACTACTTGTTCTACTTCTACAAAACATTAAGCGGAAGCATAATTGAATTCATGAGCAACATCAAGTAGAAACATGCATAACTGATCAAGAGAAATAATCACACATAACACAAGATATATCTAAGGGAAAGCACCAGCATGAAACCCCAACCATGTATTATTAATCAAGTGGAATTCCTCTTCACAATACAAAAAGAATTAGCTCTCAAGCTATTCAGTTCTCAATGAACTATGAAGATATGAAGATATCTCTCATGAACCAACCAAGCCTTGTATATAAATGCTTTACCTATGGTCCAATCCCTATTTCCTTATGCAGTTTGCTTAGGAAATAATAGCAAAATCATATGCAATTAATTCCAAACATACCAAGTCAACCTATGGTCCAACTACGCAAACTTTGAAGACACTAGTTCCTCAATCATGCAAAAAATACTTACTAGAAATAGTCAAGCATCTGATAGTACACTGTCCCACATCTGATCTCAACTGGGTCTCTGACGGAATTGACATGCAACAGTTATCCATGAGTGAATCCTCAGTTATCTAAAATAATAGTTGTCACATGCATGCAAGCATTAACAAACTATATTTTATTATTTTAACAACTTGTTAAAATAATCTAACTGGACTTGACTAGTTAGAACTAAGTCAACTGATTCTCTCATTATAGAACTCATACTTATTCCCTCAATCAGTGGAGGAAATGAAGGATAAATTCCTCAATTGGTGGGACAATTCCTGTGCATGCTCACAAAGACTTCAAATTTGAATTTCCTTAAATAATTAACTCAACTGAATTAATTAATTAATATTTCCAATTGTTGTTAAGACCAAAATTAATTTTACTTCCTATAGATAGACTAGGGACTGCTATAAATAGGAAGGGACCTAGAAATGCTATTTTTAGAACTTTCTATTTTTAGCAGTTTCACCTCTCACCCAATGTGGCCAATGACCTCACTGGCCAAACTGCTATTTTTAGACATGCTATTTTTAGCAGGTCTATTTTTAGTAGATTCTAAATTTAACATTTCTTGTTGCACATTTTTCAATAGTTGAGGGAATGAATCCATGTGACAACCAACAGGCTTGCAAGCCAAATCTGCACAGATATCAAGAGCATGTGGGGTGGGAGGACGTGACAGTTCAACAGATGTGTGTGCATGATCTCCCACACCACTCCATGGTGGTGGAGCTATTTGAGGAGATGAAGGTGGACAATCACTTGTGACAACAACTGTGTCTGCCTGTGATTGCGCAGCTCCATCACCGAAGTGTTTTGAGCAGGGTTCAGATATGCGAACAAGATACTCAAATATTCCATAAAGAAATTCCCAACTAATTTCATCTTCAGGAAATCGGTATGCAAGATTACAAAAGCGTGTGTAAAACTGATCAATGGATTCATTGGGTGCTTTTCATAATTTCATAATTTCTTGATTGAGTGCTTTTCATAATTTCAGAATTTCTTGATCGAGTGCTTTATGGTTAAAGTGTTTGAAAGCACAGTCTATCTCTATGATCAGATGAGCAAGAGAATGAATATATTTTTCAGGTAGCGTGGCACACCAATGCATGGGTAGCCCTCGGAGCGTGTAGATGAATAGCGCGCAAGACATGTACTCTTCAAACATCCCATGTCTTTTGCATGAGCCTACAATAATGATTGCGTGCCTAACTAAGGCTACATGGCCTCCACCATCAAAAGTTTTATGTGACAAGTTATCTGAGAGATTTTCTGAGATAATGAAGTCGTTTCCATAAGACATACACTCTGGAAGAGCAACTCTGTAGTTATTCATGATAGATATGTAGAGATTCAAAACAGATATGAGGACTTAGCTTGTCATCTGGCCCTCCTTCTAGCACCAAAATTTTGACGTTGCTGGAACCACCAACATGTAAGGGGATCTCCCTAGTAATAAGTTTCAATTAGTCCTCAGACCGTTTGGTGTAGGAGTCCTAGTAGTGGGCCGTACGGTAATTCCTTGACCGTGATTTCAAACAGAGGCAAGTAATATGTCTCTGTTGGTATCAAGGGTGTGACAACTACAACAAGCCAGGGAAGGTGCATGAGAGGTTCTAACACACGGGGGTTGAGATGATTGCGCCCCTTGGAAACTTGTGATAGCACAAAGTTAAGAAGGGAACACATGAGCAAATATGCATCACAACATGGAAGGAAATTTAGCTATCAATCCAAAGTGATGGTTAAACCAACAACACGTTTAAGAAAGATTCATACATACATACACAGAAATAGCTATACATGCATGCGTAAGAAAACAGATACATATATCATTCAGAGTAAACAGATAGCTGAAATACAATACAACATATCCATGAAACGTGTTGGTTCTATTATATTAAGAAGTGTAAGTTCCAGTTATACAATACATCCACGTCTAACCACTAGTTCCGACAGCGGAATGTTATAGCCACAACCCACTACTCCTCCAAAGAGACATACTAGCTCTGTGCAGTGGAGAAGCCAAGGCTCATTACAATACTATCCAAGCTCTTTCCAAGATAGTCTTATCGGAAGCTTGGATGAACAAAAGCCTCTATAATGAGTTATGAGGGACTATTTATAGCAAAGGGTGGGGTGGCCCTTGACATTCCCCTCTGTGACAGTTCATCTACCCCCATGACTCTTCATCTACTCTATGACTGTTAGGTCCAACTATTGACACTTGAACTTACACTTGACAAGACGTTACATTACAATACACATGTACCCATGTGAGACAAAATGGCTTGAGCAAGCCATGCAAGACATCACTAACACTCGTGTTGTTGTGGTGAGACCAACTCTTTGACATCCTTGTGATGGTCGATGGTGGTGAACTGATGCCAAGCTTGGTCGTCTATGATGGTGTCCGTGTGTTCAATGGTGACATCTTGCTAAAGCGAACTCTTGCCTCCGTTCCATCTGGGTACAATAATATGGCTCTTCTGTCCAATGCATCTGATAGCATGCACATGGTTGTTGTAGGTAAGACTAGACTGACAAGATGTTGACGCATAGTGTCTATGCTTATTTCCAAGCATGTGTTACTGGCCATGTGCATCAACTTGTCGAAGTACATGTTCAACTCCAGTCAGACTTGCTTCTTGTCTCCGCCTCGATGAGTGTTCCAAACGGGTGGCATCACATGCATGCACACAAAGACATGCATGCTCCTGCATTCCCTTGCATGTGATCAAAAACACTATCACCTTGTCTACCCTGTGGTAGCTGCTATGATGGATCTATAACTTGTACAGGCTTAGTTTCATCCGTGAGTGCATATTGCGCCCCCTGCTGTACCTGTTCCTGCTGCAACTCATTCTATCATCTATGTAACTCCTATTCTTCCTTAAGTTGTTGCTTCAACACATGAAACTCCTTCTCTATTTGGTTTCCTCCCTTTGCGCGATCTCCATGTCACCCCGTCACCTCATAGCCCAAGTCTCCAAAGTTGCTTTCATCACAAGTGCATCTACTTGAACTTACAACTTTGTTCTTCCTCTGGGTTGTTAACAACCTTCCTATTGCATTCATTGCATCCGGTATTCTTCCTTCAGCTGCTATTGATGATGATGCTGCCATCATATCTTGATGTCCTTGTCTACAAACAACTTGATGTCTATGTGGGTAGGCAAGTTCATAAACACTTTATCGACTGTATCCCCAAGCATACTTTAAATGGTGTCTTCGACTCTAATCTCATGGAAACCATTGTACCTGTGCTGCTGAGAGGAAGATGAACACCTACAATACCTAGAGACATGGCAACACTCATGGCAAGAAATCTGTTAGTTGAAAACCAAAATGAACTTGAGAATTTACTTGCAACATACCTCTGTGACTGATCATGAAGGTTGCGCACTTTTCGCAGGGGGGTTGGGAGACTGATTGCCAAGGCTACGCAAGGCACAGTTCGAGCTGTCAGGAGGGTGACTGACTACTGGAACTACACAATGCACAATCCAGCTTGGCCTGTTGGGCACTAAAACTGCGTAATGCACAATTTCAGTCAGCAGTGACATGCAACCAGCAAACTGCTTTGCACAGTTTCTGGGGCCAGCGAGACAACGCCTCTAAGAATTGCGCAATGCAAGCCTGGAGGTCAGTGCCTGGCTAGATTTGTGTAATTTCTAGAGGGAAGGCAAAGCCTACACTTTCGGAAATGCGCAGTGCTAGTCGGGTAAGGCACAGTCCAGGCCAGGGCGGCCCAGTCTGGCTGACAGGCGACTGAAAATATGAGAAGTGTGAATGAATGAGGAGATGAGTGTGAACAAGAGTGAATGATAATTCATGCAAACAACAAGTGCAGGATTTAGGAAATGAGAAATAATGCAAGTGTGTGAAGTGAGTCGCCACAACGATGACCATCCGTGCAAAAATAGTTCCATGCATGCAACAATAGTGAGATGCAAACGAAAATGAAATGGTGATATTACAAGCTAGTATGCATGTAAACGATAGCAAGCGCTCACTAAAATTGAGAAGAAAACACTCACAAAAAGCGAAACAAAAAAAGCAACAAAAATGTAGTGCAACTCATGAACAACGAGCTTACCCCAAGACAACTGAGTTGAATGTGCCGATGACTCCTAGATGCAATGTGGGATGCCATAGATGCAAGGTCGAAGTGAGGAATGAGCTCTGCAGGAATGAAACGTGCTGGCTCTGTTATATTAAGAAGTGTAAGTTCCATTCATACAATACATCCATGTCTAACCACTAGTTCTGACAACGGAATGTTACAACCACAACCGCCTGCTCCTCCAAAGAGATATACTAGCTCTGCGCAGTGGAGAAGCCAAGGCTCATTACAATACTATCCAAGCTCTCTCCAAGATAGTCTTATCGAAAGCTTGGCTGACCAAAAGCCTCTGTAATGAGTTATGAGGGACTATTTATAGCAAAGGGTGGGGTGGCCCTTGACATTCCTCTTTGTGACAGTTCTTCTACCCTCATGAATCTTCATCTACTCTATGACTGTTACATCCAACTATCGACACTTGAACTTACACTTGACATGATGTTACATTACAATAAACATGTACCCATGTGAGACAAAATGGCTTGAGCAAGCCATCCAAGACATCATCAACACTTGGGTCGTTGTGGTGAGACAACTCTTTAACATCCTTGTGATGGTCGATGGTGGAGAACTGATGTCAAGCTTGGTCATCTATGATGGTGTCCATTCATTGAATGGTGACATCCTGTTGAAGTGAACTCTTGCCTCCATTGCATCTGGGTACACTGATATGGCTCATCCATCCAACTCGTCTAATAGCATGTGCATGGTTTTCATGGGTGCGACCGGATCGACAACATGTTGACGCATAGTGTGTGTGATGACCTCCAAGCATGCGCTGGTGGCCGTGCACATCAACTTGTCAAAGTACATGTTTAGCTCCAATCAAACTTGGATCTTGTCTTTGCCTTGGTGAGTGTACCGAATGGGTGGGATCACATGCATGTGCATGAAGACATGCATGCTTCTGTATTCCCTTGCATGCAATCAACAACCTTGCTCACCTTGTCTACTTTGTGCGAGCTGCTAGGATGGATCTATAACTTGTACGGGTGCAGTTTCATCCGTGAGTGCATGTTGCACCCCCTGCTGTACCTGTTCCTGCTACAACTCATTCTCTCATCTATGCAGCTTCTGTTCTTCCTTGAGTTGCTGCTTCAGCACATGCAACTCCTTCTTTGTTCTGTTCTCTGCCTTCGCGCGATCTCCATGTCACGCCATCACCTCATAGCTTGAGTCTCCAAATTTTCTTTCATCAGAAGTGGATTTGCTTGAACATGCAACTTTGTTCCACCTCTGTGTTGTTAACAACCTTCCTCTTGCATTCGTTGCATCTAGTATGCTGCCTTCAGCTACTGTTGATGATGCTGCTTGTTGTGATGCTGCAACCATCATATTTTGATGTCCTTTTCTATAAACAACTTGATGTCTTCATGGGTAGGCAAGTTCATAGAAACTTGATCGACTGTATGCCCAAGCGTACTTTGAACAGTGTCTTCGACTTTTCTCTCCTGGAAACCATTGTACCTATGCTGCTAAGAGGCTGATGAACACCTGCGATACCTAGAGACATGGCAACACTCATGGCAAGAAATTTGTCAGTTGAAAACCAAAATGAACTTGAGAACTTACTTGCAACACGTGTGACTGATCATGAAGGTTGCACAATTTCCGTTAGGAGGTCGAGAAACCTATTGCCAAGATTTCTCAAGGCACAGTCTAGGCTATCAGGAGACTGACTGAGTGCTGGAACTCCACAATGCACAATCTAGCCTGGCCTGCTGGAGACTGAAACTGCGAAATGTGAAATTTCAGTCAGCAACGACATGCAACCAGCAAAATACATTGCGCAGTTTCTGGCGCTGGCGAGACAATGCCTCCAAGAATTGCACAATGTAAGCCTAGAGGTCAATGCTTGGCTAGATTTGTGCAATTTCTGGAGGGAAGGAAAAGCCTTCGCTTCTGGAAATGCACAGTGCTAGCTAGGCTAGGCAAGGCACGGTCTGGGCCAAGGTAGCCCAATCCAACTGACTGAAAATATGAGAATTTTGAATGCATGAGGAGATGAGTGCAAACAAGAATGAATGATCATTCATGCAAACAACAAGTGCAAGGTTCAGGAAACAAGAAAACATGAAAGTGTTTGAAGCGAGTCATCGCAATAACAACCATCCATGCAAAAATAGTTCCATGCATGTGATAGCAGTGTGATACAAATGAAAATTGAAATGATGATAGTACATGCTAGTATGCATGTAAGTGGAAACAGGCAATTACTGAAATCAAGCAGCCAACACTCACAAAAAGCGAAACACAAAAAGCGATAGAAACACAACACAAGTCATGAACATCGAGCTTACGCCAAGACAACTGGGTTGAATGTCTCGATGTCTCCTAGATGCAATGTGGGATGCCAGAGGTGCAAGGTCAATGTGAGGAATGAGCTCTGCAGTATCCAGTTGATGAGTTTTGAGAAGATCGAGGTTGTGACGTGCATGTCACAAATCTAGGAAAAGCGACACTTGGCAGGAGGTTTCTGAGATGATCCTTGCATGTAACCTCTAACTACTAAAAATAGATCCCTGAATTGAGGGATTCCTTTGCATGTTGCCTTGGGAGGAGCAGCCCATGCATGAAAATGAGTTTTTCTCGGTCCCAGAGGGAACCGGTCAACTCACTTGCACATGCAAGAGCCTGCTCAATTGTTGGGAGAAAATGCACATTTCTGGGAGGGAGCTGGGTTGGCTGCCCATGTGATTTGTGAAATTTTTGGGTAGAGTAGCTAATTGCTGCCCTAGATTTCACAATTCCTGGGCTGATCAGCCCTGCTGGGAAGAATTACGCAATTTTCTCAGTGAAGCTTGACTGGTAGATTTATGCAATTATGGAGTCAAGCAGGCTGCCAGACATAATTATGCAATTTTTGGAGGGAAGGTTGGTTTCCCTCTTGAATTGCGTAATTTCTTGAGGGAGCTTCTCAGCTTGTAGCTAGACCAAGTCTGGAAGAACAACCTATGAGGGGAATGCAACAAGCTTTGATGGACATGCTATCATTCTGCAAGAAAATCACTGAAGCTTGTGTACTTGACGAAGCATGACATGCTGCTGTGAAAGGTTGATAGGGAGGCTCCAAAACGAATTTTTGAGGGTGGTTGTAGCCACTACAACACTTGGCAACACACTGGTAGAACTCCAACTCTCTTAATGGACCTTGTTCGTGAAAAAAAAGTTTAACACCTCCAGAATTATTGTTCAGTTCTTAGTTCGTCTTGGTTTCACACTAGCTTGATTGTAAGATGTAGCATCTGCCAAGCTCTTGGTCAATTGACACACATTCCATGCCAAGGAAACACATTTGTTTCAATTGGGGTTGGGGGGTATATTGGTGCACAGGCAATATAGTCATCATAGTCTTAATTTCATCTCTGGTGTTTCTTTGCTACCAGCAGGCCTAGATAGTACCCTGACGGAGTCACATAGGAACACAAGCATGGATAAGTTGCCAGCAAGACTCATCAGTACCCCAGCAGAGTTACTTGCATCACCTCTCTGCACAGGAAGCCTTTCACTTCTTTCGCCTTATTCATTTTTCATTTTTTGAAATTTTCACTTTTCATACTTGTGCATAACACTTATTCATTTCAGAGGTGGAAGAGGGATCCCGACTTATTGAGAGCAGAAGAGGTTATTCCTTTAGAGAAGTAGTTTATGTATACCTCTAACGTGCTTGTTAAGGTTTTCCCCCTCACCTTACTCTACTTGACTGAGCTGACAATGATTAACCCGAAAACAACCGACTAGAGTAGGTGACACTAGTTAACGTGCAAGCGTTGTGTTTTCACCAAGGGTCACTTCGAACAATATGTATTTTCCATTGATGTATCTTGGACTGAAGACAAAAAGTTCTTACATAAGAGAGAAGACAACAAATACACAAATGTTGATAGCTGTACCAGTCCTCTTGTACTTTACCCAACTTGTTTCAAGAGTCGCACACGGTCAATGCGAACTAACCTACAGACAATAACAAATAAACAAACCAAAAAGCAAAGCAGAAGCAGAAGTAAATGCAAAAGAAAAGTGAGTAAGCAAACAATCAAGCAAACAAACAAGAAAACACGCATGCAAGCAAGCAAACTGAAGGGAGACATTACTCCTACCCCTAAGCTAACGATGCATGGGCCTGATCATGTGAAGTGATATTTCCAATGCAGCCACCGGCGCATTGGTCGACCCATGTTGGTGAAGGCATAGTTCATGAACAAGACAATTATGTGAGCCAGCAAGCAAGAAAGATATAACAGTGAAGACAAACACACTTCGAGTTTACAAGCGTCCATAGAACAAAAATGAGTGAAAGTGCATGACATGCACTATGTGGACTTATCATGGTGCTATACTACAATGTGTGCAAATGTCGAGTGTATGCATTCTCTTGACTGTGATATGCAAGCAAATGTGAGAAAGGTAGATCACTTACGTTGTGCATGTGTGCTTGCTATGTAAGATTCCTCCAACATATGAGCGATGAGATCGTGTAGTTGGAGTGGAGGAAGAGAAATATGGGTGTTTGGTTGATATTCAATGCAAAGCAGAGAGCGATGAGAAGCCTTATGTGTTTCAACAATTTCCTGATCGGAAGTGAAAACAACCTCAGGACAATGAGGACTTAACATAACCATCAGCTTAGGCTGAAGTTCCTCGATAGTCTGGGGGGTTTCAACTTCATTGACAGATAGATCACCGTAGACTAGTGTCTTAGACATATTAACAATGATTGAATCAACATTGTGATCAGATGAGGAAGTGGAGAGATCACGACAACCAAGATCAGAAAATTCAGGATTTTTGTTGGCATCCTCATGATTTGATGAATCAGGCAGAGGGGTAGATGAGAAGCAAAGATGTTCACCCTCTATGTTTTTAGAAATGACAGATGATAGATTGGAAAAATTTTCGGAGGAAGATGTGTCCTATCCGCACTGTGATGATAGATTGACATTCGACGTGTCCTGTGAATGATCAGAAGTAGAAACACTCAGAAATGAGTTTTCACAAGGGAAATCAGTAGTGGCAGAATCACAAGGTATGTCATGATAAAGTAGATGAGGCGTGGCTGGAAGGGAGTCATCCTTCACCTGGGGTTCTTCCTTAGATCCTTGCACACACTCATCATGAATGATGGTGCAAGTTGGATGCATAACACCAACTCCGTCGATAACTTGATCCTCGTTCACAATAAGTGAGGAGTCCGGAATGGGAAAACACAAGACAATACAATCCAGAGGATCAACAGAACGTGGGGATAGAGGTTGAGGGAACAAATCCACGTGAAAAACAATAGGCTTGTAAGCCAAATCTTTGTAGATATCAATAGCAGGTGGGGTTGGAGGATGTGACAGTTCAACAGATGTGCGTGCATGGTCTCCCACACCACTCCGCGGTGGTGGAGATGTTTGAGGAGGTGAAGGCAGATAATCACTTGTGACAACAACTGTGCCTCCCTATGATTATGTAACTCCATCACCGAAGTGTGCTAAGCGGGGTTTAGATATGCGAAGAAGATACTCAAATCTTCCATAAGGAAATTCCTAATCAATTTCATCTTCTGGAAATTGATATGCAAGATTACAAAAGCGTGTGTAAAATTGATCAACGGATTCATCGGGTTCTTTTTGTAATTTCAGAATTTCTTGATTGAGTGCTTTATAGTTAAAGTGAACCAAAGCATAGTCTATCTCTGCAACCAGATGAGCAAGAGAATGAATAGATTTTTTGGGCAACGTGGAACACCAATGCATGGGGTGCCCTCGAAGCATGTAGATGAACAACGCACATGACATGTACTCTTCAAATATCCCATGTCTTTCGCATGAGCCTACAACACCAACTGTGTGCCTAACCAAGGCTACGTGGCCTCCACCATCAAATGTTTTATGTGACAAGTTATCCGAGAGCTTTTCTAAGATAATGAAGTCATTTCCATAAGACATACACTCTAGAAGAGCAACTTTGTAGTTAGTCATGATAGATATGTAGAGATTCAAAACAGATGTGAGGACTTAACTTGTCATCTGGCCCTCCTTCTCGCACCAAAATGTTGACGGTGCTGGACCCACCAACATGTAAGGGGATCTCCCCGGTAAGAAGTCCTAATTAGACCTTAGACTGTTTGGTGTAGGAGTCCCAGTAGTGGGTCGCAAGGTAATGCCTTGACCGTGATTTCACATATAGGCAAGTAAGATGTCTCTGTTGGTAGCAAGGGTGTGACAGCTATAGCAAGCCAAGGAAGGTGCATGAGATGTTCTAACACATGGGGCTTGAGATGAGTGCGCCCCTTGGAAACTTGTGATAGCACAGAGTTAAGAAGGGAAAACACGAGCAAATATGAATCACAACATGGAAGGCAAGTTAGCTAGCAATCCAAAGTGATGGTTAAAGAAAAAACACGTTTCAGAAATATTAATACATACATACACAGAAATATCTATACATGGATGCGTAAGCAAATAGATACATATATCATTTAGAGTAAATAGATAGCTGAAATACAATACAACATATGCATGAAACGTGCTGGGTCTGTTATATTAAGAAGTGTAAGTTCCAGTTATACAATACATCCATGTCTAACCACTAGTTTCGACAGCGGAATGTTATAGCCACAATCGCCAGCTCCTCCAAAGAGATATACTAGCTCTGGGTAGTGGAGAAGCCAAGGCTCATTACAATACTATCCAAGCTCTCTCCAAGATAGTCTTATTGGAAGCTTGGATGACCAAAAGCCTCTACAATGAGTTATGAGGGACTATTTATAGCAAAGGGTGGGGTGTTCCTTGACATTCCCCTTTGTGATAGTTCATCTACCCTCATGACTCTTCATCTACTCTATGACTATTACATCCAACTATTGACACTTCAAATTACACTTGACAAGACGTTACATTACAATACACATGTACCCATGTGAGACAAAATGGCTTGAGAAAGCCATGCAAGACATCACTAACACTCGGGCCGTTGTGGTGAGACCAACTCTTTGACATCCTTGTGATGGTCGATGATGGCGAACTAATGCCAAGCTTGGTCGTCTTTGATGGTGTCCATGCGTTCAATGGTGACATCTTGTTGAAGCGAACTCTTGCCTCTGTTGCATCTAAGTACACTGATATGGCTCCTCCGTCCAACTTGCCTGATAGCATGTTCATGCTTGTCTTGGGTGTGACCAGAGCGACAACATGTTGACACATAGTGTCTGTTATGATCTCCAAGCATGTGTTGGTGGGCATCAACTTGTCGAAGTACATGTTCAACTCCAGTCGAAATTGCTTCTTATCTTCGCCTTGGTGAGTGTGTCGAATGGGTGGGATCACATGCGTGCACACCAAGATGTGCATGTTTTTGCATTCCCTTACATGCAATCAACAACACTGCTCACCTTGTCTGCTTCGTGCCAGCTGTTGTGATGGATCTATAACTCGTACGGGTGCATTTTCATCTGTGAGTGCATGTTGCACCCCCTGTTTTACCTGTTCCTGTTGCAACTCATTCTCCCATCTATGCAGCTTATGTTCTTCCTTGAGTTGCTGCTTCAGTACATGCAACTCCTGCTCTAATCCATTCTCTGCCTTCGCGCGATCTCCATGTTATGCCATCAACTCATAGCCTAAGTCTCCAAAGTTGCTCTCATCACAAGTGGATCTGCTTGAACATGCAGCTTTGTTCTGCCTCTGTGTTGTTAACAACCTTCCTCTTGCATTCATTGCATCCGGTATGCTGCCTTCAGTTGTTGTGTATGATGCTACTTGCTGTGATGTTGCTGCTATTTACTATATCCCCAAGTGTACTCTGAATGGTATCTTTGACTCTGCTCTCCTGGAAACCATTGTGCTTGTGCTGCTGAGAGGAAAATGAACACTTGTTATTCCTGGAGACATAGAAACACTCATGGAAAGAAATTTGTCAGTTGAAAACCAAAATGAACTTGAGAACTTACTTGCAACATACCTGTGTGACTAACCATGAAGGTTGCGCAATTTCCGCCGGGAGGTCGGGAGATTGACTGCCAAGATTGCGCAAGGCATAGTTCAGGTTGTCAGGAGGCTGACTAACTGTTGGAACTACGCAATGCACAGTCCAGCCTGGCCTGCTGGGGACTAAAACTGTGCAATGCACAATTTTGTCAGTAGTGACATGCAACCAGCAAACTGC
Source organism: Pinus tabuliformis (assembly GCA_031772625.1). Taxonomy (NCBI): domain Eukaryota; kingdom Viridiplantae; phylum Streptophyta; class Pinopsida; order Pinales; family Pinaceae; genus Pinus; species Pinus tabuliformis. The sequence continues at coordinate 158,463,905 of CM062811.1, read as the reverse complement.
ATTACGCAGTTTCTGGGGCTAGCGAGACAATGCCTCCAAGAATTTCGCAATTCAAGCTTGGAGGTCAGTTCCTAGCTAGATTTTCATAATTTCTGGAGGGAAGGTAAATCCTTCACTTCCGGAAATGCATAGTGCTAGTCGAGCAAGGCACGGTCTGGGCCAAGGCAGTGCAGTCCGGCTGATGGGCGATTGAAAACATGAGAAGTGTGAATGCATGAGGAGATCAGTGCGAACAAGAGTGAATGATCATTGATGCAATCACCAAGTGCAAGATTCAGGAAATGGGAAAGCATGCAAGTGTGTGAAACGAGTTGCTGCAACGACGACGTCCATGCAAAAACAGTTCCATGCATCCAACAATAGTGAGATGAAAACGAAAACTGAACCAATAATAGTACAAGCTAGTATGCATGTAAACGACAGCAAGCACTCACTAAAATTGAGCAGATAATACTCACATAAAGAGAAACACAAAAAGTGACATAAACGCAGTGTAAGTCATGAACATCGAGCTTACGCCAAGACAACTGAGCTGAATGTGTTGACAACTCCTAGATGCAATGTGGGATGCCAAAGTTGCAAAGTCGATGTGAGAAATGAGCTCTGCAGTGTCCAGTTGATGAGTTTGATAAGATCGAGGTTGTGACGCGCATGCCACAAATCTAGGAAAAGCGAAACTTGGCAGGATGTTTCTGAGATGATCCTTACATGTAACCTCCAGATGCTAAAAATAGATCCCTGAATCAAGGGATGCCTTTGCATGTTGCCTTGGGAGGAGCAGCCCATGCATGCAAATCAGTTTTGCTTGGTCCCGGAGGGAACTGATTAACTCAACTGAACATGCAAGAGCCTGCTCAACTGTTGGGAGAAAATGAGCATTTCTGGCAGGGAGCTGGGTTGGTTGCCTAAGAGATTTGTGGAATTTCTAGGTAGAGAAGCTGACTACTTCCCTGGATTGCGCAATTCCTGGGTTGAGCAGCCCTGGTGGGAAGAATTGTGCAATTTTCTCAGTGAAGCTTGATTGACAGATCTGCACAATTCTGGAGCTCAACAGGCTTCCAAACAGAATTGCACAATTTTTGGAGGGAAGGCTGGTTTCCCTCCAAAATTGCGCAATTTTGTGAGGGAGCTGCTCAGTGTGCAACTGGACCAAGTCCAGAGGAACAGCCTGTGAGGGGAATGCAACAAGCTCTGATGGATAGGCTATCATTTGCAAGAAAATCACTGAAGCTTTTGTACTTGATGAAGCAAGACATGCTGCTGTGAAAATTTGGTAGGGAGGCTCCAAAGTCAAGCTAAGGTAAAATTTTGGGGGGTGGTTTTAGCGGCTATAACACATCCACAAGAGGAGCATGAGTTGGGACACAAAATATTTAAAATTGGGATAGATTTGAAACACATGAGGGTCACGGTGAAAGCTCTTTTCAAACTTGAATAAATGGATGCACTCCTTTCAAAAATACACCAATTAGAGGGGAAGAAACTATTTTGTGACCTAAAACCAACTATGCTTGCCCTAACACAAAACAAGTTCTTAGAGTACCTTTTTGAAGGGGTCACACTTCCAGTTGCCTTCTGTCTCAGCAGTATCATAATGTTGACCACTCCTATACCTGCTTACAGTGATACCATAATGAAGAGAGTGTTGGCTTAGTGGGGCTTGACCCAGGTTCAGAGGTGATTTAGCTAAGCAAATCCTAGTACTACTGGCCCTTTTGGCAACAATCTATGGAGCGCGGACTGAGGTCTCACTCGAAGTAGTATGTGAGGGTGTTGGAACAAGGTTTCCACACCCTGGGGATGTCTGATGGGATTCTGTAGGTTCGCGGTCTGACCGGTCTCTGCGCACACTTGCGATCCCTTCGTGACATGCGGTGCGGCTTCCGCGCAACCTTACTTAGGGTACGAACCATTTAATACCCACGATCCTTGTTAATTAACCGATTACTTAACTTGTGTGCGTAAGATTTATGGTTATTACAGCATATATATCAATTATATCAGTGCACGCAATACATAACCAAATACAAACATAAAGAAGATAATGCACAGCAAATACACAGGAATAGAAATCAACTCCTCTTTTATTAATCTTCAATCTTGCTTACAAACCCGACACCGCCCTGCACACTCAGCTGCAGGGGTTTGTACACTCAGCTGCAGGGGTTTGCGCACTCAGCTGCGGACTCTACTAGGCCTTTGCGCACTCAGCTGCAGAGCCTCTTCCTACTACTACAACCCAAGACACTTAGAACTCTACTTTAAGCTCGAACCATTCCTTCGCTATTCATCTATTCCTCCTTTCTTTTTCTAACTTTACAACTTAGAGCCTCGCTCTATTTATACAATCCCATGGTCCGTGGACCATGGGTAGGCTGAATTTACACTGATTTACAATACAATGTTTAGGGCGGGCAACCTTATGACTCAATTGTACACTTCACGCTCCACACCCGCAATTCGCAGAGTTTTACAACATCTTTGACCAAAAATTAAGCTTTGAGCCCCAAAACCTGCTGTGGGGGGATTCCATGCCCAACAGGCCCCAAACACAATCATCGTGCCTCGTCCTGAGTCACTCTGCTGGTGCAGCGGTCTTGGCACAGAGCCCCTCCAACCATTCCTATGCTTCTCAGAGGTCCACAACGCATTGATCTGCAGTCTGCTGGATCTGCTCCACTCTCTCGGCTGAATGCTCGCTGTCAGGGGAAAATCCCTGTCTTAAGTCATGCATTGCCTTCATCTATGCGAGCTTTCCTTTGATGTCTGCAGTGATGAGGAAGGCCTCATCAATCCAAGGCTGGACACGTGCTTTAAGGACTGCCTCTTTCTGTCGTGCGGCATCCACCTGTTCCTTCAATGCCTTTTCCTGCTGTAGCTTTGCAAGCCGCTGGGTCAGGACAACTGTCTGTGTCGTTCCGCGCACACTATCATACTGCACTTGAAGCTCCCGTGCCTCCGTTTCTAGGTGCTATATGTTGGGGTCATGGGGCTTCCCTTGGGGAGCAATACCATACCACGTGCATTCATATTGGGGGATTTATATTGAGGAAAAAATGGAATAATATATTGGGGGTAAGGGGTTTTTATATTGGAAGGTATAAAAAATGGAGCTCAATATTAATGATAAAATATAAAGGGGTATAAAAATTGTTAATGAAAAAATGTATACCAACAATATCTAGTGGAATTAGGGGTTTTTAAAATTGGGAAGGTGTATTAGGTTTGTATTGGTAGGGGGTTAAATAATGTGATTTTTAAGGATGTTTTCCAATATGTAGTCAAATTAAGGGTATTGTTTAATATGCCATGAACACACATGATAGGTCAGAGGTTCATTGAGTGAATCCCCCGTGGTTGGTGTCCTCCTGTAATGAAGTGAGGACCGCGAAGGATTCTTCTAACATAGCGGTGCAGTTCTGTACTGCATGTCCTATTTCCTCCAGCCCTTTCTGAATAGCGCTAGTGTGATGTTCCCTAACTTCCAGGGGCGTAGAGGACTGTGCCTTTAATCACAGTTTGGAAATATGAAGGTTGAGGTCCAGTTGTACCCTCGTTGCTTCCTCCTTTGCCTCGCAGAATCCACTGGCTAATTTATGGATTCATATTCCAACTGATAGGTCTGTCGCGATTTCTAGCTCTGGAACGCGGCGACATGCTTCCTTTACCAGTTGCTCCAGCTGCTGCTTCTGCACAAGCACTTCATCGCACTGGAGACTAAGCTGCTTAATGTTGATTCTCTATTCGTTGAGCATCTACACTGCGCATCCTTACCTAGCGCGGAGTTTTGTTGTTGCTCCATTTTGCAGCTGATATAATGTATCCCGTGGAAGGGCATCCAAGTTTAGGCCAAGTCCCTTGATCCTACCCATCACGGCTCGGTCCTCCTCGTTTTTTGTTGTTAGCGCTCCTTCCTGCAGCACTATGGTTGATCCAATTGGATGTTGGTGGCCACCTACCTATCCCATTTGGACCCCCACAACGGTCTCTCTCATTTTTTCTGTTTCCTTAATTATAGCACAATTTACTATTTTTAGCAGTTTTTCGGGTCCTAAACTTCCGGAGCCGTTTTGAGGCCCTAAACGACATTTTTTGGGAAATCTTCCGCCAGCGATTTTTGTGATAAAAATCATCTTTTCCGTCGTAGTCCTCGGAGAGATCTTTCCAACGGGCTATCATGCGCGTCAAACGGAGATAATACAACCAATTCGCGACCCCGGGAAGTTGGCTGTCCAACTCACCCCAAAACGGGGCCCACAATTTTGCGTTTCATCTTCTAGGGTTAGGTTTTGGAATGTGAAGGGTTTTCCATTGTTTCTCAATAATAAATAGGCCTTCGAGCCTCATTGTAAAGACAGTTCGAAATAGTTCAGAGGCATGTAGCTGACACATCTCTTCTCAGAGATAAGCTACCATCGCCCTAGCTGGGTTATTTCTATTTGTAAGCATATTTCAGTATTCTCCATTAATGAAATGAAGTATTATTTCCACTGCATCTCTGTTTTTATGGTTATCGCATCTTTGTATTTATGGTTATCTCTGTAATCTATTGCGTATGCTGCTTAAATCCGGATCAGTGGTATCAGAGCGGTCTGCATTTTCTCTGTTTTTCTTTGCATGTCCCCAACGAGGTCGGGATATAAGGAGTTAGGGTTTGAATTGGTCGAACCTTTGCAAGACCAGCCTCGCAAATCTCGACGACCTCCCATGGCGGATGAGAAGAAAGACGAGGGGGCAGGAGATCCTATCAGAATCTTGCTCGAAGAAGCCCTCGAGCGGCAAAGGAACGCGATGATGGAGAGCTTTGCGCAGATCCTTCAACGGCTACCCAGAGGCGACGCATCGGCTTCCAACAGCTACTCTGGAAACGCCACACCATTTAAGGTACAAGTTAATTTTGAAATCCCCATCTTCGAGGGTCAAATAGATGCAGATGCCGTAGATAAATGGTTAAATCTGCTAGATGGGTATTTTTCTGTTCATGAATTTTCAAGTCGGGAAAAGATTGTTTTCGCTCTTCTCAAAGCAGCCCCCCACGTCAAGGACTGGTGGGAAACATACTGCGAGCAGAAGGACGAAAGTACAGGCTCACTGTTTTCAGCCGCCCCCACTTGGAATGATTTCCGGGATGCCATCAAGGAGCAGTACTACCCTGTCAAAAGCTATGAGGACAAATACATCAAATGGACCACACTGCGGCAGGGACGAGACCAAGATGTACCAGAGTTCACAAATATTTTTCATACCCTTCGCACACAGTTGGGTATCAAAGATTCTGAGCTGCATCTGGTACTCAAATACCGCGACTACCTACACAGATACATCCAGGAAGAGATGGAGTTCTTGAACATCTCCTCACTCGGCACAGCATACCGATACGCTGTCAAAATCGAGCAAAAGTTCAAACAGAAGAAGCAAGACTTTGGATCTGCAAATCCAAATCCCAAAGGACAAAGCCAAGGCGGGGTGACCCAAGACAACCCGTCGAAGCCGCAAGAAAAGAACAACACCACGAAGCCGAAGAAGGACACAGGAAAGTGGTGTGAGTTCCACAAGAGTCCCACTCATAACACAAGTGAGTGTCGGACCAAGCAGTCGCTGGTGGCCGAGTTGAAGGCTTTCGAATCAGATGCATGTTCCGACTCTGAGTCAGAATCCGACAAGGGGAATGACAAAGGGAAGCAGATCATTGATGCGGATCCCATCGCCACTGTTGCTACCGCCAAGATCCAGAAAAATGAGCCTGAAGATCCAGAGGAGGGGGAACGTCTTTTCCACTCATAGATGTGGGTGAAGGGTTCACCACTACAATTCATTGTCGATAGTGGCAGCCAAAAGAACCTCATTTCAGCAGAGGTCGTGAAGCGGTTGGGCCTACCAACTACACCACACCCACAACCGTACAGTATCGGTTGGCTTCACGAAGGACGAGATCTCAAAGTTCGCCAGTAGTGCCGCCTTCCCTACAACATCAAGCCCTTCACAAACGAGGTATTGTGTGATGTTACACCTCTAGATGTTTGTGATGTACTATTAGGCCAGCCATACTTGTGGAGGCGACATGCTGTGTATAAGTCAAGGCCTCGCGCTATCATCATTTCTTTGGATAATTCATTATACAGGATACCGGAGGTAGCCCCCCCTACCGCCACCTCTTTGATCATTGCTAAGAGAGGCAGCAAGCTCATCTCACAGACTAGGAAATTTATTTTCTGTCTGGTTCGCTCCCAAAGTAAGGGGAAGATCGTTGCTACATCCATGACCCCCGCGAAGGGTTCCTCCACACAGCAACTGCAACAGAGGGATACAGTCGTGATAGAACATAGGAACAACTTCTCCTTACCCGGAGGGGTACCACACAAGTTTCAGGTGGGCGACAAAGTTTGGTTACATTTGCAGAGGGAGCACCTTACCAGAACCCATCAGAAACTCAGACCACTTCGACATGGTCCTTACACCAGTAACAAGGCTACGGGAAACAATGCTTTGAAACACAGCATTCCTCCATCCCTTCGCTTGCACCGAATGTTCAATGTGGACCGTCGCCGACCATGCTCCCCACCATTTCTGGACACATCAGAGATTGCAGAACATCTCACCAGAGACCCCGCTTAGCAGAAGCTTCCTCATCTCAGGGAGGAACTCAACGCAATGGGGACCATTGCTTCCTAAGGGGGGAGGAATGATCCAATTGGATGTTGGTGGCCACCCACCTATCCCATTTGGACCCCCACAACGGTCTCTCTCAGTTTTTCTATTTCCTTAATTATAGCACAGTTTACTATTTTTAGCAGTTTTTCGGGTCCTAAACTTCCGGAGCCGTTTTGAGGCCCTAAACGACGTTTTTTGGGAAATCTTCCGCCAACAATTTTTTTGATAAAAATCGTCTTTTCCGTCGTAGTCCTCGGAGAGATCTTTCCAACGGGCTATCATGCGCGTCAAACGGAGATAATACGACCAATTCGCGACCCCGGGAAGTTGGCTGTCCAACTCACCCCAAAACGGGGCCCACAATTTGGCGTTTCATCTTCTAGGGTTAGGTTTTGGAATGTGAAGGGTTTTCCATTGTTTCTCAATAATAAATAGGCCTTCGAGCCTCATTGTAAAGAAAGTTCGAAATAGTTCAGAGGCATGTAGCTGACACATCTCTTCTCAGAGATAAGCTACCATCGCCCTAGCTGGGTTATTTCTATTTGTAAGCATATTTCAGTATTCTCCATTAATGAAATGAAGTATTATTTCCACTGCATCTCTGTTTTTATGGTTATCGCATCTCTGTATTTATGGTTATCTCTGTAATCTATTGCGTTCCTGCTTAAATCCGGATCAATGGTGTTAGCCATTCTTGCACGCAGCAGCTGCTCCACTGCTGATGTACCTGCGGCACCATAGGCAGCTACTGTTCCTTCTTATGGGGCCCGCGCCTGAAGTTCCTGCAGCTACGCCCTTAGGGCCCCCAACACATTCTATTGCTCCGTCATAGCTTCCTGGAGCACTTCCTAGGTGACCTCGTGAACTGTGTCGCCGATGTCATAGAGGTCACCCTCTGTCAACGTAATTGGCTCGATGTCCAATTTGGAAGCTTTGGCCTTCTTGCGTAGACCTGACTTCTCCATGACGTGCAACCATTTCAGTTGAGTGGATATTGTGCTAGGGTTTGCGCCTTCTACTGTATCTGGCCCCTGTCCTGTAGACACATCCTGGCATCCTTCCTCCTTTGTCGTAGTGGCCCCTGTTGCTTATGCTTCTACTACTCTTTCGGCAGCCTTTGCCTGTTCTGCGGCTGCTTTTGCTGCTTCACGGGCGGCCCTTACCTCTATGGCCACTTGTTTGTTACACCTCTGCTGGGCCAACTTTGTGACACACAACTTGGTTGCATCCTTCTGCTTCTGTGCTACTGATCTATCCCTTTCTGCCAGATCCGGGGCGCGCCACTCGGGAGACCATGAGTCGAGCACGAAGAAGATGGTGTCATCAATTGCGATGAAAGGAAGCTTGGTCCAGTTTTGTGCCAGGTCCTTGCGTGCTTTGATATACACATTATGCATATCCGCCTTGAAGTCTGCAAAGCTTCGAAGACTGTTGTACACCGTTGGGGATAGGCGTGGCCTTCTGTCAATCCACATTCGGATGCTCACCTCCATGAGCACCCAGAAGATCTTAGTCTTGCGGATCCACGTGGCATCCTTCGTAGCCCAGAGTGACGCATATTTTGTAGCCTTTGGCAATTCATGTTCAATAGGAGGGAACTGGCTGTCCTCAGGTAGTTCCCCTGTCACCAGTAAGATAGACAAGAGCAACCACGCGTAGTGGAAAGTCTTGCCCTACTCCTAAGCTTCCTTGCGGTTGGTTAGAAATTATTCACAAAGGAATTCAGTCCAGTTGAATTGGGCCCCTCTGCATATTGTTCTGCTAGCGTGACGAGCGGCGCTGGTACCTCGTCGCCGCGACAATTTCTCATCACCTTCCCGGCCAACAGTTGGGTGGCTACGCGCACCCTTTTGTATTTAATGCTACTGATTATTTGGCCTCTCTTCTTCTTTTCCAATTTATACTTCTTCTTCATGGCCTCTGCGAGCGCCAAATCTCCGCTTTTTCCAGCTATCTTCGCAGGGTCCTTTCCCTTACAAGGAAGATGATAAATCCTGTGAATAAGCTCTGCCGTGATGGGAATAGGCTCTTCCAGCCATAAGTACCCATCATGCACTGGGCAAAGAAACTATCTGATGACAAAGATCGTGATTGGTGCACAGTGAAAATGTGGAATCCATAGTAGGCAGAGTAGCCTGGCCTTCTCCACGCCGCGCAACGATTTCTGCGGCTCTAACGCTGTAACTAGCCCCTCCTTACTCTGTTTCATGAGGTTCTCTATCTGTAAATGTGGGAACTTTTCGCTGTCCGCGAGGTCCCAGTCTTCAAATTTCATCGTGGGCACGTGGCCCAGGGATGAGCCTTCAAAAAGGATTCCATTTGGGGGGAGCGGGGTTTGGAGTGCGCTCTTACCAGCATCCAAATCCTTGGGTACTTTAGCTTTCCCTTTTCACGGAGGGACGTACTTGGGAAGTTTTGCTGTAGTGTGCGCCGGTTGGATGTCTTTTTCCATTTCTTCATCCACCTCTATCTCCTCTACAAAAGCGTGGAGGTCCTCCTCCTCATCATCTATCTCAAGGTTGACAGCCTTGCCCTTGTCTTCCATGGAAAGTTTACCAAACTGCGATTTCGAGGGGACATGCGGACTGGTCCACAGCTTGTGTATCCTTCTCGGGTCTTGGTGTCCGAGGTTATTTCGAAATTTCTGGTGCATCTTCCACCTACACTGTAGGGCTCTGCACGGATTTCTTGGTGGTACCCTCTACAAAACCGACACCTCTCCTGGTAGTTGTCATCTCGTTGGAACTGTCTATGGTAGTTCGCGAACTTGGGGGCTCAAATACCACTTGGCACTCAACACTCTATGCTCTTCGTAATAACTTAAATTTGAAACAAACAAGTGTTGTCTCGTGGCTAGCCTTGGGAGTTTTATAGTGTCTTTCGAATTTGAATTTGATCGTTCCCCCCATTTCTGAGTCATTAATGCGTTCTTGGTGGCAGATCGTCCCAAATCTAGCTTTTAATTCATGCCTTAATTGCCCGTCGCCCACTCCTTTTTGCCTTAAATTGGACATCTTGTCATGAATAGTGACATCAATGGTTACTTCTCAGTTGACCTGCGCGGCAGCGTAGCCCCCCATGCGCAGGTGCAAACCTTGTACCATGCAAATTTTGCGCACACCTTCCTCACTGCGCAGTTCCCAAAACAAACTCTTTTAGAGTCTTGTGCTCTCTCTCAGCTATCTGGAGCGCTGAGACTGTGCTCCCTACAGCTAGTTAGGTGGTCGCACCATCTGTGCGAGACTCCTTTCGCGTTCCAGTCTAGTATGTGGACATTCCTTAATTTCCCTCACGATGGCCAGTGCAACACGTTCTACCTCATGTGGTGCGCTCCCTTTGTTACTGCGTTTGGTAAGGTGCGGTCTTAGCCATGGTAGCAGAGTCATAAATTTTTGGCGACAATCATCTAACACAGTGGTATGATCATCTGTATCTCACCTTGTCATCCTTGGTTTATGAACGAGACATGTTTGCGTGACCTCATTTTCCAGTCTTCTGATTTGAGCGTCCATCCACATGCCTTTATTGCTTAATCATACCCGATCTTCTTCGAGTTCGCAAAGTCTTAAGGTTCCCTCATTGAATGGATTCTCGAATCCTTATATGGCCGTCCTTGCGTAGTTGTGTGATTTATTCGTCCTGGTCTCCGCGCGTTGTCCTCAATGTGGGGGCTATTAGGTGTAGATTCCTTTTGGTATTCCCCTCAAAAATCTCGGGTTCTACTCTGTTTCGCACCTTTGGAATCATTTCCGAGCTCAGGGTTTTGCATATAGTCCTATAGGCCCACCAAACCGCTAGCACGCACAGGTCCCAGTCAGTTCGTCTCACCTGGTAAACCTTGTTCAGTACTCAATGCACCCTATGGAACGCTTTGTCATGGAGAATTGGTAACACACGTTGCCTTCCTGCTGCTGTGGTTTTTTCCGATTCTCTAGGCTGGGGTTGGTGTGCGCTTGTGCGGACCATACAACATATGTTTGTACCCATCGGGAAAGGTGGGCACACAAGTCGTTCTGCCCCATCTAATTGGCCTTCATGTGAAGCTGGGGTTTCCGAAAATGTAGGTACATCATCCTTGTGCATCTGCCTCAGTCTTCAAAAGTTCCTTGATTCACACCCCACCATCGTGTGGGTGTTGCGCGCAGTGCCCACTTCAGCGCATCGAGCCATTGCTGATCTGGTAGTGCACTTTCAAATTTTCTTAGTAATTCATCCACCACTGACAATCCATCATAGGTCGACAGCTCCCTTGCCTTTGTTGTTACACAACGTAATGACCTGATCATCATGTTGCAATTTAGTGTTGTTACTTTTGTATAGCCGATTCTGCCATCGCTCTATCTCTTCGTCGGAATTCGAAGTGTAGGAGCTTTTGTGCTCCCATGAAATCATTCCATCTACAGTTGGATTCACCCAATCTTCTCCTTGCGCAGTTATCTTATAGATACAGTTGAGATCATCATCACTATTGTCATCGTGCACCGGTTCAGCGTATCGCGTTCCCTCGGCTGGGTCCAGTGGTACTGCTACGCGTAGTGACTTTTTCTCAAAGGTCATTCTGCGCTTATTCAGATTTATGAATCCATTCATATCGGTAGCCTAGTCTATTCCTAGTAGCGCGGGAGAGGGATTTCTGTCATCGACAATCTCTATCACTTCAAAATCTACCTTTGCGCTCGTGCCTTTAATATCGACTGTCACCCCTTGCAACCTTCCCATGGGAAAAATATTCTGTTGGTTCGGCATCCATAACTGAAGAGGGGGCCATTACAATGCGGGTCTGCCCATGCATTCCCACGTTTTCTTTGGTAGTACATTCGCGTCTGACCCTAGGTCGAAGATTACCTTATCCATTTCGTACTCACTTATTTGCGCAGTAAACCTCATCTCCCTTCCTATGCGCAATGCATGCTTTCCTAGTTTCCGAACCACGCGCAATTCTCCTAACCCCGCACACCTAGTGATAAGTTCCTGTAGCCCTTTGACTACCTTGCTGTCACACAACAGTTTCATGCATGTCTCCAGAAAGGTAGTGAGCATGGACGGATCCATCCCTGGTTCTAGTTGATCCTTAGTACCTGAAGTGGAGGCCTCCATGAAACTCTTCTTAGCTTCCATGAATGTCTCCTTCACACGTTCTAAATCAAACTTGGGTTCCTTTGTAGGAGCCTTGCAAACCCACACACTTTCTTCTAGATGCTTCCCTTTATCCTCTCCCAGCGTCATACCGCTCCTGAGCATCATGTTTACATTTGGGTATTCTTCGTGTGGTTCAGACCTCATCATTTGTAAATTCTGGGTCGGTGGGGGTTGGAGTACCCCTTTTTTGCTCATCTTTGCTATTAGCGAAGGGAAATCTTCTGCCTCATGATCACACTGAGTACAGTACCAACATGATATCCTAGTCGGGTTCGTACAATCGCGGGCATAATGCCCTGGCCCTCTGCAATTGTAACAGATTATCTGTCTGCGACCCCTCCCTGGTCCCATTCCACCTTAACCCCGACTGCGCCCCTGAAACCTAGTGCGCACCATCCCTACATTTGGGTCAAGAGCTCGCGTTTCTACCTATACCTTGTATGCAAGGGTCTGATCCATCATTAGTTCATAGCTTCGACAGGTGCGTTCGTCATGGCCTATCGACCTGCAGAAATTACTAGACAACTGCTGGGATGTCTGCATATACTTCTGTAATAGATGACAACTATCTGTGGTATGTTTTCCTCCTATCTGGAAGATTATGCACCATAACACAGATGCTGCACTCGACCCCACCTGCGCCTCCGGTATTAATGGCATTGGCCCTCCTCTTGCCAACTAGTTCGTGAACATTGGACAATGATCTTCGTCGTGGCCCTGGCCTTTGCATTTTATGAACCATACTTCTTCGCGCCTCTGGCTGAGGTGCCCTATCTTGTTTCAAACTCTGCATTTCCAGACATAGATTCTATAGTTGTGTGTGGATCTGTTGGACTCCCAATCCAGGGTCTTGTATAGGGGTCTCATTCAACCTCACTGCCATCTCCAACGCTCGACCTGGGTGGAAAGTTTTTGCCGTGACAGTGTTGTCCTTAAGTGTGGCGTAAGTGAGGCCACAAACCATGCACGATGCTGTGCATCTGTTAACATCATATTGGTTTCGTGGATCATACTCTTTGGTCCAGATCCCAAGGGGCCTCGCTCGGAAGCATCGTGATCTCTTTAAACCCGATGATTGACTGCGTCTCTGATTTTGGCCTACTAAATTCCCTGTTCAATGCATTCTGGATCTCTGCAATTCCTGCGTTCGGGTGGTCATTAGAATGCTTGATATACCACGTTAATGCGCGATCCTGCAGTGCGCTCACCAGCGTAGCCTTTTTGATATTATCATCCATGACGCCCTGTGCTTCCCATACTACTCTTACTATGAACCAGAATTGGTCCGGATCTTCATTCCCTACTCCTCTGAATATTGGTAGTTTGATCATGCTCGCCATACTGAACTGTGGAGGTGGCGGAGGTGGAGTGGGTGGAGATGGAGGTGAGGGGGGTGAAGTGGGTGGCAGTGTGGGTGGAGGTGGTAAACGCAGAATTTGCTGCCTTATCAAACTGACCGCGCTTCTTGGAGAAACCTTCACAAGCTCGTCCTCACTCTCCCGCGAGGGTGAAATTAAGGGGTTTTTTTTCTAATTCTTCACTACTTCCACTTCTGTAGATCTTTCCACTCCGTGTAGTCCCAAACATTAATTTATTCGCATAACTTTCTTTTCACATAACAACATCTTAATCCAAGTGTTCAAAGATTTAATATACTTACCTCGCAGTCCCTTGAGAAAATGTCGCTTTGCCTCGCTGTAACTAACGTTCATGTCCACCGCAAACTCAGTGATAAATCCTCCTATTATTCGATCAAGCCAGTGGTCCACAGCTCACGCTATCTTATCTTCTGAGGCTTCTAGTTTGCGCACTAGTTCCGGAGTCCACACTATTGGTTTGTCGAGCCTACACCTTCCTTGGCTGTCTTCTAACTTCGCGATCCACTCATATAGCTCTGACAGAAAAGATGCAAAGAAAATCTCGTGGATTTCAGTGTACAAGTAGCTATCCAACCACTATTCCTTAGATACTCGCAGATTTCTGTTTTCCTTCGTCGCAAATTTGTGAATCTTCTTGACCAACCACTCTTCAATTTATTTCTTTGTAGGGTTCCAGTGGCACGACATCAGATATCCTTTACGCAGATCCCGGTCCCGACAATGGAACCAATTGTTGGCTTAGTGGGGCCTGACCCAGGTTCAGAGGTGATTTAGCCAAGCAAATCCCGGTACTACTGGCCCTTTTGGCAACAATTTGCGGAGCGCGGAATGAGGTCTCACCTGAAGTAGTATAGGAGGGTGTTTGAACTGGGTTACCACACCCTAGGGATGTCTGATGGGCTTATGTAGGTTCGCGGTCTGACCGGTCACTGCGCACACTTGCGATCCCTTTGCGACCTGTGATGCGGCTTCCGCGTAGCCCTACTCAAGGCGCAACCCGTTTAATACTCCTCTTTTATTAATCTTCAATCTTGCTTACAAACATGACACCACCCTATGCACTCAACTGCAGGGGTCTGCGCACTCAGCTGCAGACTCTATTAGGCCTCTGCGCACTCAGCTGCAGACTCTACTACGCCTTTGCACACTCAACTGCAAAGCCTCTTCCTACTACTACAACCCAAGACACTTAGAAATATACTCTAAGCTCAAACCATTCCTTCGCTATTCATCTATTCCTCATTTCTTTTTCTAACTTTACAACTTAGAGCCTCGCTCTATTTATGGGTAGGTTGACTTTACACTGATTTAAAATACAATGTTTAGGGCGAACAACCCTATGACTCAATTGTACACTTCGTGCTCGGCACCTGCAATTCACGGAGTTTTACAACATCTTTGACCAAAACTTGGGCTTTGAGCCCCAAAACCTGTTGTGGGGGGATTCCATGCCAAACATAGAGTCTTCATACTGATAGTAGAGGCCTTTCAAGATTTGGATAACAGTTAGGGTCCTACTTTTGGGAAGAAGCTTGATATTCTAGAAGCCATGGCCCTAGCTAGATCTTATGACATCATGCTTGATTTGGAGTGTGATGACCTGATCTTGCAGATGTTACAATACTTCTTCAACATTAGGAAACATCTTCCTGACATAGTCATAATACACATGCAGTCCATTTTTTTCTCATGTATGGGAAGCCATGATGCCATTTTCAAAATATTGTGGACTTGATTGTTGACCATTTTGGGGAGAGAACAACTGGTCTCACCTGTTTCTTATGAACTAGTTGAGAGGTTGGTTGAGAAAAACATTGGGTTGTTCAGAAGATAATTGACGAGGGAGGAGTTGCTCAGGTTTGGTGGATGATGTAGTAAGAATGAGTTGAGGAGGAAGGAACTTTGCTTTATTTGCAAGGGACCTTGGGGACCTGACCACTCATGCTTGAGTGACACTGAGGAGATGAAAAATGTAGAGAAGGAGGAGATTCCTTCTGAATTTCAGGGTGAGGATTCTACTTTGGATGAGTTCATAGGTTTATACAAGGATGCCTCTGAGGAGCATGAGTCATGTGGAGTTATTGATGGCAGGCTAGATTTATGTTTGAGTGTGTATGGTGAGGATTCAGTCAACCTTATGGGGGACCTTCAAGATGATGAGTCACTAATGATAATTTAGCATGAGCAACATATGGTGGAGCATGAGTCAAATGAGGAGGATGATGTGCACAGTTTTCATGATGAAACTCTTGGGGAGAGCCATTTGGAGGATCATATTGAGCCCGTGATGGAGGAGGATGAGCAGGCACCCTTAGGGTTAGTTATTGATGAGGATTAGATAGATTTACAAATAGCTAGTAGGGTGGAAGTATTTATAGACACTTGTCCTCAGGAGGTGCTGGAGTTTGACAAGAAAAATTTTCAGGAGATTGGTGGACTGGAGGAGCGTGGTGTTTCCTATCAGACTAGGGGTATGGAAGCACATCCATATTTGGGTCTACCCATTGATGGGGTGCAAACAGATGTAGTGGCAACCAACAAGGCTGCAACATTTCTGGGAAGTTGCCCTCTCTAGGAGTACATAGACAGGGCTTGCAACACAACTTGCATACTTTTTCCATTATATGGAGAGGGGCAGGATTTCTTGGACAAATTTTGTTGGTTGACCGAGCATAGCATTAGGAGTTGAGCATGGACTAGTATCAAACTAGTAGACATATTCCTTGCACATGTGTCCATACATTAGATTGGCAAGGAGATCATGAGTTCATATCCTATTGATGGTACAATATTATTATCCTACTGATGGTACAATATTCTTAGTCAAGGTCATAGTGGAGTGGGGAACCTTAGACATGAAGGATACTGCATGCTCCAGTTGACATTGGGATAGAGGTAAAAAAATCTTCAAAGTTCCACCCCAGCATCAACAAACTAATATTTTCATTGGATTGAGTCAGGGGTGAGACCGGAGAGAGGTGATGATTTGGTATTTAGTTGAGGGAGCAGTAGCCATAGCTGGAGGAAGATCAAAACTAGAGCCATGCGATATTACATGAGACTAGGATCATTTTTGGTATCTACCTTAAAATTTTCCATTAGGAATATTACACGAGACTAGGATTTACCAAAAACTAAGTTGATCTAAAACTTTAAGATTGTGAGGAAAGAAACTATGATCTTACTAGTATATGTTGGTGACTTTTTTATGATAGGTCCTAAGGCTCTTATCATTCAGTGCAAGAAGTAGTTGTATTTTTAATTTGACATAAAAGATCTTGAGTTGATGCACTATTACTTGGGATTAGAAGTATGATAGAAACCTGGTGAAGTCTTCCTTGGTCAAGGAAAGTATGTGTTAGAGCTTCAGAGATTTGGTATGATGGATTGCAAATCCATGGCAACTCCTATGGCGACTAACTTAAAAAATTTAAGAGGCTCCAACACCAGATTGGTAGATCCATCTAAATACGGAGGCTAATTGGTATGTTGATGTATTTGGTCAACATCGGGTCAAAAATTTTCTTTGCTGTGAACACCTTGAGCCAGTTCCAGGTAAAAGAGAGACACAAGCATTGGATTACAACAAAACACATCTTGAGATATTTGTGTGGTATAGTGAACTATGACTTGAGGTATGTTGCAAACAAGGATATACAACTTTAGGGATATGCAGATGTTGATTGGGAAGGAAGTTCTAAAGAAAGTAAGAATACCTTGGGAGTATGCTTCAGTTTGGGATCTGCTATGATATCATGGATGAGCAAGAACAGAGGTTGATTTCACTCAAAACTGCTGAAGAAGAGTACATCGTAGTCAATGAGGCCTATACCAAAGAAGTACGACTCTGGAAGTTGTTTGCAGGATTGTTCAGCCAAGAGTTGGAACCAATCGCGATACTTTGTGTAATTAAATTTGTGTCAAGGTTTCTAAGAATCCTATCTTCCATGACAGGTCGAAGCATATTGAGATCAGGTACCACTACAACTGTGACATGGTGAAAAGGAGAGTAATAAGCCTCGCATACATCTCCAATGATGAGCATACAATTGATGTTCAGACGATGTTGTTTTCAAGGGACAAGTTCATGTACTTCAGAGATAAGTTGGAGATCATGAAGATCACCCCTCTTGTTGAGAGGGAGTGTTGATTTATTTGCAGCACAGATGTACATTCTCCTGAAAGGGAGAATGGGTCTAAGAGAACCAGAGGGCTCAATAGACAATTTTGAGTGTCTCTTAGGCGAGGAACCTAATCACACACCATAAATGGTGGAATGAGATCTTGGACCTTGATCACACACTAGGCATGGTGGAGTGAGGTCCTTCAACATTTGGACCCTGATTACACACCAAAAGGGTGGAGTGAGGTCCTTCAACATTTGGACCCTGATCACACACAGAAAGGGTGGAGTGAGGTCTTGAACCCTGATCACACACCAGGTAGGGTGGAATGAGGTTTGATTCATCTCTAGAGCTGATAACCAACTAGGAAGGGGTCGAGTGATGTCTTGGCCCAGAGTGCTCACCAAGAAGGGTGAGTGAGTGCTTGCTAGTTAAGGGTCTCAACATTTTGAACTAGGTGGTGGCCATGGGATTTGAGGATCGATCACTGGAGAAATGAGTCCTGAGATGATGATGACATTTCCATGGGTTTGCTACCACCTTATTGACGGTGCTAGACCAAACAACATGTAAGGGTATCTCCCCAGTAAGAAGTCCCAATTAGACGTCAGACCGTTTGGTGTAGGAGTCCCAATAGTGGGTCGTAGGGTAATACCTTGACCGCGATTTTGCACAGAGGAAAGTAAGATGTCTCTATTGTTAGTAAGGGTGTGACAGCTGTAGCAAGCCAAGGAAGGTGCATGAGAGGTTCTAACACACGAGGTTGAGATGAGTGCACCCCTTGGAAACCTGTGATAGCACGAAGTTAAGAAGGGAACACATGAGAAAATATGCATCAAAACATGGAAGGCAAGTTGGCTAGCAACCCTAAGTGATGGTTAAACTAACAACACGTTTCAGAAAGGTTCATACATACTTATATAGAATAGTCCATACATGCATGTGTAAGAAAATAATACATATATCATTTAGAGTAAACCAGATAGCATAGAATACAATACAACATATGCATGAAACATGTGGGCTATGTTATATTAAAAAGTGTAAGTTCCAGTCATACAATACATCCATGTCTAACCACTAGTTCCGACAGAGGAACATTACAGCCACAACCGCCTGCTCCTCCAAAGAGATATACTAGCTTTTCACAGTGGAGAAGCCAAGGCTCGTTACAATACTAACCAAGTTCTCTATAAGATAGTCATATCGAAAGCTTGGATGACCAAAAACCTTTACAATGAGTTGTTCTATTCATAGAAAAGTGTGGGGTGACCCTTGAGATTCCCCTTTGTGACAGTTCATCTACCCTCATGACTCTTCATCTACTCTATGACTGTTCCATCCAACTATCGACACTTGAAATTGCACTTGATAAGACGTTAAATTACAATGCACATGTGCCCATGTGAGACAATATGGCTTGAGCAAGTCATGCAAGACATCACTAAAACTCGGTCCATTTTGGTGAGACCAACTCTTTGACATGCTTGTGATGGTGAAGGTGGTAAGCTGATGCCAAGCTTGGTCATCTGTGATGGTGTGCATGCGCTCAATGGTGACATCTTGCTGAAGCGAACTCTTGCCTCTATTGCATCTAGGTGCATTGGTATGGCTGCTCCATCCAACTTGTCTTCTAGCATGAACATGGTCTTCTTGGGAGCAACCGAACTGGCAACACACTGATGCATAGTATCTGTGTTGATCTTCCAGTGTGTGTTGGTGGTCATGCACATCAATTGTCAACTACATGTTCAACTCTAGTTGGACTTGATTCTTGTCTTCACCTTGGTGAGTGTGCCAAATGGGTTGGATCGCATGCGTGTGCACAATGACATGCATGCTGCTTAATTTTCTTGCATATGATCAACAACACTAATCACCATGTCTGCTCCGTGCCAGCTGCTGGGATGGATCTATAACTTGGACGAGCACAGTTTCATCCATGAGTGCATGTTGCACCCACTGCTGTACCTGTTCTTGCTGCAACTCATTCTCTTGTCTATGCAACTCTTGTTCTTCCTTGAGTGTCTACTTCAACACATGCAACTCCTTCTTTATTCCATTCTCTGTCTTTGCGCTATCTTCATGTCGTGCTGTCACCTCATAGCCTGAGTCTCCAAAGTTGCTTTCATCACAAGTGGATCTACTCAAGCTTGCAACTTTGTTCCGCCTCTGTTTTTTCAACATCCTTCCTCTTGTGTTCATTGCCTGCAGGTGTGCTACCTTTTGCTACTCCTGATGGTGCTGCTACCATCTTATCTTGATGTCCTTGTCCATGAACAGCTTGATGCCTTCATAGATAGGCAAGCTCATAGTCACTTGCTTGGCTGCAACCCAAGTTGTGCTCTCAACGGTGTCCTTTGACTCTGCTCTCCTCAAGGCCATTGTAATTGTGCTGCTAAGAGATAGACGAACACCTGTGATGCCTGTATACATAGCAACACTCATGGAAAGCAATCTGTCAGTCAAAAACTGAAACAAACTTGAGAACTAACTTGCAACATACCTTTGTGATTGTGATGTAGGTAAAGTTCCCTCTGTGAGCAAAGGCAACCCCTCTAGCCCTAGAGTGGGACTAGTCACAGCACGACAAAACAATAGCTAATTTCTTAAACAATCATTGTTGAAAGAGCCTACCTTATGCTGGTGTTCGATGGAGTCTTCGTTATGCTGCTTCAGCTTTTGTTTCCTTCTCCTTGATAAGCAATTCACTTGAAACAACACAAGAGAACGACGAAACACATAATAGAGCACAATAATGAACTATTCACTTACAGAGTCAAGGAACCATAAGCTATCAAATATATTTCACACATGATATAGGAAATCACCATTGATTGTATTAATATGAGCAAAATTAAAGCTTACAACCATGCCTTGATGTCGCAAGCTTCCTTGAAGGGTCCAATCAGTCTGTTTCCATAAGCATTCACTCTCAAAGGTGTCCCAGAAAGGCTGATGACTCTCTCTCTCACTCAAAAGCACTAGTATTAGGCTAAGACAATTTTCCTCCTTATAAAATTATTTTACACTAACAATCCACAACCAATTGCTAATCTATCAGTAATTCACACTGCAAACTATCAATCCAACACCAAAAACTTGCTAATTTGCTCACACCCAAAAACTAGATGATCATAGCAATGGGGAATGCTTTTATAAGAGGAGGAGCCTCCATAAATGAGGGAGAGGGAAATTATCTTCAAGGGAGGTTTCTCAAAAGGTGGAACCACCATCTCAAATGAGGAAAGGCAAACTTCCTTGACCCAACAACCAGTTCCAGAAACACCCAAAAGCATTTTGTTTGAACTAATTCGCCATATCTAGGTCGTCACGAGTCAAACACTAGGACTCAAAGATGACGTCGTGAAGCCATAGTGTATTCAGAGCTATCGTCACATGCAGGATACAGATGACTTGCGACGATCTCTGAAATGCGACCATCGCTGAGAACAGATGTACCCCTGCGATGGTGTCGTGATGATCTTGAAACATGGGTAAAAAGGGTCAATCTTCAGGATTAAAGAGAATTGTTAATCTTCTTGAATGATTAGGAAGGTGTGGACACATTTGTTTGAGGTATGAAACATAGAATATGTCGTTCAGGGATTGACCTTATTCGAGATCAGGGGATACGGGGCTAGTAACAAATTAGTGTGTAACAGATGCCCCCTAAAGCATGAAGGCCGAGAGAGTGGGAGGGGTGAAATGCTTTATGAAACCATAACTGAACCGGAACACCATCTTGGAGAAACCACAGACGCAAGTATAACTGATATCTATGATAGTGAAAGAAATACATGTAGTCTAGGTATGGGTGCAACCATCCAAATTGAAATGGTCTGTGGTATGGATGCAGCCACCTAGTCGGTAAGACCATATGACAATATAGGTATGGTCGCATCCATCTAGAAGGACTCAGGTATGGTCGCAGCCATCCAATCAAAGGGTCATGTATACAATCACCAACCAATCCACACAACCTGAACTTATGTAACCTTAGTCCGGGGTCTTGAATCCAACCTTTCCATTGTAAAATTTCTAATATGCGAATAAATGTGTTGAAGTCGAGCATACTAGAAAATCACTTGATTACCAGCCAATGATGTGAACTGTTAACAAGTGCGAGAGAGACCATCAAGTGATGGAAATGGTCCTCAAGGTACCTGAAAGGAGTCTCTAGATCAACTTCCTGGATAATGAGTTGATGTTGACAGGAAGCGATCCGTTGCAGGAGGGCCATAATATTTCCCACATCAACGACACGAGACAAGGAACAAGCGTTGCACTAAAAATTGTCACCATGACATTCTGCAATCTATGTGAGTCCATTATCACTCATACTTTCCTCCTTTGCAAGTCTTAAGCCTCAGTTCTTCATATCAAGCCTTGAAAATAAGAGAAAGCCCTCAAAAGTCTATAAAACTCTAGTTCCGCACTTTCTCTTAGCATTATTTCCAGTCTCGCACCTAAAGGTCATGTCTCCTGCGTACCTGACTGCTCTGTCTCTGTGTAATGGGTGCGGACCCCTGTAAAAGTAAAAAAGGCGCAAGTATATTCCTAAAAACTCACTTTGAGTCATTTCTAGAAGCTTTTGGAAGGAATCTTGAGGTGGCAAGTTCACTCCTTTAAGGTTCATGCATCCCATGCCTTAAGGAGCTAACCCCTTGATGTGAGGAGCTTATCCCTTTGAAGGAGGACTCTATCCCTTCATAGGTGGACCTATAACCTCCTTCCTTTGCACTATAAAATGAAGCATTGGGCTAGTTACTTAGGAGGTTGAAAGATGAATATTTTTGAGGTGAAATGCTGCTGGAACTTAGTCTTCCTAATTGAGCTTTTGTGAGGAAAGATTACACACCTCTTTGATCTCATTTGGAAGAGTGTGAAGCTTGTCAAAGTAGAGGAGATTCCTATTTCGGACCCTGGAAGAGCTTGTACAACATCAAGGCACCAAAGGTTGTAAAGTTCTTCTATTTTCAAAGTTAATACAATCAAGTTTATTTTTCTCAATAAGCTGTGTTTTATGGTTTATTTTATGGATTCCTTGATCACCATAATGAACAAGATTTATGATATTAGTTATGCAGGTGTTATTTGATGTGTTCTTGTTTGTGATTGCAGGTTCTCAAAAGGACACTCTTTCGAACGGTTGAAGCATGGCTGCTACGAACTAGTGTTGGACTTAAGGTAGGGTCTAAAACACCTCTTTAGCTTTTATTAATGAATTGCAATATGTTTAGAGAAAGGTAGATTTGCTTGTCCTGCTTGTTGCTAGCTATCTTTTGGTACTAGGGAGATCAGCCTTGTCCGCAAGATTGATTTATCCGGCCAACAACAAGATGAAGATGGATGAAATAGAGAGTCAGAGGGGGAGGTAAGGATGCAAACTGTAGAAGGATTAATCTCTTGAACATATAGGCAACACAACTCTGGAATGCGGCAACACTTTAGTACCAGGGGATCGAAGGTCATGCGGAGACAACAAAGATCAAATGGAATGAGGAAAAAAGACAAACCCAAACCCCGAAAGGCCAATGACGATGTGAAGATATCCCAAACCTGGTGAGAAGCAAAAGTGTTTATGTTCAAGAGTGACTAGTTGCCGTAGGTAATCAACAGAATGTTTCAATTTTTTTCCCCCACCATTGCTTGCGAGTACCCCAATTATTTTTGAAACACAAGCTTGAAGGGGATAGCATATGCTTGCGATATAAGTTTCTCCTCCAGACAAATCCAACCTAGTGAAGTTTTAACGAGCCCTAAGGAGGAGAAGCTCGAGTCTCATCATGGCGACGAGTCCATTGTCGTCAGGGTTTAACGAGTCTGACATAGGCAAAACTCAGAGTCTTTTTCATGTTTAGAGAGTTTGAAAAAGACACAGAAAAGAAAACTCCAAAGGGGCCCTTTTCGTATGTTTGTGTCTCGAATCCAAAAAGGTAAAAAATAATATTCAAGGGAACCTATTGACCATGATAGATCAACGTATACCTTTTTCCTAAGTAATCTATCATAGTCCGTAAAAGGGGTAAACTTATACTGGGTAGGTGACTATTCGCAGCCTTTAAAGAGTTCAAAGCGACAAGAGCTCGACAATCTTTTCATTTTTTTTTAAAGGGTCAAAAAAAGAGCTTGAAAGCAGACCCCCAATTTTATTTCTTTTATGAGTCAAAAAGGGAAAAATACTCGGCAATCTTTTCATTTTTTACAAGTCAAAAAAGAGCTTAAAGGAGACTTGTCCCGGAGGAATGAGTAGTATAAAGGGTAGCAACTGGTTTTGACAATGGTGGAATTGCTCAAAACATGTAATAGTCAAGAGGCTAGCTAATAAAACCACTCATCGCCGCGGTTCCTCAGGAAAGGAAAAACAACCAAGTGAAAGCATATGATTGGTCAAAGAGATGGCGACGATGGAATGAAACAACCAAGGCTCATCTAGCAGAAATTAGTTGATAAAAATGGTAATCACAAGATGTAAATTGGATGTGGGTTCATTTTTACACAAGCTTGAACCATGGAGAACCTTGCTTGGATTTGGTTTCATATTTACACAAGCTTGAAACAAAAAACTATGCTTGAATAAGTTTTGCATGCCCCTAGCATAATGATTCAATCAAGGTACATGCCCCCCAAGCTTCATTGCATTCAACTAGGTGGATGTAATGAAGGTTCACTTTCGAGATCTAGGAAAGACTTGACTGGGATTTAACGAGATCTCAATCAAATATTCGATTGGGAAAAGGGAGTTGTTTCATTTTTTAAACGAGGTTGACACAAGATCGGGAAACTTCCTCAAAACTCCTTGATTCATTTTTTAACAAGCTTGACGTAAGATCGGGAACTATGCTGCATACCCCTTGTTTCATTTTTTAACGAGGTTGGCACAAGATCACGAACTATCCTTGGACAACTCCTTGTTTCATTTTTTTTT
Organism: Pinus tabuliformis; assembly: GCA_031772625.1. Lineage (NCBI taxonomy): Eukaryota > Viridiplantae > Streptophyta > Pinopsida > Pinales > Pinaceae > Pinus > Pinus tabuliformis. The sequence continues at coordinate 158,439,681 of CM062811.1, read as the reverse complement.
AATGAGTTTGACATGAAATGAACCATCCTCGGTATTCCTATTCATGGGACATACGATAACATGACTCCCAAGAAGTCTGCACTAGAAGGAAGAACCATGCTCTGGGAGGAATACATGTCATTGGGCACCAACGATAGATCGGATTCCAATGCCCCCAGTACATGATGTACAATACCATTTGCATGATCATCAACAGATGCAGAGACGGAATGGGTAGCCACGTAATTGACCTGTGGCGGGAAAGGTATTGCTTGCAAACAAGAGCCGATAGGGGATGATGGGTGTACAGGAGGTACCTAGTGACCAAATAACGACAATTGATCTAAAGTCACAATTCTTCCGTCATGTGGAAAACAAACCACATGGAAAAGTGAAGAAATAAGAGCCCCCATGGCATAAATATAGTTGTGGCCAAGGAGAATACTGAAATCCAATGCACCTTGGACAACCATCACGTCTATACAGATGGTTTTGCTTCCCAAAGTAACTAGTAACTTCGGTAGGATCCCCAAAGGTTGACTAGTTCCTCCGTCAAAAGCCAACAGATTCTGGGTGACAGGTATAAGCTGTGGGGAGCCCAAAAATTTCCAAGTAGTGGAAGGCATGAGGCTAACCGACACACCTTCATCCAAGAGAGTGCTAGGTACTGCCTTATTATAGGTGTGTACTATAATATGGAAAGGCACATAAGATGGGAGGTGGAAAGTAGTCAAGTGACTCCAATCGAAGGAAACAACAGAACTACTTGGTGGGGGTATCATATGATTGCCCCCATGCTCTACAGGAATTGAAGAAGGAATCTCTTGATTAGCCGGGATAGGAGGGTCGTTCTTTGATTCAAGAGAATCTAACGAGATGAGAAGAACATGAGAAGTATGATCACTATGCTCTTTTGGAACAGAGTGAACAACGAGTGGTGAAACTAAGTTGACACTCTACTCGACTAATGGTCGGTCAGAAACAGACATAATAGAGCCAGGCTCAGGAAGAGCAGGATGGGCAAGAGATGAATCCAAGTCAATCTCTTTGTCAACCGAGAGAGGGTCAGAAGAAAGCCTCTGATAACCAACTGGAAGTTTGGGTGAATGGGATGTAAAATTTTCCAAAACGGTGGAAGCTTTATCTATGAGCGGAAAAAGGTGAAGGAGATGGTCGCCTTCACATAACCTACAGGGGAATCTAATCTTCCCTTTCCTCTTACCACTGCTAGTTGAGGGTGTAACATCAACATGAGCTGCAAAGGGCGATGAGGGACGAGCTAGATCGTGAGACCATACTTCTAAGATCCTAGGAATACCAGGAAAATCATGAAGAAAGTGGTAACACTTGCACAACTTAGAAGGAAATTTAACCTTTTGCAGAGGATCAAAAGGTTTTCCGACTGGAGATGCATGCAGAGCAATAGTTGCACGAGTGGCCTCGCGCTTATTTAAATTCTTCTTCTTCGTCTTCATCGTCTTCTTCTTAGCCTCCTGGTTACTGGATGTGGAACTTTCACCAGGTGAAGTAGGAGAGGAGGATGAAGAAATAGGGGAAGAAGGGAAAGACTCAACCCTAGGATCATCTTGTCATGATTCAAATGAAGGAGATGGCAAAACAGGAGTCATGACACTCAGGACCACCGAGCTTGAAAACAACCAAATGGGTAAACCAATGGTTAACCCAAGAAAGGACAACGTTTCCATGTACGGAGCACCAGCATTTCCAAAAGAAGGAAAAGGACCAGGATTACCATCTGGGGGGAGACCTTGACTGGTAGACTCTGGGAATGTTGCCATTGGGGTCAACCTTGAAAGGAACTCTAACTGTAACCGGGGATATTTGGTGGGGAGTTAATTTGACGACATTGAAACAAAACTTGGGCTTTTCATATTTTAAGAGTTGATAATGCGGACAAGAGTCGATAATGCGGACAAAACCGACCTCCCTAGAAGCAAAGGCTTTCTAGTGACAAACAAGACAAATAAACACTACCTTTCTCTAAACATGCATTTAGAATACAAGTAATCAGGTGATTGTAACATACCTTTAGTCCAACGCTTTGTAGTAGTCCAGCCTCGCCGATCCGGATGAGCTCCTCCTTCTCTTCGAAACCTGCATTGACTAACAAGCCAAAAGATTAAATAGCACCTGATAAACTTATAAAATAACACATATCCATCATACAGACCAAGGAGTATATGAAACAAATCATGAATAACAATCTATTGAGAAAAATGAGTTCATTTGCATTAAGTGGAAACAAATGAAACCATTACAACCTGAGCCTTGGTGTTGTGCAGGTCCCTCCTAGGGTCCAGCAAGAGTTTTCCTTTACTTTGATCAGCTCACCCACTCTCAAATAAGGCTAGGAAAGGATGGGAATCTCTCCTCTCAAGCTTTACAAGGGAGTCCTAATTCCAGCAGCATCTACCCTTAGGAATGTTCAGCTTTCAACCTCCCCTCCCTCTGGCCCAGTGCCTGTATTTATAGTGCTCTAGAGGAAGTTATTCAGGTCCACCATTAATGGGATAAGCCCCTCTTTGGATGGGATAGCTCCCCTCTTGATGGGATAAGTTCCTCTTTGGTAGGGATACATGAACCATCTGGAGGCGCTCCATACACGTTAAACAAGCTTCTAGAATGCTCTAGAAATGACCACAAGTAACTTTTTTGGAGTGAAACTTGCGCCTTTTGACCTTTCAGGAGTACGCACCCTTTCCTTTACAGACAGAGCGTACAAGTACGCAGGTATTGTGAACTTGGGGTGCGTACACGCAGGTAAGGCTAAGAGAAACTGCGTACCCAGAGATATATAGATTTTTAAAGACTTTCTCTCTTTCTTGGAGTTTGACATGGAGAGCAGAGGTATGAGACTTGCCAAGGAGGATAGTATGACAGTTGATGGAGCCATACTAACTGCAAATAGTCATGGTGACAAATTTTAGTATAACAGATTGCCCCCTAAAGTGCGAAGCCTGTAGATGATAAGGGTTTCATATCATCTAGGAAGGGTGAAGTACTTTATCATTTCAAGGATTATCTTGTGGAGAGCCCAGTCGGAACCTGCAAGTATTCAACACAAAATACATATATAAGATCATATCATCGCTGAGGTAGGCATTCCCATACTCAGATTGAAAACTTTAACTAACATACTATCTACTGCTCTGATACAGGAATGATTTTGCAGTACATCATAATCATAGACTTGTGTAGACACAGTATGGACGCAGCCATCTGTTTATAGTCGGTCTACTTATACAATGAATACAAAACTCCTCGCAGCCTGGATGGTGGAAACTAGATCCAGGGTCTTCATTTCTACTTCCCGAACAGGTACGATTCTATCCATGCGAATAAATGAGTTGATGTCGAACATGGTAGAAACCACTTGATTACCAGTCAATGATGTAAACTGTTAACAAGCGTGAGAGAGACCACCAGTGATGTCAATGGTTCTCAAAGTACCCAGTACAATCCATGAGATGTGAATGAATGAGTTGATGTCGAACATTTCACGGAATCCTTCGATCGAAAGTCAATGATGTAAACTGTCGTCAAAGGCGAGAAACCTGCCATTGATGCATGTAGACTTCAAGGTACTGACAATTTCTAAGTCATATTTCTAGATAATGTGCTGATGTCGATAGAAAGCGACCCGTTGCAGGCGAGCCCACAACACGAAATCATAGATCAAGTTGAAGAAATGTAGCTGTAAGGACTGACTCAGGGATGGTCGAGATGGATGACGGGTATTTTGCAGATGAATGGTTTATTTCAGAGACCTCTTGAACACATAACGACACAACAGATGGCTTGGTGACATTTGACCCAAAGTTAATACCCGGCTGAAGACTTTCAATGTGGTTTGATCAAATGTGAGGCAAAGGATTTCCCAACCCAGGTGAATGAAAAGTGTCGTGTTCAAGAGTGGTAATAAGGCTTCTTCTGAGACAAAGGATAACAAATAGGCTCATTTTTCTCTCTTTTCCCCCACCATTTCTGGCAAGTACCTCTTTATTTTTTACAAGCTTGAGGAGGATAACATATGCTTGATTATAAGCTCATCCTTCGGATGAGTCCAACTTAGTTTTGATTCGAACCCTAAGAAGGAGTGGTCCGTTCCTGTTTGTAATCGAACAGGTCCTTTACTGTGAAATTTTAACGAGTCCAGTATAGGAGAAACTCGGCATTTTTCATTTTTAGAGAGTCTGAAAAAACTTAAGAAGACTCCAGGTTGAACTTTTTCGTAAAGTTGTGTCTCCCAAGCCCGAAAAAGTATAAAATAATACTTGAGAGAACCGCTTGATCTTACGACCAAGGAGTACTTTCATGATTAGTGTCTTTGACCTGAAAAGTAAAAAGCGATCAAGGACACGTCGTTTTATTTCCAGTATCGAATTTGAAACAACAAAAATCCGGCAATCTTTTCCTGTTTTTACAGTCAGAAAAAGGGTTATAAGGGGACCGTCTTTTAATTCTGCTTTAACGAGTGTAAAAGAAACGCTCGGCAATCTTTTCATGTTTTAGGAGTCAGAAAAGGGCTTAAAAGATGACTCTGATATTTTTGTATGTGAAAAATGACAATTTTCCCTGAAAATCCTTTTATCCTGCACAAAAACCAACACATTACTCATACCTGTTTAATATAGATAAAAATACTTTGAAAAATACCTTTTCATGGTGGAAAATAAACAAATTTAACATTCATTTACTCAAAAAACCTATAAAAAGGGGTTTTACCATTTCATTTTTACCATTTCACTGTTGAGGAGAGAAAAAGGGCTTTTGGCAAGAAACTTCCCGTGGACACTGCGGAGAATCCGACCGTCGAAATCGAACGCCGTCTCATCAGGTATTCTACAACATCCCCCTCTTCATTTCCATCCGTTTAGAATTCGTTTTTAGGCTTTAGATTTATTTTTTGGAGGCCTTGGGGGTTTCAAGGTCCGCTTTTCGGGGTACGCAGGTGCCCCATGGGTTACCTGCGTACCCCGACATTTTCTCCATTGGGAAAATGCCGGGTGTACGCAGCTTGCCTTAAGAGAAGGTGCGTACAGACGCTCTGTCTCTAAAGGCGGGCTGCGTACCCCGCGGAAAGCATTTTGAAACTTCCAATGCTCCAAAATGAACCAAAAACTTTCATTTTTATGGACTCTAACAGATGTTTTATGGTGTGTAGATTGCCCACCATGCTTGATTGGCGCGAGAGGGAACACGAAGATGTTGATTTGGCCGCGATTAATCATCAACCTTCCATTGATGCTTTGAAGGCATGTGGTCTTTACAAATACTGGGCCATACCTGGCATGAGGGCCCAGGTGCGCTTTCTAGAGTGGCTGGTTGAAAGGTGGAACGTTCAGGATCAGTGTTTCTACATCGGAGGGCACCAGCTCGAGATAGAGCCCTCTGATATTTACTTTCTCACTGGTTTGCCCAAAAGGGGCGAACAATTGACTCTGTCCAGGACTAGGCCGGGTGGCCAGTCCATTGGTAGCCTCCGGCTAGAGTGGTGTAACAACCAAAACCAGGATAAGGGGATAGAAAGCAAAAAGATATCCCTACCTGAACTTATGGTAATTGCCTTTACAGTTACCAGACTTTGCGGTGCTGTCGCTTTGCATATTGCCACCAGGTCCCAAATGCGGATGGTGATTGATTGCTATCGGGGCACCATCTTCAACTGGTGCGATGCTGTGTTGGCCAACTTAAAGGGCCAACTGACTAGGACTAAAAACGGACAGCTGAAGACTTTTGGTTATGGGCCTTTAGTTGTGAGTTTTTCCCTAGAGAGGGTTCCGATGCTGATCCCACAGCATCTCACTGTTGAGGTTGGGCCTCCCTGAGAGCCTAAGTTGATGCGATGGGTTGCGGTGATGGCCCGTCATCCTGACGAGGGCACGGAGGTTGTCTGATTTAGACCGGAGTATTTTCACTGGTTAGAGAACCAAGTCTTCTCGATTCAGGATTTTCCGTATGCCGGAGTTGATTTTCGCGGAGATCCGGACATGATTCTTCCACCGGGAGAACAGTGGGACGACACAGGTACTTCATTTTCCACAAGTTTTTAAATTATTTACTTTTTTTTTGTTTTTATATCGTCTCAAAACTGACAGTGACAATTTTCAAAATGCAGATGTATGTCCACAGCATCCGGCCAATCTCCGGCCTTTCGAGAGGAGAGTACCAGTTGCACCAGCACCAGCTCCACAGGATGCGGCCGCAGAGACCTTAGTCGAGTTGGAACATGACCTAGAGCGTCTTACGGCAGACATACCAGAGACGACTATAGATGATATTCCTATCAGACTTCAGCGCTATGTGGTCGCAGTCCCAAGACCTTTTAGGAGGTTCTTGTGTAGGGTAGCGCGTGCAGTGGTCTCGTATAGAGAGCACCACCAGTGACTGGCTGGTCACTTTTGTAGACACATGTGACATTTTGGTTTTTTGTACTTATCATTTTTGCCGATCATAAGGTGTTTTTCAACCTATGATCGAAGACGATGTATATTTTGACACACTCCTATCTATATATATCATTATTACCGGCTTATCTTGTTAAACATGTGTGATGAAATGTTTTTAAATTTACATGTATGATTATCGCAAATGTCTGTCTAACATTCGAGAAGCAATTGCATCTGCTAATGTATTTAATGACCTTGGAATATGCTGATATTCAATGTAATCAAATTCACGTTCCAAGAGGTGCACTCTAAAAAATAACCTTAATAACACTGGATTTATAATGGCATATACTCTATTAAGCTGTAATACAACGAGTTCAGAATCTAACCTCACTATCAAACTCTGAATCCCAAACGAAATAGATTCAGACAATAATTCAATCACTGCACTGTATTCTGCAATGTTGTTTGTTGTTTGACCGAGGCTCACCCCATGCATAGAAACTAACTCGTCAGAGGGTGAATAGATAACCCAAGCTGCGGAAGAGATATTCCGTGTACTACGACAAGCACCATCAGCAAATCCAATGTACGTTTGGAGAGGCGTCGAAATCTGCAATATCAAGAGTAAAACCAAGATAAGCCAGAATAACGACGAAAAACACACTCTCTAAGCTAAGCACACTGTCTATAATAATAAACACACCAGCTAGAAAGAAAAATCTAACCTAACTAAATCTCCATACCCATCATTTAAGCATAATACCTCTTTAAGTAAAGTCCATTTCTGGGTTTACCCAAAGAGTCCCCGTCAAAATCTACCAGCTCATAGGCCCCTTTTGCTAGCTTTCGCTTGACAATGTAGGGCCCATGCCACATAGGAACGAATTTTCCAGCACCTAATTTATCGTTAGCTTGATCATATAATAGCACTAGGTCTCCTTCCGAAAAATTTCGAGGGGTCACGTTACGATCATACTGAGCTTTCATCCGTTTTGCGTGAGTCTCGATTGCTAAAGCAGCTTCACGTCGAGTCTCATCTAATTGAGCTAAGTATAATAGACGCTTCTCCTCTTCGGAAGTAGCTGGAAGTAATTCAACAGCCATTTGAAGTGACGGGATTTCGCATTCAATGGGCAACACTGCTTCCAAACCATAAACTAGTTGGAAAGGAGTGAACCCTGTTGATGTTTTCACTGAGGTTCGGTATGCCCAAAGCACGAAAAATAACATGTTGTGCCAATTCGACCAATGAATACCAATGATTCGCCGGATCATGATAACTAAAACTTTGTTGATAGACTCAACCAGGCCATTGGCTTGTGGATAATAAGGAGTTGAGCTATCATGACGCAAACCAAGCTGGCCTGTAAGTTCTGTCATCATAATGTTTCGAAAATGGTGCCCATGGTCAGTGATTATCGCTTGTGGGACTGGAATCGAATTTTCCGACGTTCCGACTTTGAAAGTTCGGGCCGAAAGGATTGGGTTTGGAGATAGACAATTATATCCCCATACCATGGATCTAAAGTGCTGATGAGAAACAAAGATTCATCCGCAAGGGGTTCCTCTGCCATAGTTTCCGTGTCAGCACGCGGGAAATCACACATCAACTCCGCAAAAACTAAAGATTTCTTAGACTTAGACTTTTCAAATTCCAAGTCGAACTCCTGCAGGATAACGATCCATTTAGAGTACTTGCCCCCTAGCAATTTTTTAGTCAAAATATAGATCATAGGGTTGCAATCTGAAATGACTGTAGTTTTACGGAGAAGAATGTAGTGACGAAAACATTGGACAGCTTGAACGGCTGCCAAGGCCAATTTCTCCACATGTGAATATTTGAGCTCAGTGGGATTTAACGTCCGACTAAGATAATAGATCACATGTTCCGTTCCGAATTCGTCTTCCTAGACTAAGACCATTCCAATGGTGGAATGAGCGACGGCGAGATACAAAAAGTAATCCTGGTTGTAGTTGGGAGGATGCAGCAACGGTGCATGGGTCAACGCGTGCTTAAGCACATCAAAAGATTTCTGAGCTATCTCATCCCAAGAGAATTGAGCATTTTGTTTTAACAACCGGGTAAAACCTTTGGTAATCTCGGCGTAGTTCGGAATGAATCGGCGTAAAAAGTTTGCTTTCCCCTGCAAACTTTGGAGTTGGCGCAAACTCGAAGGAGGAGGCAATTTGATGATAGCTTCTACCTTCGAGGGATCGACGCGAATGCCGGCTTTTGAAACTACAAATCCCAGCAATCGTCCCACTTCTATGCAGAAGACACATTTGTGTGGGTTCAACCGTATACGATAATGCCTACACCTCATAAAAATTGCTCGTAAATGGACAAGGTGATCGGCTCGATGTAAGGAGTGAGCGGGCAAATCATCGAGATACGGTTGCACAATGTGCTTGATGTCATGAAATGCATAAGACATCACCCTTTGAAAAGTGGCTCCGGCATTCTTAAGCCCAAAAGGTAATTTTCAATAAGCAAATGTCCCCCATGGACAAATGAAAGCCGTTTTTGGTTGATCGACAGGTAGAATATTGATTTGGTTGTAACCGGAAAAACCGTCCATAAAGGAAAATATTTTACTGCCGGCACAATCATCAATTATTTGATCGATATAGGGTGTTGGATAGTTGTCCTTAGGACAAGAACGATTGATATCCCTATAGTCGATACATATTCTTATTGTTCCCTGTTTTTTGTTAATCGGAACAATATTCGATACCCAATCCGTTAACGGGATCAGACAAATGAAACCTGCTTTCAATAGCTTCTCAACTTCTGCTTTAATCGCAGCCGCTTTTCGTGGGTGAATCTGATGCAGACGTTGCCGGATGGTTTAGCGTCCGGGTAAGTCTTGATTTCATGGACAACAATGGCGGGATCAATTCCTGGCATTTCCTCGTAAGACTAGGCAAACACGTCGCGGAATTCTTGAAATAGGGCCTTGTATGTTTGAATTTCGTCATTTGAACATGAGGCACCTATATGAATGTGTTCAACAATTCCGGGCTTGACTGAAATGTCAATGGGAATAGTACGAGAAATATTTCCCAAATTCAGCTCTGAATCAGGATGTTTCATTGGATTCTGAGCGTCTTTGACATATTCAGCTGTAAAGATTGATGAGAAATCGTTTTCAAAACGATCATCCTCAGGTAAAAACGAATACCTATGATGGAGATCTTCCCATGGTAAATCGTCTACACACAGGACTTCACAAAGCTGTTCGTCAGATGACACAACTTCGGGAAACGTTATTAACTCCGAGGTTGACGCGAAAAGAGATTCCTCACGGACCACATTCATTTGGTTGATTTTGGTTGAACTCGGGTCGGAAAAAGACTGCACGGCTTCATAAGCAATTTCATATGGACTCAAAGGCATTGCATCACCAAATGAGTCTATCTCAGATTCAGAAGGAACGATCCAAGGATCGTCATAAACAATGGTGTCTGAAGTAATCATATGGATAGATGCAAATGAAGGCACGACGTTGATTGGAGGAAAAGGAAAAGTTCCCAGTAAACCAGCATCTTTAACTAATCCTACGCCAACATCCTTGTAAGGGATAGTCGTTTTATCGACATGCTGGATACTCTCTGAAGAGGCTGGGTCGGATGAAAAATAAGCCAGCTGGTCTATGGTTACGATCTTGCCATTATGTGGAAACTTTATTACTCTGAAGACCGATGAAACGACCGCTGTCATAGCGTAAGACCAACTTCGACCCAAAAGAAGGTTGTAGTCTAGAGGGGCATCAACCACCTCCACATCTAGACTAACGGTTTTTCCTTCAACCCCTATAGGCAAATCCTGTAGAATGCCAAACGGATGGAACCCACGGCCATCAAAGGCCTTAAGAATTGTCGGGGATTGATTTACTGAAGGAGAACCAAGCGATCTCCAGCACTGTATCGACATAATACACGTGGAAGCTCCCTCATCAATTACAGTCCGATGAATAGGCCTGTTTTTGACTATCACTGGGATCTGGAAAGCCATCTGATGAGGCAAACGTGGTGTACTATTTTCTAGATCAAAGATTATTAGGTTCGGGTCCTGAACATCAACAGCTCCTATAGCCGACAAAAGTAATTTTCGCTGTGCTTGGCATGATTGCAGCACTTCTAAAGCCGACATTGCTGAGGGTGAAACAACTAAATCCTCAACAATGTTGTAATTCTGGGCCACTCTCGCATGTGGATTGAAAGCAGACCTTCGAAGTACACCCTTAGCGGGCGGTTTGATTACTAAGTCAGGGTTAGGTTTCTCGATCTGTAGTGAATCGGAACCGGGAGCTGAGGTTGATGGATTTGAATGAGAAGATTCTGCTTCTTTCGATCCATCAACAGGACTTTTACTACCATAATCTTGCGATCGAGTCGCAATCCTCACATGAGACATCATCAATATGGGTTCTTCAGTGGCACTCGAAGAAGAACCTATCATCTTACTCTCCTGCTTTGGAAATGGATCTTTCAAAACAACAGGAGTTGAGGAACCTTTGATGATTTTCACAACCTCAGCCCGATGGGGGCAATCTCTTGTAAAATGATCCTCTTCGCAAATAAGACAAGGATATCGAGGTTTGCGCTTTTCGTCATTGGTTTCCGACTTTTCTGTTTTCTCCTTTGGAGTCTTGTCTACTTTACTCTTCTTCTTACCTTTCTTCTTTCCACCGTTTTTTGATTTAGCCGTAGATGACTCTACAGCATGAATATCAACGGAAATTTCAGGAGAAGATTCTCCTGTCGGGGAATCTGGTAAGGTTATAATTGGCGAAGAATTCTTTGAAGACTTCTTCTTGCTTTTAGTATTTACCGTACCAATCATGCCATCAGCAGCATGAGATCCCGAAGGAGCAGCAGCGATTTGATTTGACTTTGGAAGATCTGGGATCTTTTCGTGTAACGTACCTGACTGAGTGTAAACTAAGTCAAGGTACTGCGCTTGAGCAATTACTTGCTCCTCAGTAACTACTCCGGCCTTAGCTACGTCTTCAGTAATCTTCGGTAATAATGATTTAACAAACAATTCAGCGAAGATTTGGTCCGGGATAAAAACTTTCACTAATCGCCGTCGACGTCTCCATTCATGTATATGATCGGAAATATAAGTGGACGTCGACTGTTTTAATGAAGTTAGTAGCTCCGTGCCATTATCATATCTGACCGGCAACTGAAAATGAGTTAGGAACGAGGTATCTAACTGACTAAAATTGTAAAAAGAGGCCCGTGGTAACTCAATGTACCACTTGGCCGCGAGACCAATGAGCGTACGCTGGAAAAGACGTAAGCGGATCGAATCATCCGAGATGGAATTTGAAGCACACCAGAGGTGGTAAGTCATCACATGATTTGACGGATCCTCTCCAGACTTACCCTCGAACTTGGGTATATCACTAGGCAACTTATTTGGCATTGGCGGCCAGAACGGAAGATAATTTATTGGATCGTTCGTTAGGCGCGACAAGTCTGGTAAATCCAAAGTTGCGATAAACGGTAACTGCCGATTAGGATCCCTAAAACTCTGGGTCACAAGACCAGTCCCAGGAGGAGGATATCCAGGATAACTTGGAATAGGAATCGCATTCGGGATATTATATCCTCCTGGAAAACCAGGATTAACCGGACCGTACTGGGGTTGCTGAGGTTGTTGATAAGTGTACCCAGGATACGGTTGATACTGGTAAATCGGCTGTTGGACAGCAGGCCCGTATTGGTACTGTCCCTGGTATGGTTGATAAGCGAATTGTGGTTGACTAGTGACAACCGTACTTAAACCAGGCTGTCCTATAGGTATCTGAACCGTAGTTTGAATCGTAGATCCAGACAATGGTAAAGATGTCTAAGGAGTAGTTGCAGAGACAGTAGAAACCGGAGCTGTCGATACTCCAGAAGCAAGTGTGGTGGAAGGAACAGATGTTGCGGTAGTTGCAGCAGTCGTTTGAGATGGAGTACTAGGTGCAATTGGCGACTGAGTAACTACCGAGGGTACAGAAGTTTGAACATTAGACTGGACTGGTTGCTGGGATGGACCAGCAACTAAGGGTTGTCCAGCTTGAGATGACAACTGTACGCTTGGCTGCAATACCTGTTGAACTTGCGATGGATCTCACACTATGTTCATTCCGGGGTATTAACCCATGACAGGTTGAGGATACTGAGATCCATAACCGGATTGAGGGTAGGATTGATAATTGAAAGGTACACTTCCCGTACCTTGAACATAAGATTGACCTTGAGGTGGTTGATAACCTTTACTCGAGTATTGACCTTGAGGTTGATACCTTTGAGGTAAATACTGATACTGGGGTTGACCTTGAGCTATAAATTAATACTGAGGTTGACCTTGGGGTACATATTGAGGCTGGGGTTGACCTTGAGGAACGTATTGTACTATGGGTACATACTGTCCTTGAGGTTGCCCCCCAGACGCAATTTGTGTACCTTGAGGTTGCCCCCCAGGCGGTAATTGGCCACCTTGAGGTTGAGAACCGGGAACTGAACCTGACATCATGTAAATGTCTCCTACACCCAACGGTTTATTACCATTGTTTCCAGCTAATAACCCATGTTCAATGGGTTGAGGAGATGCTCCCGCAAAAGTACCAGAAAGTGACTGATACCCGGAGGGAACAAAAGGACCGCCGTACAAGAAAGATTCAGGAGATTGAGTGAACACGGACGACTGACCAGACATATTTACAGGAGTATAAATACCTCCAGGTGGAAAAGGAGTACGAGGTGGAGAAAAACTTATCCCTGAGTTGTCTAAATAATTGGTTAACGAAAGGTACCAAGTAGTACTTCTAGGAGGACTGTAAAAGATGGATTCACGCTCCCTTAGATCAATAGTAGGTTGATCTTCAAGGATAGAAACGCCAAATTCTTCCTCTGGAGCAAGTTCTTCAATAGCTATCAAACCAGCAGGAAGATTTTCGGTAATAACTCTTTCTACCCTAGGTGAATCAGGTGCACTAGAAGTTGGAGTAACAGGTTCAGATATTTCAGGTTCTTCGCCTATATCACTAGTAGATGAAAAACTACCAGCAAGCTCGGAAACTGCAACAGCTTCAGGATTATAACCTGTTTCTAGACCTTGGTAATCTGGATGGACTACCAACGACGATTCTCCTTCTTCAGGTGAACCTACTTTACTGCCACTAGGAGTTACAAGGACTTTCAAACCTTCGTAATGACCCGGAACCTCTTCAGGAGGTTCGCCCCGAAGTCTACGGGACTTTCTCAATAAATCGGCCACGGTAACAATCTCAAGAGACTTGCCCCGAAGTCTACGGGACTGTCTCGGTAATTCAGCCACAGTTAAAAACTTTTAACTACTGCACACGCAAACAAAGAAAAATCTCAAAGCAAACCACCTAAAGTCTCTAAAGAACCAAACAAATTTGAATCACACGCCTAAAGAATCTAGGGCATCAAACCATACACAAACAGTAGCCTTCTGGACCGAAAACACTAGTTGGAGATGAAACCCAACATCGCCGGATTCAGTACAGAAGTGGTGGGTGGAACAGTTACCCCGGCAACCTGCTTAATGAATAGACCGGCACAAGTTCCTCCACTTTAACCGTCTCGAGTGAAGTGAACCCCCCGGAAAATCCAAGTGAGTCTAGCCGACGTCTGCTCCAGGTACAGTGGGATCTTCCCTCCACCGTCACCTCGGTAGAATCCTAAAGATAATGGTCACTAAGGTTACCAACAACAACAAATATACTTGGGGGAACAGTCTACGACCCGATAGCACGCAAGGGCAGAGTAACAAGCTCAATCCCCTTGCCGGCTCCTTGACAATAATCCAAGGTTTACCGACAAGTGACCCCAGGCTCCTCGACAATAATCCGAGGTTTACCGTTTGTAATACGTGCGTATCTGGCGTCTTTCCCAATGAAGGAGGATTGATCCCCTCACTGGTTTGGACACGGTCTCGTGCTTCTCCTTTAAGAGGAGCTTTCCCAGAGTACAAATGAAATAGTTGGATTTATCCTACCACAAGATGAGCTACTTGTTTGGTTTTACTGTCTTGGAGAGTTAATTACTCTCCTACTCCAAGACACTAGCCTGATCTATATTGGTGTTTCAGAGCCCTAGTAAATAAAAAGTTACTAAGTTGATTTTACTTTAAGCGTTAATTTTTATGGCTTTTCTTTAAGACAAAAGGTAGTGGAGATGAAACTGATGGTGTGTAGACTCGACTCAAATCCACTAAAAAGATGCACTTAGGATGATTTATACTAATTTTCTTTTTCAATGAATTCCCTAGCTAAGAGAGTTGGAAAATGCAAAATTGATATAAAGACAACTTTCTTGGCAATGAAAATCAAAGAAACAAACTCTTTATCTTTTCAAAACATACAACACATGACCACTAATCACTTCACGAAAATTCCTTTTCCTTTCAAAGACTCAAATGCTACCAAAGCAAACCTTCCTTCAAAAGATATTTTTTGTATTTTTCTAATTAATAAAGCATGTAAAACTTACTTTAACAGAAATCAAAGTTAAAAAAGCTATGGCAATCAAATCAACTCAATTTCACACAAAAGCAAATCTAAGAGAAATAAATCTAAATGTAAATCTAATGAGGCAAAAGCCTACTAAAGATGATTCCTGGATGTTTTACTCAGTCAAAATGTAACTAAGGACTAGTTAATGCAGAACCAAAAACCAATCAAAAACAAAAATCAAAATATTTTGTTCTTTTTCTCAAGAATAAAATTCAAAGTTCAATCAACAAACTTTTTCGAGATTCGCAAAGAGAAGACACAAAGGTAGGTTTCTCACAAGGGTGGATTCTATGAAAGGCCCGACTCCTAAGAGGACTGAACAAAACTAGGTAGATCCAAAGTTTGACAACCTCTAAAGCCAAAGTCACTACAGGACCAGTGCAAAAATCAAACCGTAGGACAAAATCTTTATGAATTTCACTAAAACTCTCGACACTGACGAAACAAGCTTAGGTGAAGATTGATGGCAGATAACCAGTGGATCTGGGCAAAAAAAACAAATGAAACACAAAATCTAAAAGGAAAAAAGGGAGAAAATTGGAATTTTCTCAATTTTGACAGGGTACGCAGGCGACCTGTTTGCACAGGTGCGTGTACACTCTGTGCACAAAGCTGCAGTGCGTACAAGTACGCACTGTGCTCAACGCAGAGGCTGCGTACTTTTAGCAAAACTAAGAAAAACTAAAATCTAATTTAACCCTAAGCTAGCCCACCCAAATACACAGTTAGACAGCCAAAAACCATAAAACAAACGACTTTTCTCAGATCAAAATTTCATACAAAGGAAAAAACATTCACATAAATGGATTCCCCAGTGGAGTCGCCATTTTGTCATGCAGAAAGAGTCGATAATGCGGACAAAACCGACCTCCCTAGAAGAAAAGGCTTTCTAGTGACAAACAAGACAAATAAACACTACCTTTCTCTAAACATGCATTTAGAATACAAGTAATCAGGTGATTGTAACATACCTTTAGTTCAACGCTTTGTAGTAGTCCAGCCTCGCTGATCCAGATGAGCTCCTCCTTCTCTTCGAAACCTGCATTCACTAACAAGCCAAAAGATTAAATAGCACCTGATAAACTTATAAAATAACACATATCCATCATACAGACCAAGGAGTATATGAAACAAATCATGAATAACAATCTATTGAGAAAAATGAGTTCATTTGCATTAAGTGGAAACAAAAGAAACCATTACAACCTGAGCCTTGGTGTTGTGCAGGTCCCTCCTAGGGTCCAGCAAGAGTTTTCCTTTACTTTGATCAGCTCACCCACTCTCAAATAAGGCTAGGAAATGATGGGAATCTCTCCTTTCAAGCTTTACAAGGGAGTCCTAATTCCAGCAGCATCTGGAGGCGCTCCATACACGTCAAACAAGCTTCTAGAATGCTCTAGAAATGACCACAAGTAACTTTTTTGGAGTGAAACTTGCGCCTTTTGACCTTTCAGGAGTACGCACCCTTTCCTTTACAGACAGAGCGTACAAGTACGCAGGTATTGTGAACTTGGGGTGCGTACACGTAGGTAAGGCTAAGAGAAACTACGTACCCAGAGATATATAGATTTTTAAAGACTTTCTCTCTTTCTTGGAGTTTGACATGGAGAGCAGAGGTATGAGACTTGCCAAGGAGGATAGTATGACAGTTGATGGATCCATACTAACTGCAAATAGTCATGGTGACAAATTTTAGTATAACAAGAGGGTCAGAAGAAAGCCTCTGATAACCAACTGGAATTTTGGGTGAATGGGATGTAAAATTTTCCAAAACGGTGGAAGCTTTATCTATGAGCGGAAAAAGGTGAAGGAGATGGTCGCCTTCACATAACCTACAGGGGAATCTAATCTTCCCTTTCCTCTTACCACTGCCAGTTGAGGGTGTAACATCAACATGAGCTGCAAAGGGCGATGAGGGACGAGCTAGATCGTGAGACCATACTTCTAAGATCCTAGGAATACCAGGAAAATCATGAAGAAAGTGGTAACACTTGCAAAACTTAGAAGGAAATTTAACCTTTTGCAGAGGATCAGAAGGTTTTTCGACTGGAGATGCATGCAGAGCAATAGTTGCACGAGTGGCCTCGCACTTATTTAAATTCTTCTTCTTCGTCTTCATCGTCTTCTTCTTAGCCTCCTGGTTACTGGATGTGGAACTTTCACCAGGTGAAGTAGGAGAGGAGGATGAAGAAATAGGGGAAGAAGGCGAAGACTCAACCCTAGGATCATCTTGTCGTGATTCAAATGAAGGAGATGGAAAAACAGGAGTCATGACACTCGGGACCACCGAGCTTGAAAACAACCAAATGGGTAAACCAATGGTTAACCCAAGCAAGGACAACGTTTCCATGTACGGAGCACCAGCATTTCCAAAAGAAGGAAAAGGACCAGGATTACCATCTGGGGGGAGACCTTGACTGGTAGACTCTGGGAATGTTGCCATTGGGGTCAACCTTGAAGGAACTCTAACTGTAACCAGGGATATTTGGTGGGGAGGTAATTTGACGACATTGAAACAAAACTTGGGCTTTTCATATTTTAAGAGTTGCGAAAAGGACGAAAGGTGACTCTATCGCTTTCGAAGTTTAATGAGCCTGAAAGGACAAGTGCTCAGATGATCCTTTTACTTTTAAGATTCGAAAAGAAACGAAAGTGATTGCTCTGGAGTACTAGACAAGAGGTTTACCAGACAAATCGCAAAACTACATATACACCTTGGTGATCAAATGAAAGAGAAATGACCAAGGACTTTTCATACGGCAGTCAATCTTCCCGAATGATGTGTTCAATGCATTACGATTTGGAAGGCGGCAGACTCGGCTTCCTATGCATAATAGGATGATAACCTAGTGGGGTCTCCCAATATATACTCGACGGTACGGGGAGCACAAATCTGTACTAGTACCTATTGAATCACAAAAGGAGGAATCACCCAACCTTAGTGAAAACAATAGCAACTAGGTTTAACGACGCCGGAACACATCTCTAGCCTAGACCTCTAGATATGTGTGCATTAGGTTCCAATGCATTTTTAAGTTCATTCAATAGATTTTAATGGTTAATATTGAATTAAGTCTCGGTTTCAAGGCCCTACTAAATGTATTTCAACAATTCCTAGGATGCAATTACAATGAGTAAAAAGCCATTCCTTTCGATGAACAACTACCTAAATGAGGGTAAGGAGTTCATTTCCAAGCGAACGAAAACAATAACAAGAAAATGCAAGAACAATAGTGCATGCAAGCAATCCAATCACTAGGAAACACGATGCATCAATCTCACTTATTTTGCAACTACTTATGACAGAAAATGAAAGATTTTAACTTTGCCTTTTAATTTCTCAATCATGAAAAATCCACTAATACAAAGATGCTTTCACTTTCGTATGCTAAATGAGTGTAATGTTTTTGATTTTTTGGACTTAATAACAAACAAGCAAATGCAAGCTTGACTTGATCAAAACAAATGTAATCTATGTTCGAATAGCGAACGGAAATCAAATCAACACATCAATCTAATTCGATGACCAATCACTACAGACCAATCAGAAAGGATAGACAAGCAACAAGGAAACAACTTCAAACAAGCCAATAAGATGGTTGTGGATGTAGTTCAGAATCTTGGAAGGACAAGCAACCCAAAACAAGTGACTTCTTGACGAAACCTTAAAAGACTTAGGCCACACAGCCCAAAAAACCCAAAACTTAGACAAACGGAACCTAGAAGGATATACCTTAGCAAACACAATCAAAACAAGCTTGATAAGATGTAAGAGACAACAGAGGACAAGCTACATTGGCCTATTCAGGAGGTAAGGCTATGAAAAACAACCTTACAGGAATAGTCGCAGGGGTTAAACTAGCAACTTGAGACGAAAGCCAAATCGTCGCAGGCACAAAGCTAGCAATTGAGCAACGTCGTCACAAGAGTACACCTATCTTCGGCGACGGTCTGATTTCAATAATTGTTGCAGCTGTGTGACGAGATATCCACAATGTATAGCTTGATCAAATAGGACAGGCATGACTCGTCGTAGCTGTTAATAGCAAAACAACGATGATCTCAATTAAGAGGCAAAACAAAGCAAAAACACCTGAAAGACACCAGACTTATCTCTCAGACAATGAGAGGGACTACTAGATTTACTCAAGTAACTTAGAACACTGATGGCTCAGTCCCAAAACCAAGAGACACTATGTAATTCAATCAAAAACAAGTCAAGAGCAAAACAAGAGACAACACACAAAGGACTCCCCGGCAGAGTCGCTAACTTGTGATGTAGGTAAAGTTCCCTCCGCGGACACAGGCAAACCCTCTAGCCCTAGAGTGGGTCTAGTCACAACAAGACAAAGCAACAGCTAATTTCTTAAATAGTCATTGTTGAAAGAGCCTTCCTTAAGCCGGTGTTCGATGGATTTTTCGTTACGCTTCTTCAACTTTCATTTCCTTCTCCTTGATAAGTAATTCACCTGAAACAACACAAGAGAATGACGAAACACATAATAGAGCACAACAATGAACTTTTCACTTACAGAGTCAAGGAACCATAAGCCATCAAATATATTTCACACATGATATAGGAAATCACCATTGATTGTATTAATATGAGAAAAAGTAAAGCTTACAACCATGCCTTGACGTCACAAGCTTCCTTGAAGGGTCCAGTCAATCTGTCTCCGTAAGCATTCACTCTCAAAGGTCTCCCAGAAAGGTTGATGACTCTCTCTCTCACTCAAAAGCACTAGTATTAGGCTAAGACAATTTTCCTCCTTATAAAACCATTTTACACTAACAATCCACAACCAATTGCTAATCTATCAGCAATTCACACTGCAAACTATCAATCCAACACCAAAAACTTGCTAATTTGCTCACACCCAAAAACTAGCTGATCATAGCAATGGGGAATGATTTTATAAGAGGAGGAGCCTCCATAAATGAGGGAGAGGGAGCTTATCTTCAAGGGAGGTTTCTCAAAAGGCGGAACCACCATCTCAAATGAGGAAAGGCGAACTTCCTTGACCCAACAACCAATTCCAGAACCACCCAGAAGCATTTTGTTTGAACTAATTCGCCATATCTGGGTTGTCGTGAGTCAAACACTAGGACTCAGAGGTGACGTTGCAAAGCCACAGTGTATTCAAAGCTATCGTCGCAAGCATGATACTGATGACTTGTGAAGATCTCTAAAATCTGACTGTTGCTGAGAACATATGTACCCCTATGACGGTGTCGCGACGTTCTAGTTCATTCCAAGAAATCATCGCAGACAGAACGAGGTTGTCTTGCGACGATCTTGTAACATGGGTAAAAAGAGTCAATCTTAAGGATTAAAAAGCATTGTTAATCTTCTTGAATGATTAGGAAGGTGTGGACACATTTGTTTGAGGTATGACACAAAGAAGATGTTGTTCAGGGACTGACCTTATCCAAGATCAAGGGATACGAGGCCAGTGACAAATTACTGTGTAACAGTGATTGATCATGAAGGTTGTGCAATTTCTATCGGGAGGTCACAAGACTGACTAACTATTGGAACTGCGCAATGCATAGTCTAGCTTGGCCTATTGAGGACTGAAACTGTGCAATGCGCAATTTCAGTGAGCAATGACATGCAACTAGAAAAATGCAATGTGTAGTTTCTGGGGCCAACGGGACACTGCCTCCAAGAATTGCGCAATGCAAGCCTGGAGGTCAGTGCCCGACTAGGCTTATGCAATTTCTGGAGGGAAGGTAGAGCCTTCACTTCCGAAAATGCATAGTGCTAGCCGGGAAAGGCACGGTCTGGGCCAAGGTAGCCCAGTCCGACAGACGGGCGACTGGAAACATGAGAAGTCTGAATGCATGGTGAGATGAGTGCAAAAAAGAGTGAATGATCATTCATGTAAACAACAAGTGCAGGAATCAGGAAACGGGAAGGCATGCATGTGTGGGAAGCTAGTCGCCGCAATGACAACTGTTCGTGCAAAAATAGTTTCATGCATGCGACAACAGTGAGATGTTAACGAAACTAAAACGGTGCTAGTACAAGCTAGTATGTATCAAAACGACATCAAGCGCTCACTGAAATCAATTAGACAACATTCATTCGAAACAAAACAAAAAAAGTGCTAGAAACAAAACGCGAAACATGAAAAGCGAGCTTACCCCAAAATAACTAAGTTGAATGTGCTAATGACTCCTAGATGCAATGTGAGATGTCGGAGCTGCAAAATCGATGTGAGGAATGAGCTCTGCATCATCTGGTTAATGAGTTTTGATAAAATTGAGGTTGCAATGCGCATGACATAAATCTAGGGAAAGTGACACTTGCTGGGAGGTTTCTAAAATGATCTTTGCATGTAACGTCCAGCTGCTAAAAATAGATCCATAAAACAAGGGATGCCTTTGCATGTTTCCTTGGGAGGAGTAGGCCATGCATGCAAATCAGTTTTGCTCGGTCCCAGAGGGAACCGGTCAACTCAATTGCAGATGCAATAGTCTGCTCAACTGGGAGGAAAAAATGCGCATTTCTGGAGGGAGATGGGCTGGCTTCCCAGAGGGATTGCACAAGTTTTGAGCAGAGCAACTAACTGCTGCCCAGAATTGTGCAATTATGGGCTGAACAACCCTGCTTGGAGGAATTGCACAATTTTCTGGGTGAAGCTTGGCTGGCAGATTTGCACAATTTTGGAGCCCAGTAGGTTGCCAGACAGAATTGCACAATTTCTGGAGGGAAGGCTGGTTTCCCTTTAGAATTGTGCAATTTCTTGAGGGAGCGACTTAGCCTGCAGTTGGACCAAGTCCGGAAGAACAACTTGTGAGGGGAATGCAACAAGCTCTAATGGACTGGTTGTCATTCTGCTAGGAAAACACTGAAGCTTGTGTACTTGACGAAGCAAGACATGCTACTGTGAAAGCTTGGTAGGGAGACTCCAAAACGAAACTAAGGAAAAATTTTGGAGGGTGGTTGTAGCCGCTACAACACACCTCAAATATGGCCACTAGCAGATGTTGATGATAGATGATGATGCTAGTAATAATGGATAACATTTTCTTTAGAGTAATTTGTTCGATTTGATAACATCTATGACGATGATTATGCATACCTCCCTAATTAAGAGGGAATGTTGAATTTGTAAATATGGTTGGTCTTCATAATGTACTTGCGGTCACTTGATGTAATCATATTTATCATTGTAAAGCATATTTATAAATGCTTGAGTCAAATGAAAATTTATTTTGAGTCAAAGTCCCATTGCAACTTTTAAAAGGTGTAAATTTTATTTTTTAAAATAATTTTTTTGGCTCCAAAAGTGACAAGTTGAATTCCCTCCAAGTCAAGTCAGCCCTGGCCAAGGTTCATCTCCATTCACCCTAGACATAACACTCTATAAAGGCAGCTCAAGCTCCTCATTTAGGCAATTCATATTCCTCTAAAAAGACAATTTTTGGGCAAGTGAGTGAAGGACAAGAACGACAAAGAAGGATGAAGAAGAAGGCCAATTTTTTTTGTCTCTTATCTCTCTCTAGAAACTCACATGTGTGAAGGAATATATCTTTGTGTGATTCACAGTTTCTCTGGAAACTATTGCAAGGGGCCAAAATTTTCTGGGTTACTGGGGCAACTACTATAAGGCCAAAATTCTGGGGAAACTGTTATTGCAAGAGGGCCAGAATTATGGAAGTGAATGATCAAGAGTGAAGTGAAGGATCAAATTTCAGTGACTTGACTTGGAGGAGAAGACCAAGTTTGACCATAGGTCTACGTGTGTCTCTTATTGAACAAGAATAATTTCTCTATTGAAAAGGTTGTTGGGTATTTCCCCATAGTTGGTTTTCCTAAGGTAAATCTCGTCTCTCTTTTTTGTATTGTGATCTCTATTGTTCTATTGTTCTTTATTGTTGAATTTTTGAAGTATAACTATTGAATGATATATTGGAACAAGTTAAAAGAAGATCTACATCAAAAGTAATTATTAAAATTTTAGAAATATTGTGCTAACCCTAATTGCACTAGAAAATCAACATCGACAAGGATCACATATTGACTCTTAGCTAAGTGGAAAGAGGGACACACAACAGGATGCAAAGAAATATGATAAGGAGGAGAGACAAGGATGAGAGCAAGAAACTACTCAGTTAGATATTCCTAGCATAAGGAGGAAGAGAGCGAAGTGGGATGACAAGTTGATTGAGGAGGCCTAGAAGCAGGTTGAGACTCCTAGGACCATGTTTAGGTAGAGCAAGCAACGACAGAGATACACAAGATATATGGAACTCATGACGAGGTTGGTGGACACTAAGCCTTCTAGTTATATGGAGGCAACTTCTCAACATGTTTAGCAGGATTACATGGTGGAGGAATATTCCTCGATCTTGTAGAATGATGTTTGGGAAATTATGCCATGACTAGAGGGAAAATCAGTAGTAGGCTCACATTGGGTATATAAGGTGAAGCATGGCACAAATAGTAGTGTGGAGAAGTACAAGGCCAGGTTTGTGGCCAATGGCTTCTCACAGATTGAGCACATAGACTATGATGAGAGATTTCCACGATAGCATGGTATTTATCCATCAAGACTATTCCAGAACTTGCAAAACAAATGGGGTGGAATATCCACCAGATGGACGTGTAGAAAACATTCCTCAACATAGTTGTTGAGGAGGATATTTATATGGAGCAACTAGAAGGGTTTGAGAAATTCAACAAAGACACGCATGTGTGTAGGTTGAAGGGATCTATTTATGGGCTCAAGCAGGCTCCGAGAGCATGGTACACTCGTATTGACATCTACCATCAAGGATTGGGATTCAAAAAGAGTGAGGTAGATTCCAACCTATACTACATCATGGTTGGATGGATCCCTCTCATTCTAGTGCTCTATGTTGACGACGTTATACTAAATGGTGTAGACAACTTGATCCAGGATTGCAAGGACGAAATTGTAAGGGAGTTTGAGATGCCTCCTTTTTCATTCAACTTGGTATTATATGCCCATTTTACATCAATATTGGTTTTGTCTCTTGGGAGATCAACTAATTCCCAAGTCTAGTTCTTCTCTATGGCAAGAATTTCTTGGTTCATTACATCAAACCAATGTTTTTCTGTAATTGCTTCTTCAAAATGGGTTGGTTGAGATGAAAGAAAGGAAAACATATTGTGATGATTAAACTCATGCTCCTGCTCATACTTCTTGTTTTCTGATCGTCTTTTGAAGATGTTGAATCACTGCTGGATTCACTACTTGAAGATGTACCATTTTTAGAGTGGTATTACTCTTCTTGAACCTGCAATCTTGGTAGTTGTGTTGGATAGAAACGTTGTTTTGAATATTCACAAAGGTGAACAAACCAAGATTTATTTTCAAAACATTTAACATCTATGCTTAAAACAAACTTCTTGGTAATGTATTATAAAGTCTATAGGCCTTTGACTGCTCAATATAGCCTACGAAAATACATCTTTCACTCATATCATCAAGCTTATTCTTATCTTCTCAGGACCATGAATATCAACACACTTGGTCTTTGTGGATGGGTGTGTTGAATATCAATTTTACAAAAAAAGCTTAAAACTTCTCTCGACCTTCTCTTTCAGTTTAGGGAATGAATTACTTTGTCCTCTTGGCCTTTAACAATTCTCTGACTTGATTTCTTCAAAAAATCAACTTCACACAATTGGCTTCTTAAAACAACGAAGGCTTCTTCTCCTCCTCGACTTCTTGGTCTCTGCTTTCTCTGGAGCCTTATGAAACCTGGCGGTTCTTCTCTCTAATGCTCTCATGGAGTCTCACATAGACTGAGCTATGATAACATGACAAAGAATGAAGAGAAATCGTGGATATTTCTCTTCTCAATATTCAAAATAGTTAAATATATTACATAGGAATCATCAACAATAAATGACTGGAGTGAAACTCTCATAAACTGAAGTAAATATGAACTGACTATGACACCTAGCAGATAATGGAAATAAATGTGATGACACCTAACAGATAGTGAGATTAATATCTCAACAAACACCGTAACTTCCTTTCCTTTCTTAATACTCGCTCCAGCTACAACTATTTTATGCATTAAGATCCTCATAAGTTCTATCAACTTGAGTGGACTGAGTTCAAAATTTTTGGCCATCTCACCTAATTTAACCTCTTTGGTGAAAGAAAATTTAAGAAACTTCCTTGAGTCATTAATCGAGCCAGGGACATCAATATAATGACCACATTTTTAATCACAAGATCAACGATCAATGGCTTCAATTATTTTGATCTACCTTAATCTTAGCTGACTCAGCCCTCGAATGGTAATTCGACTCTTATCAGGAAGGAATTAGCCCAAGGTAACTTTATTTTACAAATTCCTTCGAGAGAAACTAACTCTATTACCTACGCACAGGAAAAAGGAAACCTTGGACGCAAAACTTCATGGCCCAAATAAATTACCAACCAACCCTTCAGTGCTAGGGTTATAATTTACATTAAAGATATTTACAAACAAATCAATGTAGAATCAGATTGCGCTTCAAGGCCGTTTGGAAATATGGAGATTTTTCTCGACCCTCGAGCCCCAAAAAATGTGTGAAAAATGTTCAATTGACAAGATTTGATCTCCTGATCCGTTGATGGAGAAATTTCAATGGGCCAGCGTCGCACACTAGTGTTGAAACCAAATAGAGTTCTTATGCAAACTCGACAATTAAGTAAAATGACTAATCACAATGACCCACTTGAACTTTTGGCCGAGTTTAATCTTCTAACTCGAACTTTTTATATTCACAGTAACACCAGCTTGAATATTAAATTTCGGTGATATAAATAAAAGTGATAGTTATGCTGAAATTCCCTGTTGGTACGCAACCCCCACAGCCCTGAGAGAATGATGTGAGCACTCAGAAATGATGTCTCATGTTTTTTGGTCCCACACGATCCCAACTTGCTTGCTCAATCACTTGTCTCAACCTCAATTAGAACAAAGTATACATCTAATACACCCTAATCCTTACAAATAAGATCATAAGATCATAGTGTTGACATCCATATAAAGAAATAGTCGTCCACCGAAATGCATGGGTGCCCAACCAATGAAATCATTTGTCTACTAGGATGTCCCTTCATGTACATGGTTCACTCAACAAACATGTATTTACACATGTATCTCCCCCTCCATCATTATCATCATCATCTCATACCTAGGGTTTTCTGAAATCACCCTCAATCATGCTTAAGATCTTCTCAGTTGACCCTATTGTGAAGCAATCCCTTCTGTGGACAAAAGCAATCTCTTTAGTCCTATGAGAGGATCTAGCAAAAAACTGGACAAACTAGTGCAGGCTTTCCTAGTTGATGTTGAAAAATGCAAAGTGAGAGAGAAAAACCTACCTCACTCTAATGCTATTCTCTCAACTTTTGATGATGATATTGATCCCTTAGCTTCCAGGCTTTCTCTTTGCTATTCCTTGCGTTTGAATACTTGCAAGAGAGTTCAAAAGACAACAAGAGATACAAGAGCATACATAGTATAATTCAAATATAAATTATATGACAGATCGAGGAGCATCGTGCTAAATGAATTAAGATTTATACACTTATGGAAAGTAAACACTAGATGTATTTATTAATGAATAAAAAAAGGAATCATACAACCATTGCCTCGCTATTGGAGACCTCCTTTATAGTGGATTTCCAAGTCCAAGCCAATACCATTCAAGCACTTCTTCTCCTTAGTTAGATGGGCAACATTTGGGCATAGTTTCAGCATAGGAATGCATGCAAGAAATGACCAACCATTTGGGGATGGAAGGGACTTGATTTATAGGAAGGGAGAGGGAGTTAGGGATCCACAAAAGAGGGAGGAAGGTCCACATATCAAGGAGAGGATCCCTAAAGGTAGGATCAAGGACTCAAAATCAGAGAAATTGACCATCTCTTCATTCAACAACATCCAAATCACTGTTCTCGAATATTCTAGTGGGTGAAGCTTATCCTCCACTTTAGGAAAGACTGGCAGAAGAGGTTCAACGTGGGTTTTCATATCAAAAGCCACGTTGGCAGTGTTAGGTCGACATGCTGCAACAAGCCATCAACACACGCCATCAGTGGTGCAAAGAACGCTGATCCTGAAAACTAGGGTTTCAGGGAAATTTATCCAGAATTATCTGAGGGAAAATCTTCTTCTATTCTTTAGGGATGCTTCTATATGTGTTTCATGTTGAGTACACTTTGACAGTTTTCATCATTTTGACGCTTTAGGATATGGGATGGGAAGTGTGACAAAATATTGTGTAACAGACCCTCACTCAAGTGGTTTGTAGATGAACACAAAACTACTCTACAAAGTTGTTTATGGGGATATGACTCAAGTACAATTACAATTTCCATTCATGGATATATTGGCTTCTCCATCAACTCAAACATAGCTATCTATACTTGCTTACAATATCATAAGGAGTCTGCTATTATTCAACACACATTTACCTACATTTTTCCACCATCCAATTTCATTTATTTCTCCAACATCAGTTGTTATAGTGCCTCCAAAATAATTTTCTTGAGTTGTTCTTATATTCCCTTGGGCTTTCTTCACAATCGGCATTCTTCTTTTCTCTCTTGTACTTGCATACAATTGGATATTGATGTCCATATAAAATTAAATCCATCTACCGAGGTACATGGGTACCAATTTTTGTACTCTTCTCTAGGAATTCTTTTCACCTACATGGTTCATCAATCATGTTAAACTCTCTGACCTGGTCCCTTACATTCCGACTCCATCTCACATTCCCTCCCCCCTTTAATCGAAGACTAACTTCTTTGATTACACGTCAAGCTAAGATACAAGTACACTACACTTGTCACCCTTGTACCTACCTAGTGGTTAATTGCACAACACTACATAACTATCTCAATAAGGCTTACAACACATTTGGGGAAATCAACTTGGACCAACACTTTGGGATGTCGGGTACAACCGATCATGCATCCCTTACAACAATCTCAATTTAAGAACAACAAGCACAAAGGTTAATAATATTCCTATATGGAAATCATCTGCCCAAACATTTAAGCACATTTACACAATGCATCACTTTCCATTGCTTCTTTACCTCCTCCTCTTCTGAAATTGTTCACATCATCTGCATCTTTGTCTTCATCTTTGGCTCCAAGCATGATTGTCTTGGATCTCTATACTTCCCTGCCATTTGTTAGAGTAATGAATTCTAACAAAATAACTTCATATTGAGCTTGTTAATCTCAATATGTATATTAATTCCAAGACATTTTCTATAACCTATCCTCAACACATATTCCAAGCATAACACGCTTTAGCATCACTGGTACCATTCTCAAAGGTACAACCAATGCACTTTTACCTCCTCCTCCTATGAAATTATGCATAGCTTTGGTGTTACTCTTTTATGACTTAATTTTATGAGAAATAATTCCACTTTCATGTGAATAACTCTATTAATATATCATTCCCATCTCAAAATACATTACAACTTTCCAAAATACATTATAACTCTCCATAATCTCTTTTATTTTGTGGATTCTCTTTAAATCTAACATAAATCCAAAATATATGTGGTTTATGAATAAAGTTGAATTTAAAAATTCATAATAGTCTATGGGACCCAAATCCTCTTACCTTTAATTTGTAATTCGGTTGTCATAAATTCCATCTCCGACTCGTCCAAATTACATACATCATATAACACAGGGTCCCCACAGATTGGACAATTAGTCTGACAATACCTCTTTTCAAGAGAGGTGACGTCAATAATCCCTATAATTATATGACTATCATGATAAACCATTTGTTTTCAAAGCTATTTGGAAGCATGCTAGAAAATAAAATTAGCAAGTGGGCAGAAGAAAGAGATAAGTGCGCTAAAGGGAAAGCATGTTTTAGACCTAAACATTCCACAGTTGATCATTGTATAATGTTAAGGCACATCATTGAAAAAGTTTGGGAGAAAAAGGAAGAAGTCTTTTGTTGCTTTGTTGATTTCAGAAAAGCTTTTGATACAGTTCCTAGGGATAATATTTGGAACATAATGGAGGAACTTGGGGTTCCTAAACATTTGAGAGCAGCTATGCATAAGCTATATGAAGAGGTGAAAGTCAAAATTAGAACTTTAGCAGGAATTTCTGAAAGATTTAGAAGTGATATTGGGGTCAAGCGAGGTTTCCCCTATCTCCTACCCTTTTTGGTTTATATATTGACAAGCTTGAGGAATGGTTAAATTCGCAAGGGGGTGATGGTATCTATTTGGGAAAATTTGTTATAATGCTTATTTTGTATGCAGATGGCCTTATTTTGATTGCGAAATTGGCTCTTGGTTTGCAAGAGAACTTACTATCCCTTGAGCATTTTTGTAGAAGTGTGGGGATGCAAGTCAATATCAACAAAATAAAATTAGTGGTTTTCTATAAAAAAAAATAAAACAAAACCAACATAAGTTCTACTTTGAAGGCAACATTCTGGAAGAAGTTGCGGATTTCAAATACCTCGAATTGACTTCAACAAAAATATAAGCTGGGATGGTTGTAGAAAGAAAATAACTTTGGGGGGTTGGAAAGAATTTTATGCTTTTCAAAATAGGTGTAGAGAGGCAGAGTTATGGGACTGGAAAACCACTCAAACTCTTTTTGGGCTTCTAGTGATTCCAGTGATTCTCTATGGTTGTGAACTATGGGCTAGCAATACATCTGACATGTAGTAGAAACAAGTTGAGAAAATTTAGAAGCGTTTGATTATAAACAAATTCTAGATTAAAAGTGCAGTTCCTTATGCTATCTTGTTAAGTGAAATAGGGTTTGCTCCTATTGAAGAAATTTCTATGGTGCGAGTCGTAAGGTATTTAAAAAAAATTGAGCAAATGGAAGAGGGTAGATGGCCTAAGGTTGTCTTTAATGACATATTGTGCAACAAAAAAAGACTTGGATGCAAGAAAATGACAAATGGTTTAGTAAATGGGGTATTTTATTGAACACGTTTCCCATAAACAACAAAGAGATAAAATATTTTTTTATGGATAAGTTCCACAAGCGTAGTTGGGATAAGGAACTAGGGAGAAATAGAAAGTACTATATTAAAGTATTTAATCCCACTTATAGTCATCAACCAAAAGCATACACAAAGGCCAATATCTCTTGGAGAGACAGAATTATTATTGCTTAGTTAAGGATTAATTCTCATCAACTCCATTGTGAAACAGGGTGCTGGAAAAGGCCAAAAGAAGTGTGGGAGGAAAGAGTCTGCATTTTTTGTTCTTTCGGAAAAGTGGAAACATAAAAGAATTTCATTGTAGAATGTGATGCCTTCAGAGACAATAGGGAAAGTTATGCAGATATGCTGGTAGCTAGCTCTTGGGATAATATATTTAGCGAGGGGTTAGTAGAGAAGCTGGGAGAATTTATTGTGAGGATTCACAGAAAAAGGGTCGAATACATCAAGCAGATGAAGAAGAAATTTGTCCCATAGGCTATCTTTATCCTCGTGGATGTTAAAATACTTTTCTTTCTTTCTTTTATTTGAGAAACTATTCTTTTGCATTCTCGTAACCCTGGTCATGAATTTTGTACGCTAGACCGCAGAGGTATCAATTTCGACGGAAAACCTTGGCCATTGTTAACGACATGTTCAAAACTCCAGTGTGGACACATCACTTCCACAATAGGTAGGCACATCTTATGCTTCTCCTTAGCTAGTGCATTAATATTTCTAGCTTCAATCCCAAAAAATTTGTACTCTTCGATGCCAACAATGCTAAACAATATATTTCCCCTTGTTCACAGGCTTCCAATGCAGTGACACTTCAACATGTTGGGTGGCTTCCATAGCTCCTTGAGATTTGAGATCCATGAACTCAAAACAGTCCCAAAAAAACACAACTCATCTGTTTTTGGTAGCCACATCTCTTAACAACCAGTGAAAAAAATAAAACATGCTTCAATCTATTCTCTTGTGAACACAAAAATTAACTTTTCATTCTGGATAAAAATGAACCTTAATGGTTTTCTTCGTTTGAAAAACTAATTCGTTCAGAGGCTGCTCCAATTAGTTTCCAAGTGACAATAATTTCCAAAACGGACTGCACAAAATCTTTACCACAACCACAACAGCTACACTTGAAACACACCTCTTGCACACAGTTTCATGACACAACTCAACTTAATTCCTCTGGAATCAACTCCACAGGCACTTTAACAATTTTATGGACAAATAAAAACTTCGTCACACAAAACTACTCTTCCTATGCCCTTGGCCCTCCGTGAGTGAGTTGGTCCAACCTTCTGATACCAACAAAGAAATAATTGAACACGCACAATACAATACACTTATATTGATTAAATGATGGTACATATAAATACAAGAAGTGTTGTCTAAAGATAGACAAACTAACTTGGACACATAAGCCTTCCTTGAGAGAATACTCAACCACACATTAATATAGGACTACTAGTTGGAGGGAATCTCTCAACCATCCAACTAACCCTAAATAGACTCCTACTTAATAGGAAAATACTCACATTTAGACAAGTGACAATTATTATTCTAACAATATGCATAGATCTAATATCATTGTAATGCCCCAAGCTATATTTTTCAATAATCTTCACAATTACCTTCATGGTATTTTTAAACAACACTTTGTGAAAATGACATTGTGGACGATTTTATGTTAATTATTAATGTAAGGACATTTTTCCAAATATATGTCATACAATTTAACATGAAACCTTGGTTTGACACGTAATACAAGCAACACACTCAACCTTATTATATTAAATATGAATCTGAATATACATGAGAACATGTTAAGACACTAACAATATGGTAAAAATGGTTGAGGATATAAAATGGATGACAATGACCTATCCAATGAATTCATTGATGCCCAATGAGAAACCTGGATGGATTCTCCTTCAAGACTAGCTAGGGTGGATTCTTTCACCAATGAAGCCCAATTATTTTAATCAACTAGGGTGGGAAATTGTTATAAATCCTAAAAGCAAGCTCTAAGAGCCAAAGTAAACAATCCATCAGATATCCTAAAAAATGATCTTGAGCTCCCTTTTATAATCTTTGTCCACCCCATTACCATGCATAAGAATTGTTTCAATACCAATACCATGGGTACCAATCCCCATGTTCTCTTGACCACATTTTAATCTAATTAAATCAATCGGTTTCCCCTACAATGATCACTAAAAAAAAAGTACATGACATTCCAGTGCTTCCTTTCTTCTTCATTTTCTCTAATAGTCTGCATCTTATCTTTTGGCTTGTTTGAAGAACATTCTCCTATTGTGAGAATGTTGAGTGAAGGCTTATTCAATTCCCTAGTCAGGATATCTGCAAGACAATTCAAATAACCAGGTTTAAACTAGACCCTGAAATCAAAATTTTCTAACCATACAAGTCACCTGAGGATTCAAGAACTATTTTCTATAAGAAACTTCTCATTCTTCAGCATCACCTACATGATATTTAGAGATGTCCTCATATTAAAATGCACACACTTTAAGTTAAACCTAAGATGATGTATATTTCTCTTAATTTTCATAAC
This sequence comes from Pinus tabuliformis, assembly GCA_031772625.1. Lineage (NCBI taxonomy): Eukaryota > Viridiplantae > Streptophyta > Pinopsida > Pinales > Pinaceae > Pinus > Pinus tabuliformis. The sequence continues at coordinate 158,407,195 of CM062811.1, read as the reverse complement.
TTCTTTGCGTCTTGATGGATAATTTAGTTCTGGCCCTTTGAATAAGCTAGATGAATAGGCGCAAACTTATTATATTTATACATATTTTTCTATGAGAAATCCAACCAAGGAGTGGGTTGATGGATGAAGCATCTGTCTCTATTATGAATTGTCCATTGCTTTTTAGTAAAGTCAAAGAAGTGATATTCTTAACCTTTACCATTTATCCAATGGGCAGCTTGAGTCATAACCGAATTCTAAGTGGGTGGATTCTTCTTGAGACGCTATTGGAGAAGGAAAACACGTTTGGCTTGACCTTTGTAAAATGGCCCGATATAGTTCAAGCTCCCAAAGAACCTTTGTAACTGCATCTTTTCAATGAGTTCATTTGAGAACTTTAAGAAGTATTATAGAATGCCATCTTGCATAAGAACTTGTCGTTTTGAGAGCTTGAAGCCCACAAACTTGATCTCAGGCTTATTAATTTCCATTTTCTTCTTTGACAAGACTATTCCATGCTTATACACTAGATCATAAAATATTTGAAGATCCTTAAGATGATATTGCAAATTCTTGGAACATACAAGGAGATCATCTATATAGACTACGATCCAATGATACCATCTAAATATATCTTCCATGTTTTTTTAGAATTCACCAAGTGCATTCTTGAGTCCAAAAGGTATCACTTTCCATTGATATTGTCCATGCGGGACAGTAAAAGCAATGTTGTATCTATCTACTAAAATAATCCTAATTTGATAAAATCTAGACTTAAGATCAAACTAACTAAATATAGTGTTGCATGTAATCTTTTTGCGAAGGGAAGACTTATTTGGAAAGTGATATTTTAGTGGATGTAAGACTTCGTTGAGAGGTCTATAATTTATGACCAAGTGGACCTTATCTCTCTTGATTTTAGAATGGTTATTGAAGGCATGATAAACCCAAGGGATTTTGGATGGCTCAATTCATCCCTTCTGTAACAACTCTAAAATATCTCCCTGATAGAGTTTTATCTCGGAAGGGATCATGAGGGTGGTTGAGGATTTTTGCAAAGAGGGATAGGCCATTAGATTAAAGGGAAGAGAAACACAACATTTCTCTTGAGTCTATAAATAATTGGGTGACTTAGAGGTACGATCATCTATGAGTTTCTCTAGTAAGGGTGAGAGAGTTTTTTTCTTTATGCTTCTCTATGTAAACAATAGCTCTCCCAAATTTAAACAAATCATGTACACTAAGAGGCTTAGGATTTGAAGAGGTTGATAGGGCATCCTTGGTTCATTTTGATGTAGTAGCGTTAGATATTGGGAAAGAAATTATTCTTCCAACTATATTTAGTCATCTCAAGAGATTTGATCCCTCTGGGTGCTTGGTAGATCTAGAGTTAAGACGGATCTAGGCTAGTTTAATTTCCCCCTTTAAATAACCAATATTCCATATGAATACCATGGGTTCTCATAAACCTGGAGCTCAAAAAACATCGGTAACTTGACCAAGTCAAGTTCACCTTAATTGCCCAACAAAAATTAATAGGATTGTATCTCTCATGGAATTCTGACCACAGAATGCAGTGATCTCTAATATTCTCATTTTATGAGAAGAAATGGCTTCATGAATCCTTTGAACTAAGATATAAAAGTCTGATGCTTCACCTTGTAGAGTTACCTCACAAATACCTATTGATGTTCCGTTTTCTTTGGTTTGTTGCCAATAGAACTATGGGCATTTCCTTTTGCTAGATTTAGTTAGTCGCTGAAATCATGCAGGGAATCTACTTGGTATAGGGAAAAACCTGGAGGATAGAACCAAAGCTTGGCGTAGTACTTTGTTCCATTAAGCATATTGATCCCTGAAATCTCTTTCAATCTTTCACTTTGTTCTGGATCGCCTGTGTTAGGTTCCTATACCAATAGGTGTCATTTCTCATGATTGACTATGGAAGTGCCAAATATGATCATCCTTTCCATGCTGCAAAGGTTCCATATTTTGTAAACAGATAAAGAAAAAATTAAAAAATGTAAAGAGGGTATGCCCTAAAAGAAAAATCAAAGGGCAAGAAAAATGGATTGGTCAACAAAAGAAAAAGAAAATGAACCCCAAAGAAAGACCAGGAAAGTGGCCAGTCAAAATGCCACTACTATATTATTTGTGCAAAGCAAGTTCACAATGTGCAACCACTGTTTCCTAGAACACTTGATGGATGGCCCAACAGCTCAATCTGGGCCAGTCCATATTTAAATTTCCTGTTGTAGAATAGAGAATGAAGGTATGTCCAAACAGTTCAAGCTTGGCAGATCACCAGATAAGATAGAGAAATAAAGGGCCCAACTGCTTAATCTGAGCCCTTGGAGGAGATAAGGATAGATTCAGATAGGAGGGTAGCCAAAAGAAAAGAGGAAAATCAGGGTTTGCTAGTTTAAGTGCACCCGATCAAAAATGAAGAATTTTTTTTAGGAATTGTAGAATGGGTAAGTAGATTGAAGTTGTAGAAACAGGTCTATCAGCAATGTCACCTTTTTGAATATGATCTATTTCATGGATATCTCAAGTGCCATGGCAAAGGTGTGATGACAGATCAGATGTTGCATGTCTAACACCCCCTCTCTCCCCGTATCTCCCCTCACAAAAATCATTTACTAACAGCCTTACATGGACATTGAGATCTGCTCAGTGGTCCTAACTCATTTCATTCTATGAGAAATACCAAGTGAAACTTTGTGTTTACTTGGTTAAAACAAGACACATTTCTTGTGTAAAATAATCACTTCATTTCACTTTCGTTTTCCTGAAAAACCTAAGTTTTTCCTCATAAACTTAGCATTCTCCTATCATTTGTCATATTAACATGTTGACTCTATTATATAACTCCCACTTATATTTCCCCTCCCCTATTATGTATAAGATACACAAAAAACCCAAAAAATATTGTAAATATCCCGCCCCGGCCTAATATGGCTACACTTTAATTTTCCCGGGAGTCATTGGTCCATCTGGGACCAATAACAACCCACCACCTGTCCCGCTGGGATTTGTTTGACCCCTGGTTAAGCAAATAACCATAGTCTGCCGCGCAAAAATAATGGGATTTAATTAATATCCGATTAATTAAATAACCACGCTCATTAAACCCATAACCAAAGGTTTAAACCCCCAAACAATATTTAATGGCTAAATGATAGCGCGGGTCCCGTAGCATAAACAGTCACCACCTATGCCTCCCGTCAACCGTTGGATCGCTCCCTCCAGATCTAACGGCTCTCGTTAATATCGGAGTCGCCCCCACGTCCGACCATTAGCTCCTGATAAAAAGCAGTTTTCCCGCCGTACCCCTGGACGCGTGTCCTCTTTTCATTGCATCGAGCCTGCTCTGACATAAACCACCCCCGTACCAAAAGCGGTCCGATGGAAACCACAAACCGCCTCCTGTTCCCGCTGCTCACGTCACTCACACGTCATACACCACGCCAGCGCCCGTGCTACTGTTCAGTCTGCCGTGTCTGCCATGTCATCCATCCGTGTCAGCCCCCACGTCGTCTGCCACGTCACCTTCCATACCTCGCTACAGGACAAAGCTACGTCATGATGACGTCATCCTAAAAAAGCGCCAAAAGGCCCGAATTTTGACAAAAGTCGTGAATATCATCGTTTTTTGTTTATTTATGTTTTATCGTGTTGCGAAGACTGTGCATGGGTATTACGTTCAACTCGCCACCAACACTCCAGTCCGCCACCCAAGCAAGTTCAACCTGCAAACCTGACCCCTTCAGCTTACTCTGCAACTGCATTTTGGGCCAAGCACCTGAAAAATAGGTATTTATTCAACAGTCGCCCATAAACCCCGATTTTATGAATTTCTCTGTTAACAATCATCGGAAGAGCTAAATGCGAGTAAAATGTCCTTTTACCTGTAAACCTGTGCATGTCAAGTCACTGTTCATTGTTGATTGTCAAAGAAAACCTACAAGCCTGTTCTCCTCTGCAAATTGCCTGCTACTTTGTATTTCATGCCCATTTCTGTCGACTAAATCTCAAAAAATATCCACATCTTAAGTCAAAATTGTCAAAATTCACTACCAAAGAGGACCATTTCCCCTGTTTCTATCCACCTTCCTGACCAAACTCTACAAATTCTAGGTCCACTGTGAATTTCATCAAAGGCATCAATTTCTCGGAACATAACTCATTCTCTGATTTCCTAAGGAAAAACAAAACTAGTGTTCTATTGTTTATTGCTCCAGAAACTCTAACTTTAAGTTAAAAGTCATTCAACAAACTGAAAATGGAGGCTCCAGTGGCCCTGAATATTGCACCCTTGAATGCACCACATAGGGAGTTGGAGTGGCTACCTCTTGCTGATAGAGATTTCTAGATTGAGGACATGGAGGGTGATAAAACTCACCTTCAGGCTTTTTGTGAAATAAGGAATAGATACAGGAATAAAACTGACATATTTAGAATCTGGGAGTCTAATATGCCTATATACTACCTGCCTCCAGTGAATGTCTTCCCTGACCTCATCCATCAATGTTGTGCTAATTATGAGCCTTCTCAAAGGGCAGTGATGGACCCTTCTGGCAATGTCCTCTTTCATATCACCCCTCAATCTATAAATGAGATGCTGCACTTCGAGCCAACTCAGCGTTTGGTCCCTCTCTCCATGAAAAATTTGCTGGATCAAGCCTCCAAGTTGTCCTCTGCAGAAGTTGACCGAATTGCCAAGCTGTTTATGCCACCAGATTGCTACTCCAGATACAAAATTCCCTATCAACATTCCTGGTTTGATGAGCCTGGAAAATTACTCATAGACATGATTTATTACATCTTGGGATTCAGAACAAGTGAAATAGTGGATGAGACTGTCTTTGCTTTGATGTCCATGTTTGCTCTAGGACAACCCCCTGCTGTCAAGTATGATTATGCCACCTTCATAGCTAACAAAATTCACGAGAAATTCATGAATTTAGACAGAGAGAGAGTGTTCAAATACACTTCATATATATACCATTTTCTGCTGTACTATCAACCTGATAGCTTCCCAGTTCCCCTTAAAAAATTGGATGCTAAGGGGGAGCGAAGGTCTGTAATATTTTGGTCCTCAGTATTCCATCATGTTAGTAGCTCCCCATATACATATTGTGAGTTTATTGACCTTTTCATATATCTAGCCACCTGTTTGTTGTCAACAACTCCTCCTGCCAGGCTCTCTGCTGAAATGCAGAAAATCTTACACCTCTCAAAGGAATACAGTATTGGTGACTGGTATTTTTATCAAAACCATACAGTGATCAGGATCTATGGCTGTCAATTAGCTCCCTACAGGCTTCCAAAGTATGTCCCTATGAGACTCTTTGCCTTGGAATACTACTGGAAATTCAATAGTTCAGATTTGACTCATTTCTATGGTGCTAGGAAAAAAGCACAGCTCAAGATAAGGCACCAATTGGGCCCCTTTATCTTTAATAAAATGGAAGAAGCATGGAAGGAAGCTGACACTATCCTGAGAGAAAAACTTAAGCTGAAACAAAGTTTTCTTTGGTCACCATATGACCCTAAACATTTCATAAGCTTTAGAAGAGTCAAAAACAAGCTTACAGGATATGTGCACCATAGTATCCCTCAAATTGAACAATATGCTAATCAACAGTAGTGGATAGAAGGCACACTAGTTGAGGAACTTACTGAATAAGAGAGATTAGAAAAAGAAATGAAAGAGTTTGAAAAGACACTTGACTTGGACTTTGTTGGACATGTGTTTTTCACATTACCTCGACACCTTGGAGCGGGAATATCATCTCCCACAACTTCACAACAGCCTGCCCAAGGGACTATTCCTCCTGCAGGGACATCTAAGGGCAAGGAAGTGCAGCATTCAGAGAAGCAGGAGATAATGGTAGATCGGCTAGATACAACAAAAGAACAAAGTCAAGGGCAAGCCCCTTCAACACAAGCAAAAGCACCTGAAATCCCTGTCTTACAAACTCCTCTCAATGAGGAAAGAGCCAAGAAAAGAGACAGGCAGGAAGAGACACCCACAGGGGCATCCACAGAACAGCAAGGGGAGAAAAGGAAAAGGTTAAACCCCTACTCCGAGGAAGAATTTACAGAGGAGAAAACAGGCAACCAAAGCGGTGAGGAAACAACCGAACAACGGATTCCCCCAAGTATGGAAACATCAGCTAGCTCCTTTCAGCAGGAGCAAGAGAGGCAAAAAGGTGTGGAGGTTACATCCACCAAGCAATAGGGCAAGCAAGGCTCTGACATCAAGAAGGCATTCACTAAAATCAAGGCCAGAAATGAGCCGGTAAGGTTCCAGCTCTATAACCAATTACTAAGAATGGCTCCCACCAATCAACAGAGGCTAATGGCGGCCTATGATATCCAAGAAGGGAAAATGACCCTCAGGCATTTCAAGCCTACAATACAGTAGCCCCAGTCAGCTGCTAATTATATCAGAACCAATCTGGAAGTCCTTGCTAAAGACATCCACCCAATGGACCAGATTGAGTTACACAAACAAACTGGAGAAATGGTGTACTCCACCTTGGCAGATAAAGCAATATTGGCCCACAGATTGCAAAATTCACTTCATAATACTTCTGCCCAATTGGAATTGGAGAAATCTTCCTCATTAGCCAAGGACAATAGAATTAAATCATTGGAGGAGATCATTATGGAGCTGGGACATGATCCCAACGATCCCAAGGGCATACAGGCTTTAATTAAGAAGAAAGAAGAAGACATAGTAGCCCTCAGAAAACAACTCAGGCTGCCAGCTACAATACATCCTCAAACCACAGAAGTAGCACAACAGAAAGAAGAGGAGGATGTAGTAAGTTTGCTACTGAGGATGAATGAAAGACTGCTAGAAACAGAGAAAGCCTTCGGGGCAGCACTACAAGGAAAATAGGGAGAGTTGGCCTCTCAGCTGGCTCAAACAGCTCTAACTCTTGAAATTGTTCCTCCTACAGTCACCACAATAGTCCCTCCTACTGATCCGGCATCAGCAACAGGTACCTCAGCCCCAGCCTCAACTTCAGCAACAGTTACAACAACAACTACAGTAGCAGCAGAACAAGAGGCCAGCCTGAGTATGGAGGAAATGATGAAAGAAATAAAAGCTCTGGAACTCCAAATGGTAGAATTAAAAGAAGCCAAAGAAAAGCTGGCCAAGATTGAGGTGAATTATGACAAGTCAAAAATGGTTATAGCTGAGAAGTGAAGGCCCTGGAAAATAAGATAAAAACCTTGGAAAAGGACCTTACTCTTCACAAGACTCTAACAGAAATCAAAACAATTTTGTGGAGTAAAATTGGCCAGTCCATCACTGATCAATGGACATCAATCCAGACCATTCATGACCAGATTGAGTTGATAGGGATAGCTCAATTTGAGACCCAAAAGGCCAGAACATTATTGGCAAACAAGCCCGAAGAGGCCAACAAAATGATCCATTTTTTGAATACTCATACTAGAGAACAGTTAGCAGCTCTGGATATTAGGAACAGAACAAACACAATTTTGTTAGTGAAGAAGGTACTGACCATGAGGAATTTTGTGCAGACTTTGGAAAGAAAGTGCCAAGAGATGCAAGCAGAAATAAATATCTTCAGACAAAAGTTTGTAGTGTTGCAGAGCAAGGGGTTGCCCAGCTTACTGACCAGCAGTGGAAGACTGTTAACACATGAACAATATGCTCGAAGGGTAAATACCTATATTACCAATCAAATCACAACATCATCAAGCAACACAGAAGAGACAACACCTCCCTCTGGACAGGTTTTATATGACAAATTGGAAAATTTGTTTTATATTGAACATGAAATAAATCATCTTTTTGAGGTCCAGCCAAATTACTACACATACACTGAAGCTGATGAAACATTGATTAAGCTACAGAGACACCAGCTGCCTACAGATCAATGGTGGGAGGGCATGCTTGAGATTTTGCCAAGGTAATTTTATTGTTTTTTTTGGTTAGCTACACATTAGCAAATTCAAATATACGGGCCACATACCAGAAAATCAAATTGACAAAGGATGGAATTCACACTAAAAGGCGTTAAGACAAACTTAGACACAAGTGGCAACTGGAAGCACATCAGGGACGCAAATCAGAGAAGCAGCTGTCAACCGACTAGTTGAACCGAAAAGTCAACAAAAGCGGAACACCTAAGGCGGCCAGTACAACATAGTTACTCCTTCATTCATTTCTGCGTGGTTTTTCCACAATCAGTTATTGCCTTTGCCAAAGTAGATGGATGAATTTATTACTTGATATTTTTCCTACGGGATATTTTGTAAACTCTTCTATAAATACTTCCCCAAGATATGTATTATTGTTGGCTGGTGAATATCATTCTGGACCTGTGCTGTATGTTTTGAGAACTCTTTTGAAATAAAGATTGTTGGAATGTTTTGCTGGTGAATTTGCTGGTTATGGAATCAATGGCAGAAGGATATATTGCAGAATTCTCATGTTAATGCATGGATCAATAAGTCTTCTTTACTCTTGTGTTACTGTACTTGTGTTTTATTTACCATCTAAATATCATGCTCTAAGTTACAGGAAAGAAGGATAACACCGAATTTACTTTGCTGTACTCTGTGTTCAATTCCTGTAATTTCTCATGTTTTCTACAAGACTAGCATAGGCAAGAATTCTTGACTTCTCTTGTCCCCTTGGTTCTTTCACTCTAAATATCATCAAGGAATTCTTAACTGCTCCTTGATGATGTTTATACAATTTCCCTCTGTTAGCATAATGAAAGATTCTTGATTGCCTTTCATTCCCTGACTTCATTTCATCTTATTCCAGCTTGAAAATTGTTTATGTGTTTAATTATCTTGCTCTGTAGTTTTCCTATTTCCAAAGACACCATACCCAGAGGTTTATTTCCATTAGACTCCATCAACCCAATGGTCTGAACTTCTCTTGCATTACAGCCCTGCTCTACTGAATGTCATCTTCCAAACATCAAACAAAACTTATGTTTCATAACTAGCCGAAAATATAACAAAACAAATCTAAATTATAAAGAGAGAGCCCTCTTTGGTTGCAGATTGGCTAGAATCTGCAGCTAAAAGACTGGTTAGTGGTTACCTCAGCCGTATTCCCTTTCTGGAGGCAGGGAACAACCTGAGTGATAACATCATTGGTGACTCCACTTGGGAATAGAATGACTGTTTGTTACTGTTGTCTATTTTCTAAAGCTATAGATGGAGCCTGAAGTTAGCCAGGTAGCCGTTGAAACTGTTTTTGATGTGCATTTACAGGAGTAAATAAAAGCTTCTTTAGTCAATCTCTAGTATAGCTTTAGGCTTTAAACAACTGTCCCAAAGATTTGATCAGTTTCCATGTTTCAACAAATTCAAAGGAAAGCCCAAGGCCTCCTATATTTCAAAGAACTTCATGTAGAATATTGTCAAAAGTTGTGATCTCTAAACATGTCGAGAAAATACCAAAAATAGATATAGAAGCTGGCTCCAAAGAAGAAAACTCGGTACACCAGGTCAAATCCTGATCCAGATCCTCCAGCTATTTTTGAAAATCCCAACTTGATCTCTAAGACCCTTAGAAAACAAGAAAAACTAGAAAAATCTGCTGATTTAGAACTTGATATACTTCAGCAAAACCCTTCAAAATCCGAGCTTACTCCTGGGAGAGTAGCAGTCCTTTCTGTCAATACAACAACCTCTCCTAGTTCTTCATCGACACCTCAAAGCATCCTTTCCACTCCCCCATCCACTGCACATATTTCCACTGTTGTCTCTGCTGTTCCAACTGTCTTATTTCTTCCTATTGTCCCATTTATCCCTGTAAATATGGCAAACCGTTATGCTCCCGTGTAGTTACCTGGAAATCCAGGGGCTATGCCTCAGGATTATCAGAGAAAAATCACATATTTTGATGGTACTGGCTCCTATACAGCCCAACAACACACTAAGAAAATGATGGACTACTTTGAGAACTATGAAATTGATGACAATGATGTCAGAATGAAAATTTTTGTTCAAAGTCTAACTGGTGAAGTAAGGACCTGGTTTAGGGCACTTGGGGCAAACAAAATTGCTGATTTAGATGCCCTTTTCCAAACCTTTCTCAATAGATGGGAAAAGAAGAAAGATCCATTACACATCCTATCAAAGTATGACAGTTAAAAAAGAGGCCCGTAAGAAACCGTCCAAGACTATTGTGCTAGATTTAACAATGTGTACAATGCTATCCCTCAAAACCTTAGACCTCCACATGACTTAGCCCTAATCAAATTCCCTAATGGATTTGACTCTGACATGGCATATCAGCTAAGAGAAAGAACTCCTGCCAGCTTCGAAGACATGCAGAGCATAGTTGTTAGTGTAGAGGCAAATACGATCTCTAAAAGAGCCCGAGCTAGAGCTGAAAGAAGGACTACTTTCAAAGAAGAGCCTTCAGCATTTGAACAAAAACTTGATGCAATCATCAAAGGCATGGACTGGCTGGGTGATAGGGTGGAAACCATTGAAAGAAAATCTTCTTGGGAGGGTCAACCAAGTAACACCACTAGGAATCCGAACTTTACAAAAATTCAAATCCTAACACCGGGAAGGCCGGCCCTGATCAGAATATCAGACCTCCATTTCAAGAGAACTATGTTGAAGCCTCAACCTCTAGTGAGCCAACAGAGGACACCCAAATCAACCTAATGGGGTTAAACAATGAGCAACAAATCTTTCTAACACAAGATGATCAAGAGGCCCATAATTTCAATCAATTTCAAACCAAGTCCGGAGAGTCATTTGATTTCAGAGAAGGGTATGATGCAGCGGTCTATGAGGTGCATAAACAATACAAATTAAGAAGCAGAACCATAGATGTGCCTGAACCTGCCAAGCTCAAAGATGCCAAGTGTTCGCGCTCAAATTTGCCTCAGGCCGAGGAAGGCGAAACTCATGGCAACATCAAACCAAGCTCAGCCTCGTAGCTAGCCCTACGAGGACAGGAGAGGGCTCTCTCTGGGTCTATCTCGGCAAGAGGTCTTCAAAGGGGCTGAGATGACCGATATGAATACTGATTTTAGGCTAGTAAATTGATAAGAAAAGTTTTATTTCAAATTTTTAGGGTTTTGTTGGACAACAGGGAAAGGTAATTTTGGGTGCGGGGATGAGACACAGTTTTTGCAGAGGTCTTTTTGGGGCAAGGTAGGTGATTGTTTTGATGCCTTTAAAGGAATTGAATGGAAAGGTATGACTGGTGAGGAGCTAAGGAGAGCAATAAACTTTCAGGAGTTCTCCTTAAACAGATGAAAACATAGATATTAAGCAAACTTAAAGGCAGAGCATAGAAAACCATGAATTCTACCTTAACACTTCATTTGCTTAATTTGAAAAAGAGAATAGTAGGAAAATGATACACATAACAAACTTACAAGTACATGAGAGTAACACACCATCAACACAAATAACCACAGGAATCCCAAATAGTGCTGCAAAACCCTGGTCTTTCCTTTGCCAAAATTGCAGAGATACAAAGTGTAATACAGTCTAAGCTTATCCCTCCAGAGTCCAACCCTAAAAATGACTAAGAAGATACATAATATAGGCAAGCTAACACATTTACTTGCCTCTAGGGGTCGAGCTCATCATCCTAGGAGCTGTTTCAACCAATTTTAAACTGAGCACTATAATCTAGGCAGCCAAAACAACTTGCCTCTATAAGTTAGGAAACCAATTCATTCATTAATTTTTTGCTATTTTATGAATGAATCTTCTAGAATAGGTAAAAAAGTGTCATGTCATCATGAAAATACATTAGTTACATCAAAGAGGGTGAAAAATCCCATGAAAAGTCAAAACTAGTCAAAAGTTGCGTTGTCCTGAGCTGTAGATGTAAAACTGGAAAATTTCCCTGATGCGTAGTGCGCCATTTCTCTACGCGTAGCGCGCCTTTGAGCCCACTTTTGGGGCACTTCCCGGCATCCAAATGAAGCTAAGGTGGGCTTGTTGGAAAGGTCTGGATGTCTACTTTCTAACCCAAGTGGAATTTCTCAATTTGGTGCCCATTTTCTCCTCCAAAAATGAATTCTCCCAAGACTTCTTCTTGTGTGTCCAAAAAAGGGCAGAAGGACATTTTTTGCATGTTTGTTGACCTTTTGGGGGCCCAAAACTTGATGAAATGTCTTGGCAGTGGCTGAGAAGGTGTATTTTATCATGAAAAATCCAAAAATGTAAACCTTTCGTGAATTGGACCTCCCCATCTTCAGGGTAGCGCGCGGCGCGCTACGCGTTGAGCCCAAAAACCTGTTATTTACCCAAAAATTTCAAAATTGACAAAATTTTCTCCAAATTTCTTGAAATTTGAGCTGGGGGTGTATCATCAAGTACCATGCTCCTTTAAGGAGGCTTCGGCCAAAATCCCAAGACGATCAAGCTCCTTTTGTCGTTTTTGCTTCTTGACCCTTTTCCTCAATTTTGCCTTAAGACTCCTAATTCGCACCTTGCAAACTAGGTACCGGACCTTGTAATGCATAACCATGCGTTTCAATAATGCATGATCTCTATCAGCCCTTTTCAGCCATTCCTCCCCTACATTTGGTATCCCGGTGGCTTGAGCAACAATCTCGGGTGATAGGGTGAAGTCCACTCCTGCAAGGTTCACATGACCATTCTTCAAATGTAGGACAAACAAGCGAGCTAGTTCTCTGTGATGTTGAATTTGTGAGATCCGCTCACAATATCCAAAACATGATTGGTACTGAAAATAGTTCATTGCAAGTGGACAAGCTTGCAAATGAGCCAAAGAAGTGGGCTCCTCCCTGACATGTCGACCACCTTTACCGCCCTTGTGATGCCTCCTTGGCACTTCTATCTCCGGTGTAGAATCAGTATCATAATCCTGCTCATAATCTGTCTCGGTCTTTGACATGTTCTTTAAAAACAAGGTAGCTCGAATATATATGCTGATATACAACTGTGTGCCCAATTGACTGTAGACTTTTTCTTTTTCTCAAAATGTTGTGATTTGATGCATGAGGAGAGGTGTTTGAGTGCGTTCTGGCAAAGTTCTGGGCATAAATCCCAACACGTAGCGCACCTCACCCAATGTGTAGCGTGCCCCTGGTGCGTAGCACACGTGCAAATTTGCACTGAGAAATGTGGCCTGATGCGTAGCGCGCCCCTGGTGCGTAGCGCGCCCACCCTGATGCGTAGCGCGCACCCAGCTACATAGTGCATTTTGCAGGAGGATTTTGGAGGCCTTCCCGGTGTCAAAATTAGGCACAGGATAGCTCGTTGGAAATTTATTTGAGTCTAATTTCCTACACAACTGAAATTTTTCAATTTGGAGTTCATTTTCCCTATCAAAAATCAAATCTCCCAAGACTGGTCAAAATGTGCCAAATGAGGCTGCCTCAAGGCAGAGTGCTGTTGAAGTCAACTTTTGAATGCCTTACGCAACTCCAAATTGAACTCATGATAGCTCATTGGAAATCTCTTTGTGTCTAGTTATCATTTGACTCATCAAGAAAGTCATTTGGCCAACCACACTAGGAGAAAACCTGATTTTCCCAAGGTCACTTCAGAGGTGCATTCGATTCTCCTGAGGCGATTGTATTTTTGACATTTATCTAAAACCATGACACCTGTGTAAAAAGTGAAGGAGGTTTTTCTTTTTTGGCATGTTGTGAACAAAAACCTCTCTCAGTTTTCGAAAATTCATCTTTGATTGCTCTGAAACATCTTTTGAGTGAAACTTATCCTGATGTGTGGAACAAGGGATTTTGTCGAAATGAAGCGAAATGAAGGGGATAAGGGGCTTCTAAATTCTTGGGGAAATTTTGGGAAGTAGGGAGGGATGTTAGGAAGCATGGGAAAGTGGAATCTTAGATATTGAGTGAGGGGAAGGGGTCCAAAATGGCAAAACATAGGCCCAACCTAGAAAATTGCCAGGTTGTAGCAAGAAACTAGGGTTTGTGCAAAAATGAGGAATTTGGGGGATCTCAGTGATGGAAAGTGTTTGATAAGGTACATGAAAGATAGGGGAAGGTTTATGAACATCTGGATACAATTTTTGCTGATGATTTGACCGTCCAAGAGAAATTGCCTTCAAAACCCTAGGAGAGGGAAATGACCTTACCTAGGCGCAACTGAAGCATGAACAAGGTGTAAAATGACTCATTAGACACTGACATGATAATGAAAACCCTATGAATGATGATAGACTCAGCTGAATGATGACATAGACCGACATTTGGACAACTTTAGAAGAAGTGAAAGCAAACCCTAGACCTAATGCCTAGTGACCAAATTTTGCTTGAAGACTCTTTGAAATGACAAAATTTGACCTTGACACTTTGAGACCACTTTGTAAGAGCATATTTGATCACTGGAGGAAGGCTGGAAAGACTGACACTAACACCAAGCAGCCAAAGAAAACAAAAGACAAAGCTGCGCTGACAAAACTCCCTGCTAGAACAGATCCCAACCCAAAGGAAGCCACTGTGGAAGACATATCAGATGTACAACCCTCAAAGAATCAACCATCCACATCCTTTCTCTCAAAAGAAAATCTAAACCCCCCTCCTGAAAATAATTCTAAAACAGATTTAGCTCAAAACAACACTCATGATGAAGAGAAGGTTACTGAAAATACAACAGAAAAGGAAAAGCTTGCTGTCCACAATACAAGAATTCAAGTGGAAAAACCTTTTAACTTAGAAACAGAAATAGGCAAACTGAAAATAGCCATTCCTCTGTCTGAATTGGCTAAACATGAAGTTTATAGGGAACAAATCAATAGGTCACTTCAAATATCAGAGAATAGGGATGCAGTCAATGTTTTAGATGACCAACCAGAACTGATTTTTGGTCCTGAAGTCAATGGTAAAACCATAGATGGAGGAGTTCCTCCATTCTATGTGAGCTTGAACATTCATGACAAAGTGCTGCACAACACAATGTTTGATTCAGGAGCTTCCCATAACCTAATGCCTAAGTCTGTGATGGAAAAGCTAGACCTAGATATCACAAGGCCATACAAAGACTTGTTCTCATTTGATTCCAGCCAAGTCAGGTGTCTAGGCCTAATTAAAGACCTTTGTGTATCTTTAGTCCAATATCCAGCTAAAACAATCTTGATGGATGTGGTGGTCGCTGATATCCCACCTAAATATGGAATGCTTTTGTCCAGATCTTGGGGTGCAAAACTCCAAGGATCTTTGCAGCTAGACATGTCCTACGCCACCATTTCAGTCTTTGGACAACCAAAGAGATTGTACCGAGAAACATTGATGAAATATGTGGTTAGTAGTCAAGAGAAACCCCAAAACTTCCCCATCTATTCTATGCATTCCGATATGGATTCATTTATCTTATACAATGCTGGGATATGTCCCAAAACTGATGTCAAACTACTGGGAACCGCACAAACAAAAAACATGAATGAACAATCTAGTGCTCAAGATCAAAAAATCGTTGATGTGATTGATGCAACAAGTGAACGAGACATAGCACATGAGCTACAAAATCCAAAACTGCCCACTGAGCAAGTTTCCAAAACTCCTAAGACTAGTCACAATCAAGAAATATTATGGTACTTAGAGTTTGATGGGTCAGTGACCAAATTGGGAGCAGGGGCAGGGATTTGGATACACAATATGCAAAATGGCCATGCTCAAGGTCATGCATATGGGCTAAATTTTAGATGTACAAACAATATGGCCGAGTATGAGGCCCTCTTGCTGGGACTCAAATTCATCAAAAGTATAGGGGCAACTAAGATTTCAATTCTAGGGGACTCGACTTGATTATCCAACAGATAAAGGGAAGCTTTGTTACAAATGATCTTAGACTAAGAGCTTACAGAGGTGCAGCCATTGAAATACTTAACACCTCCTTAGAATCTCAGCTCACCAAAATTCCAAGAAAGCACAATTTGCATGCACATAGTTTGGCAACTTTTGCCAGCACTTGCAAACTACCATTTGAGCCCAACCACCACTTTACTGCTAAAATCAAACACAGACCTGCTGTCCCAGATAATGTCAAAAACTAGAAGGTGTTTGAAAATGATACCCAAATCAATAATTTCCTCACTTTTTCTCAAGTATAAACATTGATACAAGCACCATTGATGATCAACAACAAATAGACAAAATTGAGCAAAGTATATCAGTTGAAACAACAAATTTAATTTTGCATCCAACAACTTTTGATGACAAAAATTTACAAGAGCTGAAGCAAATAGACCTTGATGAAATGGTTGAGGGAGAATATGAAATAATTGAACTAAAGGATAATTTTCTGCCCACAGGCTTAACTCCTTTGGAGGATATATTTGATTCAAACGACATTCCAAGAAAGCCCAAAATGCAACCTCTCAATGCAGAAATTGAATACTGCAACATTGGAACCACAGAAAATCCCAAAATGGTAAAAATTTCCAAAGCATTACCATCTGATCAAAATCTAAAATACATTGAGTTGTTTAAGGAGTTCCAAGATGTCTTTGCATGGAGCTATGAGGACCTCAAGTCCTATGATACTTCTGCCATCCAACATACTATACCTTTGAAAGAGAATTAAAAACCTTTTAAACAAAATCTTAGAAGGGTGAATCTTGTCCTCCTTCCCCTGATTGAAAAGGAAGTTAAACGAATGTATGAAGCTGGAAGAAAACGGGAGAGATAAGACTGTGTGTTGACTTAAGAAATTTGAATAAAGTCTCTCTCAAAGACCACTACCCCTTACCAAAAATGGATCATATCCTACAAAAGGTAGTAGGAGCTTTTAGGATCTCACTGGTAGATGGATTCTCAAGATTCAATCAGATTTTAGTCCACCCGAATGACCAAGACAAAAGTGCCTTCACAACACCTTGGGGAACCTTCAAGTGCCTACTAGGAAGAAAACGGGAGAGATAAGACTGTGTGTTGACTTAAGAAATTTGAATAAAGTCTCTCTCAAAGACCACTACCCCTTACCAAAAATGGATCATATCCTACAAAAGGTAGTAGGAGCTTCTAGGATCTCACTGTTAGATGGATTCTCAGGATTCAATCAAATTTTAGTCCACTCGAATGACCAAGACAAAAGTTCCTTCACAACACCTTAGGGAACCTTCAAATATGTAAAGATGCCTTTCGGACTCAAAAATTCAGGGGCCACATTTCAACGAGCAATGGACATAGCCTTTGCAAAAGAGATCCATGATTTCTTAGTCATATACCTTGATGACCTCACTGCTTTTTCAAAATTAGACCAAGAACATTTAGAGCATTTAAGACAAGTTTTCCTAATTTGCAGAAAATATGGCATATCATTGAACCCAAAGAAATCACTGTTTGGCCTAGAAGAAGGCAAACTCCTAGGTCACATAATCTCAAAAGATGGCATCAGAATTGACCCGGACAGAATTCAGGCTATCCTCCAAGTCCCTCACCCAAGAAACATCAAGGAACTACAAGCCTTTCTAGGGAAGATCAATTTCCTAAGAAGATTCATTCCCAATTTGGCCGAGCTAATAAGACTGTTGAATAATATGCTGAAGAAAGATTCTAAAGTTAAATGGACCATAGAAGCTAAACAAGCCTTTGAGGAAATCAAAATAGCTTTGACTAAAATGCCTGTTCTCACAAGCCCTAAGTTTGATAGAGATTTCATAATTTTTTCCTTTGCATCTCAGCATACTATTGCTACTGTCCTACTACAAAAGGATGACCAAGGATGTGAGAAGCCTATTGCTTTCTTTAGCAAAGCACTTAGAGATGCTCCACTCAAATATCAAATTATGGAGAAACAAGCTTATGCCCTTGTAAAGGCCATCAAGGATTTCAGAGTTTATATCTTGTACTCACATGTCATAGCCTATGTCCCAAATGCTGTGGTCAAGGACATTCTGACTCAAGAAGGAATTGAGGGTAAAAGAGGCAAATGGATAGCCAACATTTTAGAGTATGACATTGAAATCAAGCCTACAAAACTCATAAAAGGACAAGGGTTAGCTAAATTAATGACTGAAACCAATTTTCAAGCCCTTGACATAAATGAACTGGATAACGAACAGGAGATGGCGACTCCACAGATCAATCAAGCCTTTTTACAATCACCCTGGTAGGCTGACATATGTTTTTTATTGTTAAACCTGCAAGCTCCTCCAGGGTTATCCAGGACTACAAAGAGATTCTTGAAAATGAAGGCATCAAAGTTTTGTATTATAGACAATGTTTTATTTTGGAAAAATCATGAAGGTATCTTGCTAAATTGCCTAATATAGGATGAAACTAACAAAATACTCAAAGAATTTCATGCAGGGGACTACGGAGGACACTTGTATTGGAAGTCAACAGCTGATAAGATTCTAAGAGCTGGTTTTTATTGGCCCTCCCTGTTTTCTGATGTGAAAAAATTTGTAGTTTCTTGCCATAATGTCAAATCTTTGAAGGCAAGAGAAAGCTATTACCTTTACCCCTCAGACCCATTACAACTGAAAGACCATTTCAACAAAGGGGTTTAGATTTCATTGGAGAAATTCATCCTTCCTCTTCTGGCCAACACAAGTGGATTCTCACTGCCACATACTACTTTACCAAATGGATAGAAGCCATCCCTTGTAGGCAAGCAAATGACTCAATCATCATGCAATTCTTAGAAACCAATATTTTGTCTATATTTGGTTGTCTGGAGAAAATCATCACAGACAATGCTGCTGCCTTTAAATCCAAAAGAAAGATCAATTTTTGTCATAAGTACCACATTACCTTGGGCCACTCCACAACTTACTACCCTCAAGGTAATGGCCTAGCCAAATCCTCCAACAAAAGCCTGATCAACATCATCAAAAAAGTTTTGGAGGAGAATAAAAAGAATTGTTATAAAAAGCTGGTAAATGCACTATGGGCAGACAGATTGACCACCAAAAGATCTATTGGAACCAGGCCATATGAATTGTTTTATGGCATGGAGGCTGTGTTCCCCTCATCCTTGGGAATCCCTGTAATCAAATTGTTGCAAGAGTTGCAAGCAGAACCCAATGACATTCAAAGGAGAATCAATCAAACTATTTACTTGCAACAAACTAGAGAGGAAGTATATCAGAGAACTCAGGTTCTGCAAGATAGACTCAAGAAGATTTTTGACAAGAGGACAAAAACTGAAGATTTCTTCATAGGAGACAAAGTGCTGAAGTGGGATTCTAGAAGGGAAGACAAAGGAAAGCACGGCAAATTTGACTTCCTTTGGAAAGGACCTTATGTCATTCAGGCTGTACAAGGAAACAATACCTATTTTTTGAAAATTTTGGATGGCACAAAAGCTGAGGAAGGGCCAGTCAATGGGTGAATGCTCAAGCATTATTTTGATCCTCTTTGATCAACATAACAGGACTATATATTGTACATAAATAGTGTCTATTTTAGCAGTTCATTATAGCAATTAGGTAAGGGACAAGGTGCAAAAGATCTTGAGGGAAAAAGCGAGGAATTGTAACACCCTTTTGTACATATTTGAATTCATCAGAGGAAATAAAAAAGAAAGCTTGGGAGCCATGAAGATGACTGAACATCTAGACCATCTACCAGAACAGAGTTGTTATTCTGTTCACATTAGCTCATGAGAAGTATATACATGTTTAAAAGATTCAGTTTTGTGTCTACAACAGAAGGAAGTTTCAGATCACAGCAAGAGTTGAAAATAAGGCCATCTAACCTGCTGTTCTTGGATTTTCACCTGGAAAAGCCATCCCTAAGTGGAGCCACTGTTAGGTTCCTATACCAATAGGTGTCATTTCTCATGATTGACTATGGAAGTGCCAAATATGATCATCCTTTCCATGCTGCAAAGGTTCCATATTTTGTAAACAGATAAAGAAAAAATTAAAAAATATAAAGAGGGTATGCCCTAAAAGAAAAATCAAAGGGCAAGAAAAATAGATTGGTCAACAAAAGAAAAAGAAAATGAACCCCAAAGAAAGACCAGGAAAGTGGCTAGTCAAAATGCCACTACTATGTTATTTGTGCAAAGCAAGTTCACAATGTGCAAACACTGTTTCCTAGCACACTTGATGGATGGCCCAACAACTCAATCTGGGCCAGTCCATATTTAAATTTCCTGTTGTAGAATAGAGAATGAAGGTCTATCCAAACAGTTCAAGTTTGGCAGATCACCAGATAAGATAGAGAAATAAAGGGCCCAACTGCTTAATCTAAGCCCTTGGAGGATATAAGGATAGATTCATATAGGAGGGCAGCCAAAAGAAAAGAGGAAAATCAGGGTTTGCTAGTTTAAGTGCACCCAATCAAAAATGAAGAAAAAATGTTAGGAATTGTAGAATGGGTAAGTAGATTGAAGTTGTAGAAACAGGTCTATCAGCAATGTCACCTTTTTGAATATGATCTATTTCATGGATATCTCAAGTGCCATGGCAAAGGTGTGATGACAGATCAGATGTTGCATGTCTAACACCCCCTCTCTCCCCGTATCTCCCCTCACAAAAATCATTTACTAACAGCCTTACATGGACATTGAGATTTGCTCAGTGGTCCTAACTCATTTCATTCTATGAGAAATACCAAGTGAAACTTTGTGTTTACTTGGTTAAAACAAGCCACATTTCTTGTGTTAAATAATCACTTCATTTCAGTTTCGTTTTCCTGAAAAACCTAAGTTTTTCCTCATAAACTTAGCATTCTCCTACCATTTGTCATATTAACATGTTGACTCTATTATATAACTCCCACTTATATTTCCCCTCCCCTATTATGTATAAGATACACAAAAAACCCAAAAAATATTGTAAATATCCCGCCCCGGCCTAATATGGCTACACTTTAATTTTCCCGAGAGTCATTGGTCCATCTAGGACCAATAACAACCCACCACCTATCCCGCTGGGATTTGTTTGACCCTTGGTTAAGCAAATAACCATAGTTTTCTGCGCAAAAATAATGGGATTTAATTAATATCTGATTAATTAAATAACCGCGTTCATTAAACCCATAACCAAAGGTTTAAACCCCCCAAATAATATTTAATGGCTAAATGATAGCGCGGGTCCCGTAGCATAAACCGTCACCACCTACGCCTCCCGTCAATGGTTGGATCGCGCCCTCCAGATCCAACAACTCTTGTTAATATCGGAGCCGCCCCCACGTTCGACCGTTAGCTCCCGATAAAAAGTGGTTTTCCCGCCGTACCCCTATACGCGTGTCCTCTTTTCATTGCATTGGCCCCGCTCTGACATAAACCGCCCCCGTACCAAAAGCGGTCCGATGGAAACCACAAACCGCCTCCTGTTCCCGCTGCTCATGTCACTCACACGTCATACACCACGCCAGCGCCCGTGCTACTGTTCAGTCCACCGTGTCCGCCATGTCATCTGTCCATGTCAGTCCCCACATCATCTGCCACGTCACCTTCTGTACCTCGCTACAGGACAAAGCTACGTCATGATGATGTCATCCTAAAAAAGTGCCAAAAGGGCCGAATTTTGACAAAAGTCGCGAAAATCATTGTTTTTTGTTTACTTCTGTTTTATCGTGTTGCGAACACTGTGCATGGGTATTACATTCAACTTGCCACCAACACTCCAGTCCGCCACCCAAGCAAGTTCAACCTGCAAACCTGACCCCTTCAGCTTACTCTGCAACTGCATTTTGGGCCAAGCGCCTGAAAAACATGTATTTATTCAACAGTCGCCCATAAACCCTGATTTTATGAATTTCTCTGTTAACAATCACCGAAAGAGCTAAATGCGAGTAAAATGTCCTTTTACCTGTAAACCTGTGCATGTCAAGTCACTATTCATCGTTTATTGTCAAAGAAAACCTACAAGCCTGTTCTCCTCTGCAAATTGCCCGCTACTTTGTATTTCATGCCCATTTCTGCCGGCTAAATCTCAAAAAATATCCACATCTTAAGTCAAAATTGTCAAAATTCACTCCCAAAGAGGACCATTTCCCTTGTTTCTATCCACCTTCCCGACCAAACTTTGAAAATCTAGGTCCACTGTGAATTTCATCAAAGGCAACAATTTCTGGGAACATAACTCATTCTCTGATTTCCTAAGGAAAAAAAAAAACCAGTGTTCTATTGTTTATTGCTCCAGAAACTCTAACTTTAAGTTAAAACTCATTCAACAAACTGAAAATGGAGGCTCTAGTGGCCCTGAATATTGCACCCTTGAATGCACCACATAGGGAGTTGGAGTGGCTACCTCTTGCTGATAGAGATTTCCAGATTGAGGACATGGAGGGTGATAAACCTCACCTTCAGGCTTTTTGTGAAATAAGGAATAGATACAAGAATAAAACTGACATATTTAGAATCTGGGAGTCTAATATGCCTATATACTACCTGCCTTCAGTGAATGTCTTCCCTGACCTCATCCATCAATGTTGTGCTAATTATGAGCCTTCTCAAAGGGCAGTGATGGACCCTTCTGGCAATGTCCTCTTTCATATCACCCCTCAGTCTATAAATGAGATGCTGCACTTTGAGCCAGCTTAGCCTTTGGTCCCTCTCTCCATGAAAAATTTGCTGGATCAAGCCTCCAAGTTGTCCTCTGCAGACGTTGACCAAATTGCCAAGCTGTTTATGCCACCAGATTGCTACTCCAGATACAAAATTCCCTATCACCATGCCTGGTTTGATGAGCCTGGAAAATTACTCATAGACATGATTTCTTACATCCTGGGATTCAGAACAAGTGAAATAGTGGATGAGACTGTCTTTACTTTGATGTCTATGTTTGCTCCAAGACAACCCCCTGCTATCAAGTATGATTATGCCACCTTCATAGCTAACAAAATTCACGAGCAATTCATGAATCTAGACAGAGAGAGAGTGTTCAAATACACTTCATATATATACCATTTGCTGTTGTACTATCAACCTGATATCTTGCCAGTTCCCCTTAAAAAATTGGATGCTAAGGGGGAGCGAAGATCTGTAATATTTTGGTCCTCAGTATTCCATCATGTTAGTAGCTCCCCATATACATATTGTGAGTTTATTGACATTTTCATATATCCAGCCACCTGTTTGTTGTCAACAACTCCTCTTGCCAGGCTCTCTGCTGAAATGCAGAAAATCTTACACCTCTCAAAGGAATACAGTATTGGTGACTGGTATTTTTATCAAAACCATACAGTGATCAGGATCTATGGCTGTCAATTAGCTCCCTACAGACTGCCAAAGTATGTCCCTATGAGACTCTTTGCCCTAGAATACTACTGGCAATTCAGTAGTTCAGATTTGACTCATTTCTATGGTGCTAGGAAAAAAGCACAGCTCAAGATAAGGCACCAATTGGGCCCCTTTATCTTTAATAAAATGGAAGAAGCATGGAAGGAAGCTGACACTATCCTGAGAGAAAAACTTAAGCTAAAAAAAGTTTTCTTTGGTCACCATATGACCCTGAACATTTCATAAGCTTTAGAAGAGTAAAAAACAAGCTTACAGGATATGTGCACCATAGTATCCCTCAGATTGAACAATATGCTAATCAACAGGAGTGGATAGAAGGCACACTAGTTGAGGAACTTACTAAAGAAGAGAGATTAGAAAAATAAATGAAAGAGTTTGAAAAGACACTTGACTTAGACTCTGTTGGATAGGTGTTTTTCACATTACCTCAACACCTTGGAGCGGGCACATCATCTGCCACAACTTCAGGCAGAGATAGTCACCTGATTGGTACAATGGATACATCGCTCTTATGAGCAAGTGTGTTGTGACTGAGCCATCCTCTTTCGAGGAAGCTGTGGAGGCTCCCGTATGGGTAGACGCCATGGTGGAAGAGTATGATTCTATTGTCAGAAACAGTGCATGGGAGATTGTTCCTAGACCAGAAGGGAAATCAGTGGTGGGTTTGAGATGGATCTACAAAGTTAAGCAGGCAGCTGACGGGAGTGTGGAGAAGTACAAGGCAAGATTTGTTGCTCGAGGCTTTTCATAGATAGAGGGGATCGATTATGAGGAGACCTTTGCACCTGTGGCAAGGTATTCTTCCATACGGACTATTCTTGCTCTCTCAACGCAGATGGGATGGAACATTCATCAGATGGATGTGAAGACTACGTTCCTCAACGGAGTCATTGAGGAGGAGGTGTACATTGAGCAGCCCGAAGGCTTTGAGGTCTTCAGCAGCGAGTCGCATGTGTGAAGGCTCAAGAGAGCGTTGTATGGGTTGAAGCAAGCACCACGTGCTTGGTACACACGGATAGATAGCTATTTCACAGGACTTGGATTCTCCAAGAGCGAGGCAAATCCTAACCTATACCAGATTGTGGTGGAGGGTAAGTTGCTTATCATTGTACTGTATATTGATGATTTGATTCTAACGGGTGATGAGCTGTTGATACATTCATGCAAGGATGATCTTGCTAAGGAGTTTGAGATGAAGGACTTGGGCCTCCTTCACTATTTCCTAGGATTGGAAATATGGCAGCGCAGTGGTGGACTATTTGTTTCTCAGGGCAAGTATGCTTGGGAGATACTAGAGAAGTTCAACATGCATGGCTGCAAGCTTGTTGATACTCCTCTTCCTGGAGGTTGGAGGAAGGAGGATGCCACTTCAGGAGAAGAAGTGGATGCCACTGTTTATCGACAGTTGGTGGGGTCGTTGATGTATTTGGTCAATACACGACCCGATATATGCTATGCAGTTAACCAGCTTTCACAAGCTATGGTTAAGCCTACCAAGCTCTTATGGAAGGCAGGCAAGCATTTATTGTGTTATTTGAGAGGCACATCGGGATATGGTTTGTGGTATAGACAGGAGGATGAGGTGAGGCTATGTGGCTTCACGGATGCAGATTGGGCAGGGAGCCCGACGAATAGAAAGAGCACATTAGGAGGGATCTTCAGTATTGGATCGACAACAATTTCTTGGTACAGCAGGAAGCAGAGATCCGTGGCACTCAATTCAGCGGAGGCCGAGTATATGGCAGCAAGTTTGGCTGCATGCGAGGCTATATGGATGAGGAAGATCCTGGTTGGTTTGTTCGGTTCTCATTTGGATCCTACTGTGATTTACTATGATAACCAGAGTTGCATTAAACTCTCGGCTAATCTTGTATTTCATGATAGATCTAAGCATATTGACATCAGGTACCATCATATCAGAGATTGTGTGCAGCGGAGGATCATGTTACTTTCATACATTCCAACGGAGGATCAGGATGTTGATATTCTAACGAAGGCTCTCACCAGGAGCAAATTGGAATACCACCGAGGCAGGATAGTGGTTGCTGATAATCCATATCTTGTCGAGAGGGAGTGTTGAGATTGCAACAAGATGATGGAGCTTAGTGAAAAGAGTCGCCTTCACTAAGTGGGCCCGCAGGCAAATTATGGCGCAAGTTCTATTTTTGGATCACAGCAGGGATGATCACAGCAGGAGTGACCACAACAGGGATGATCACAGTAGGAGTGATCACAGCAGGAGTCATCACAGTAGGAGTGATCAAAGTCTATGTTTAGACTGGCTGTC
Organism: Pinus tabuliformis; assembly: GCA_031772625.1. Classification (NCBI taxonomy): domain Eukaryota; kingdom Viridiplantae; phylum Streptophyta; class Pinopsida; order Pinales; family Pinaceae; genus Pinus; species Pinus tabuliformis. The sequence goes on along the minus strand of CM062811.1, from coordinate 158,381,748 downwards.
CAAAATAGAAAAGTCAAATATTATTGTTTCATAATAATATTTGGACTATAAACTTGATCTTATTCTCTTGGAGCACTTCAGTTTGAGCTACAGATGTGACACATGCAGCTGTCAGAAGGAAGTATGCTTTCTTTGTGGGTCAGTTGAGTTTTTGCATGCATGACTTCAGTTAGAACTCAATCAGTTGAGTTTGGTGGAGTTGATTGTGGAGTTGATGGAGTTGAGTTCAGTTTGACTTGGTTAAACTAGTTGTAATTAGTCTAACTGAAAATAGACTAATGATTATTTGTTAAACTAATTATTAACTCATAATGCAACTATAGAATACATCAGTTAACTCAGTTGCATGTCAGTGCATGTTCAGTTGAGCAGGGACAGGTGTTAGAGGATCAGATTGCTATCAGTTGTGACTATAGTTGTGCATGAGGATTTGCACAATCAAGGGATTGAGTATGCCAATGAATATTGCCCAGTATTATAGCCTCTGCTCACGTCTTTCCTAGTGTGAGTGATTCTTTGGAGGTAAATACGAGTTTGGTTAATCCATTCTCATTCATTCTTGAGCAAGTATTAAGTAGTGGAGGCAAGCAAGCAGTGGAATAGATTTGGAGATCAGATCTGAGTTGTATTGTGTGTAACAGGTGGAGCTGGTACTGGATTGCTTGTGATAAGCATTGTACTTTGTAATGTTACATGTTCTCAATAATTAATATACAGATAGTGTGGGGTTTTCAACTGTAAGCTTTCCCCGGGTTACATACTGTGTTAATGTGTGAATGCTCTTGATGTTTTATTGTTATTGATGTGTTGAGGGCCCCGAAGTCGGGTCAACAACAAGGGGGATACCCACCCGGTCCGGAACCTGGTTGGCGGCTCCTTGCCCGTTTGGAGTAGCGGGTCCGACTGGGGGTAATGGGACCAGTTTCCCAATGTGATGGGTGTGTGTGTGTGCGTAGAGTCTGATGATATTAATTTAGAGGTTTTTCTAAACTAGTCTTGATTCTAACTGCTAAACTAACTCTATGCTAATGTAATCTAATGAAGAGAAATACATCTGATCTATGCTAACCCGGGGTGTTTTTCTTTTGTTTATGCGATCTAGAAAGATTTCTAACAGCAGCTGGTAATAAAGATCATTCAACTGATATCAGAATATAAACCAATAAAGATAAACCATTCTGCATAAGAAGTTAGGCAGAATAGTTGTGAACAGCATATCGCATAATCAGTCTTCTATATGTTAAGCATGACTAAATGATCCCACCGTACAGAAGTGCCAAATGGTAATGCAGACATTCATACAATAACATATAAAGAACTCAGCTACATATCACTTTAGGGATACTAGCAGAATCTAGTCAAGAGATAAAAGTACCATTTATGACTAACTTCACCAATAAACTTCAAGTAATAATGATTTATTTCTACTTGTTCTAACATCTGCTAAGAGTACAGAAGTGCAACATCAGTAACAGATATTAAAATGCAAACATAAATAAATCTCGATCCATCCATTCATCAAAAACCTCCTCTGAGGGTGCAGAAGTGCATGTTCTGAGGATAAGTTTTTTGACAAATTTCCGGACCCTTCTCCAAAAACCATGAGAAGGGTTAAATACTACTAACTAATCAATCTTAATTACATGAAATTAGGGAATCGGCTTCAAATGACCACCCTTTTACTAAAAGCAACTTTATTTCTAAACTTAAAATCTAATTTCTGACCGTTTCTATATATTCTCTTTAGTGCTGTCAACAGTGCAACGTTTTCCTGGGAAGAGTCGGCTGGCCACTTTCTTCTTTCGCTCTAGAGATAAAAGTGGAAATAACAGGAGCTGACACTTCCTTCCGGCAGACCAGAAGATATTTTTCGAAAACCTTTCTCTAGCTGGGTGTATTCGCCACGTGTATACTTAGCATAACCCAGGTTCTTCTCGAACTGATTTTGCTGGTGCTGTTTTCGGTTTCCGGTCGTGCGAATGACTGAGTGGGTTAGGAGTCGTGCTGTATGGACATCCCCCTATTTCGAGAATTGTTTCCGCTCTTTGTTCTAGGCTTTTCTGGAGCGTCCTCCTTCTTTTGCGTTTCTCTTTCTGCTTTACCCAGTCTGAGCCTCAAGATCTTTTGTGAACACGCTGCTTTTGTGCGCCTTTGACTCTGAGTCCTGAATAGTCTAATTTCATCAGTGCCGGTTGGCTGATGGTCTGGAATCCGCGGTTCTGTTGCATGCGGCATCCGTTTGCGGAGGCATTCTCTCTTTACTATCTGATTGGCGCTTTCCTCTTTCCCTCAAATGTTTCCTGCATATAAACTTATATTAGTTGCATGTCTTGCAGTCTACGCAAAGAAGAAGGGAAATGAAAATATTTGACGTGAAAGTATTAATCTCTAATGAATGCATAACCCTGACATTCATCATGACTTGACTCTTCGATAAATGTAATGCAATCATTCCTAGATACTCAAGCATGCGGTCATTAAATTCCTTCAAGGCGCGCACTTAATCCTGGGTTTATCGTGTGATAAGTCTTTTCAGATCGCAGATCGCAAATCGCTGCCATCGCAGATCGCAAATCGCAGATATCGCAAATTTTGTTTAATGGTTTATGCCGTATAGCGCGATGCTTGCGATTTGCGATATCGCATATCAGCGATCGGCATTTCTCGAAGGTCTTCTTTTAAGGGAGCGCGTGTGATGTATGCGACGCGATGAACTTCGCATCGCTCCCTCGCAGTCTTGCTTTTCGCGCTCGAGCAATGCTTCGGCCTTTCTTTGCGATGCGATTTAAGCCTTAGGGAGAGAAATACAAAAACTTTAGAAAAATATTTTTTTGGGATTTTTGTTCAGGGTCCCCTCTTTGCTTGACGTTATTGCTAATGTCAAGTGAAGAAGGGGGGTTGTTGGTGACCACAACATGATGCTGCTAAATTGATGATCAACGTAGAGGAGCTTATGTATTGTGTATGTATTCCGCAATAGTACATGATCAGGATAATCTCCATTGAATATGTGTTAAATTATTCAAAATTTCTACAGTTTGTCCCTGTAATTGGTATCTCCACATTTCCAACAAAAATCATACTATGTGAAGACAAAACTAGAGGGAAATAAACATCTATTACCTCCACTATCGAGTTGGAAAGAATTGATGAGGGATTCTCATCATTTGTTGTTGGTGGTTCGCTGGCTGTCTTGGCGCATTCCCCAACTTCATTTCCGACATACCCAAGTCCTACTTGATGGGTTAATTCCTCTACTTTGATGGGGTCAACAATGCCTTGGCCATTAATTCCCAAGCCTTTTCCTTCATACCCCATTTTCTTCAATAGTTTGGAGCTAATTCCCATGGTATGATTTTCAAAAACAGCGAAATCATCATCAGGAAACATACATGAAGTCCGAGAACTACTTTTTACCTCACATGGGTCACACCGCAACTTTTCCAAGGCCCAATCCTTAGCTTGCAGATATCGTAGCAAACTATGTTTCTCCTCTTTCTCTTCCTGTAGTAGCATCTTCAATTCAACGTTATCTGCTTGAAGTCTTTGGTTGTTGAGTTTCAGTTCTTCTAGGGCCTCTTCCATGGCTCGCAACTGAAGCTGCACTCGTTTCTTTTCCTCTGTCTCTTTTTGTATAGGTTCATACATTATTTCCACATTTTTGGACACTCTGAGCAAGGTCTCGTACATCACTTTGTCATCCTCCATCATTGCATGTTCCATTGTTCATGCTCACAATTCACATCCATGTAAAGACTGCTCCAATATCAAACTTGATTCGAGTTGACTCAGCTCCCAAATTTGACCAAGATATTTTACTTCTGTGATGTTTTTAGAATTGCATTTAAAAGAGCATAAAGGAACATATATGCATGTTGTAAAGAAGAGGGAACATGACAAGAATCAGCAACATAAAACACAAGTCGTTGATAATGGAGTTCGTCCAGGAGGGACCATGTCTCCGGGCCCCGGTGTTAAGATGGTGTAGGCCACTACATTAAGTGCTGGAAAGAGTGATGATGTACATTCATGTGTTTTCTCTATCATACAAGGAATATGCCCTCACGTGGGAGTGGCTCCAAGAGATGTTTCGCTACAGGAGCTCTCATTCAAAAAAGGACTCCTATCAGCATGACATAATATCATGTATGTTAATAATGAGCATCCTGCCATCATGGCATCAAAGGGGATCTCAATTCAAACATACATGTTGACACATGAGTATCCCATCAACATGGCGAAAAAGGGGTCTCAATCAAAACATGACAATAAGTACATCTCACATCTAGAACAAAACAAGATCCCACTTCAAACATCAAATAGGGATCTATACAGCACAATGCATCTCAAGGAAAGAGACAAAGAAGTACATGATCACACTGCATATACCTCACATCAAGGAATATTTGAAGAAGAGGATGATAGATTATAGAATTTAGGCTTCTGTGATCCATATCAATTTTGAGAAGAATCTTCGGCGAAAATCACATAGAGATAATTTTGTCCACGCGTTTTGAACCAACCAGTGTGGTTCATCGTCAGGACAAGTTGAATGAGTAGATCTTGCAATGCATTATAAATAGATCGGGCAGAATATCCAAGTAACGGCTAGAATCATGACAGCTCGATTTGACCGGGAAACGGCTAGTTAGACCAAAATTTAATTAATTAATTAATTTTATTTTATTTTTTTAATTCAAATCAGTTAATTCAGTTATTAATTTTCTTATTAGATTAAACATAAATTGACAATTTTATAAATATATATTAAAATAAGTGAGTTAATATACTATACTCATAAATAATCAAGTAATTAAAAATAGTTAACTATATTTAAATAAATATAAGTCAATTATATTTTAAATCAAATATTAGTTAAAGGGAGATTTAAATCTTAAAATAAATTAATTATAAATAAACGAGGTTATATAAATATTAGTTAGTTGTATAAGCTAAAAACAGATTATTCTATAAATAGTTAATACTATTTTAAAATATAAGCTAAAAGGACAAATAAATAAATAGATAAAAATATTAATTTTAATTTAAGAATCAAAGAGCTTGAAAAAAATAAATAAATAATAATAATAATAAATAAATAAATAAATAAGAATAAAAATAAATAAATATTAATTTTAATTAAAAATAATAATAAATAAATAAAAATAAAAAATTAATAATAAAAATAATAAAAAAAATAAAAAAAAATATTAATTTTAATTTAAGAATCAAAAGAGCTTGAAAAAAAAAAGAGAGAGGAGAAAACGATTAGGAGGAGAGGGTTGGGACCCAACAACTACTGATCTTCTAGCCATCCTCTCTATTGAGATTGTTCGACCTTTTTTCAAGATCTGCTCATTCAACTTGTCCTGACAATGAACCACACTGGTTGGTTCGAAACGTGTCGACAAAATTATCTCTATGTGATTTTCGTCGAAGATTCTTCTCAAAAAAGGATGATAAATTGTTTGATCTGGCCGCACCATTAATCTCGTGGCATCGAATCTCGGGGAGATCATTGCTCGCACATTAAACGCTAATACTGACACTCCACTTTGAAAAGTGGCCAAAAAATGGAATGATCAAATGGAAAATTTGATTACACCATCAGATTCATGGTGTCGAATAGTGTAAAATCGACTGTCGAATTTCTGAATTCCGATAAAGTGAAAATCTGGGGCTACAAGAATCTTTTAGATTCCCCCTAGATTCCTCAAAGTTTCCTCCTCCGGGTCATCTGAAGATCTGCTGCTCAAATCAGAAAATTGATCTCACCATGAGACCCTTTTGAAATTCTTAGAAGAATGCATATAAAGTTGGCTACATTCTGAATCTGGGAAAATTCAGCCTCCAAGGAATTTGGAAGATTCCCTCAAGATTATTGAAGATTCTCCTCTGCTGGGAATCTGCAAATATGTTGCTCAAAAGGAGAATCCAACCTTGTCATAGCGTTCCCTGTCCAAATTTGAGAAAAATGACTGTAAACTGGTTACATTATGATAAAATGAATTTTTACCTCCCAAGGAATCTTTTTGGCATCTTAAGATTCTCTACAAAATTTTGTCTGGAAAAGCGTGCCATCATTTTTCCTCTTGGAACTGCGTCATGGTTCTATCTCTAGCCTAGCTCGTGGTTTTGCCATTACGTTCCGTCTGCCTTTGTTCTCTTCCATGCGAATGAGTGAGGAAAGATTAAATATATGTTTCAGGGATAGTTTACAACACAAGGTGGTTTGGCTGGTTGGTTAGGGTGGATGGTTTGAGGCAGGGAGGTCGGGGGATCAAATCTCGCCCTCTACCAAATATACATGCAACACATTATATTTAAAAAACGGTTATATGATTTTTGGAATGGTGTGTTTTCTCTGTTGGTGTATTAAATGGTGTGGAGTGTTTTAAATGGAGTTGGTGTGATACGGTGTGGTTTGGGTTGGGCCGCCCGTGGAGCGGGCTAGCCAAGTGGCCAGGCGGGTTTGATTCCCACCAGCCCATATTTATATATGTTGTATTTTTGGTGGGGGCGTGGGCCAGGTCCATCGGAGGTGGCCCGCCCACCCCAATTTACATTTATGTCACGTATTATATATATATATATATATATATATATATATATATATATATATATATATATATATATATATATATATATAGATATATATATATATATATATATATATATATATATATATATATATATATATATATATATATATATATATATATATATATATATATATATATATATATATGTTTGTTGGTTGGAGGTTGGGGGTCCGGCGGGGTCATGGTCGCCAACCCATTTTTTAAATATATATTTTTTATAACGGTTTTGGGTCCGGTGGAGGTGGTGGGGGTCATGGCCCGCCACCTAATTAAATATTTTTTTATTTTATTTTTTATAACAATAATGAACATTTTCGATTTTGTCTAATATAAGGGATATTAGACAAATTAAATATCCAACAAATTCGCTCGCTTTCGGGAGCTAGGTTCCCACGCCATTTGACTGTGAATTTGTAGGACACTTAAACTTGGCCCACATGGCAACTTTGATAAAAAATTTGACTAGCTCTTTCTCCCTCATACGAGCTCGGATTTGAGTGTCATTCGCACCATTGGAATCAGGATGATGCACACTTCAATTTGGTGCTAGTTTGGGAGTGATCTAACCAATTTTATTTTTTACCCTTTCTGAGTCCTTTGGAACTTCTGCATGTGTCTGGACTCTGTAGCCACCCAGATCACCCATTCAACTTGAAGAAGGCTCTCTCCTTTACAATTCAACTACTTAGTTCCACCTTAGCAATTGGTTGTGTCTTTTACCACAATGGCTAGATCATGAGTTCAATAGGGTTTGAAAATGATGGTAAGGCAAAAAAGTGCATCCTTGTGCATGGACTTGTGGAAAATTTAAATCAATCATTGGTTACTTAGTATGTTGAATGTAGTGATAGAGGCTAAGAGAATGATAGTTTATTTATCCTTAGACAAACTTGTTATTGAGAGTGGTAGGAGAAAACAATAAAAAATGTTTAAAACAGAGCATCAAATAGAAGAATCATGTTTTGTTTAGATAAGAAAGGTGATACTTAAATTGTAAATATAGAGCATGTAAATGAAATATTAATTCCACTTTAATACCTTCATTCAAGCATAAGGAAGATAAACATTTAACGAAAATAACAAAGGTAAAAAAATCAACCAAGAAGTAGACTGGAATAGATCAACACATGATTTCTCATATTGAAACACCACGTTATTCTGATCACTAGTCATCTAGGATTAACCAAAAAATATAGGACACATACACATAGTACAATTTTCTCAAATTGTGAACCATTGGTTTTCTATCATTATCAATTTTCTAGAGAACTTACAAAACCATAAGCATGTTTTTAAAAATACCTTAATTACAAGAGTCTCAAAATATCCAAGTATATATCTAATTAAACTAAATACATTACATCAATTCAATCATAAAAATAAGATGATAAGATTTTGTATATGAGAAAAATGTTGTTGTTGAAGTCCTGGTTGAAACTAAGGGTTAAAACTTATTATTGATATTCTTCCCAGATTTTTTGAAAACCTTGCTTCATCATCATTCTTGTATAACAATTCTTTCCTTGAAATATGGTCTTGATCTACAAAAAAGGGAATATGGTACGTAAATCTTTCCTTCAGGGATGTATTTGCTCCAAATTGCTCCTCGTTGCCTTAAAAAATGGTACTTCCCTGAGCGCTTATGGATTAACTGGCATACCTCAAATCGGGAGAAAAATTGGCCATTGCTAACAACTTAAATGTCAACATTATATCAAAATAGAGACAAAATCATGCTTACAATCTAGTTGTCAACACTCGTCCAAATGAGGAAAAAATAACGTTGATGGTATAATAGTCTACGCTTCATCAAAATGTTCCCAAGGACTATTGGAAAAACAAAATGCCGCAATGTAGATGTTTCATTTGAGTATGCTAGTTTCTTCCAACAAATATCAACTTCACTCTGTCTCCTTTTCCTAGTCTTCTTGGCTTTAGTAGTAGGCTCTTTGCTTTGACTTTTAGGCTTCCTAGAACTAGCAGGCTTCTCTTTGTTTATAATACTATCTCTCTAAGGTGTGTTATCTACCTCAATGACTTGTTTTGCCAAGATATGGTTTTTCTTAAGCTTGAATTTCAACCTCAATTTATTCAATGGTCTAGTGTGCAGCCTTCTTCCCCCATAGATCTCAACTAATGCAGACTCCTTAACAACCTTTATTTTCTCTGTCTCAGATTCAACAACTTTAGCCTTTTTTTTCTTCGTCTTAGTTTCAGCAGCATTTCCATGTTTAGGAGATGGCATATGAGGAGGGGATAGGGCTTTCTTTTCCAGAAGTCTCATACTTCTTCTCGTGTAGAATTTTCCCAATTCAAGAACCAAAGGACGAAGTTCAGTCATCTCATTTCTCCTTTGAATCCTAGTATGGATAGATAAGGTCCCCTGCTCTAAGGTCTAGGGTCATTCAACAAACTTCTTACTCCTTTTCCTTTTGCTGATAGATTTAGGTTTTGGTGAAACAAACTCTAGAAAACCCGCCCAGAAGAGAAAGTGCTCCCATGTTCTGTTAATCTTCCTTAAATGGTTTTCAATTAGTAGCTTGATTAGGATCTTGTGAAAAATGAAATGGGATGATGCATTAGGTTTGGCTATCACTCTTGTTGACATATGTTTGAGGCTCACCAATAAAAAGAAAAGAGCATTCATTCTTACCTATCCAGCAATGTGGGCAAGAAAATGAAAATGATACAGATTGAGTCTATTGAAGCGCCCTTCACAAGTAAAATAATAGTAAGTGATCCTGAGGATTAGGTTTCATTTGTCCTTTAGCCAAGATTCTTGTACCTTCAAACACCATGTTTTGTCCTTATAACCATCCTTTAAAAAGAAAGGAATGTCATCTCCAGCCAAAATGTGGCTTTTAAACTAGCGTTTTCCATCAAGAGGGAGGCCTGTAGCCTCTGAAACCACTTCCTCTGTGACAGGGAAGGAAATATATGCAATACTAACCCCTTGACCATCAAACCCTTCAGCAAAGGTTCAATCAACCCCATCATGATAACCAGTGCATTTGAAAAATAACTCATCCCATCTAACCTCCCGAAAACATTCTCGAATTTATAGATATACTTCAAGGAGTTTATGTCCCTAGGGTTCCCCCTATGTAGCTTGAAACTTTTTCTTATAATTGTCACCATCTAGACGCACATGGAACAGAAATGAGAGCAGGATGCGATCATGAAAATACAGGATAACTAATTTTTACCTTAGTGAAATCATACATAAAAAGTATCAATCACACCACTAGTTTATCACGATGATTAACCTCCGGCGGCATAAATTTAAACAAATTCCAATGTAAAATCATGAACATGTCATTGCTCATTTGCGAGCGCTCACTTGTTTTGGTACATGCTATTTTGTTGACGTGTTATCTGTCAGCGATTTGATCTTGACATTTTAAAATTTAAATTTTAAATCGATGCTAACAATCCAACTGTCAGCCTTAAGTTTTTTTTTATTATTATTTGTGTTGATAATCCAATTGTCAGCACACCTAAAAAAATTTGAATTAAAAAAAATGTTGAACTTGATACTCTAAAGCTAGGTTGAGATAGCAATTGGCTCTTGTGGGGATTTTTTCCTCCCTGTGAGGGAAAAATAAATCGATGCTCCAGTGCCTAATCCATTGGGCCAACTCTCTATTCTATGCCACTAGTTCAAGTATATTGAAATGCTACTATTGTTTTATTGACATGAAATAAAACTAAAGTAATATAATGAAACTTCAAATGAAACTTTGACAAACACTTGTAATTATCTTAGGGCCTTCACTCCAGGCTTCAAATATTTTAAGTGTTGTCCACACCCACAACTACTTTCAAAAATAAAATGGATGTATACAAATGGAAAATGGGAATTTTTTTCTCAAGATAGGTAAGGCTTCAAGAAACACCCATTTACTGGGCTTCCACTTATGAATTCACCATCTAAATCCTTCAGAATGAATGTGTTCTTACCATGAAATGCAACTATTTTATAGGGTCCCTTCAAAATATGGTCAAGCTTCCCATGCTTCCCTTTCTCTTCACTTCTAGCATCCATTTCAATACCATATCCTGAATCTAAAAATTATCTGCTTTCACCATTTTATTAAACACTTTCTTCATTTTATCCTAAAACAACTATGTATGGTTGTATACTTGTTCTGTCAACTCTTCAATTTCAATAAGTTGATTGATTCTTCTTTGAAAACCATTAGGTTCTACATCATGCACCTGGAAAAGCCTTATTATCAGTATACTCAAGGAAACTAGAAAAAATGCCTTTGTACCATAAACTAGTTGAAGCAGTGAAGTGTTGATTGATTTTTTGGTACTAATTTTGTCTACCCGTAAAGAAAATTTTAGTTTAGTAGGCCAGGATTTTTTTTGTCCTCTAGTAGCTTCTTAATAATTTTGATTAGGATTTTATTAGATGACTCTGCTAAGTCATTTCCCTGAAGATAGTAGGTTGTAGAATGGCCCAATTCAACATTATACTCCTCACAGAACTTGATCATCTTATGGGATTTGAACTCTTGCGCATTTTCTATTACAATCTTCCTCGAGTAGCCAAATCTAGAGAAAATATCTTCTAAAAGCCAAATTACCACACTATATGTAGCTTTCCTGGTTGGAATTGCCTCAATCCACTTCCTGAATTAATCCGTGGCAGCCAAATTCCACTTATGCTAATATAAAGAAGTTGGGTGAATCTTTCCTTTAAAGTCCAATCTCCATTGTTGAAAGGGGCTTTCCACTGAGATAGGCTTCAGAGGTAATGACAATAGTTTGGATTTTCCTTTGAAGGTCCAACATTTGAAATAGGTTTCCACTTCCTTGTGAACTTCTAAAAGTATACTTGGCCAATACAAACCTACTCTAAGAATCTTATTTTTTGTAGCCTTCCAATAGTGGTACCCTACACAAACACCCTAATGAAACTCCTTTAAAACTTTCTTTGCTTCAATTTCAATAAAATAAATTATGGGAATTCCTAATGGGTCCTTCCAGTACAAATAGCCATCAAGACAAAAATATTTAATTTCATTCAACTTCAGTGGCCTTGCCTGGGTTTTGGTTGTCTCTGGTGGAGCCTCCAAATTATGTAGAATATAGATTATGTCATTGTACCATGGAATTTTTTTTAGCTCATCAGACACTTTTAAAATCATCCTGGCATATGTGTCATTTAAGCATATTGATAAGAATTCCATACCAAAAGAATCCGCATTTGTCTATGTCATAAAATTTTCTAAGCCTTGGCCTTTAATCAACTTTGTTGGCTTGATTTCTAGGTCACATTCCATCAATTTAGAAATCCACTTACCTCTTCTTCCATTACTGTCAAGTTTACTTAAAATAAATTTAACTACGTTGTTAGGGACAAAAGCATTAACATGAGAATGAAAAATATATAACAAGTGCAAATGTCTACTTCTCCATGATATTGTACTTCAATTCTGTATCCCTTAATGATATTCTAAAAGAAGAAATGGTTTTCTTTTGGTTGTCATTGTTTTTATGCAATAATACTCCGGAGATGGTATGTTCAGATGCAAAGGAAAAAACTAGAAATTCCTTTGATAAATATGGACCTATTAGAATAGGCGTATGTGTTAATTTCTTCTTAATTCCATCAAATGCTTCCCTATCTGAAACTATCCACTTAATTTCGCTACCCTTTTTCATCATATTGGTAATTTCCTTTACAATTTCTGCAAAATTCAGAACAAATCTTCTTAGAAAAATAACTTTACCAAGGAAATATTGTATTTCTTTTTTACTTCTGGGTAGTTCTAGCTTTTTTATCATTGCCACTATGTCTGGATCAATTCTAATTCCCTTTTTATAAATTATGTGACCCAATAATCTACCCTCCTACATATAAAAGTGTGACTTCTTCGGATTGAGAGAGATGTCAAATTTTCTACACTTTAGAAAGACTTGTTTGAGATGTTTGAGATGGTCCAAATTTGATGGCGAGAAAATTGATATGTCATCCAGATAAACCACTACAAACTTATCTTTTTCTTTTATGAATGTTATGTCCATCACCTTTTGGAATATCGCTCCAGCATTCATCAACCCAAAAGTCATTTTGGAGTACATGAAGGTGCCACATGGCGCAGTGAATGTCATCTTGTCTTGATCCTTTGAATTCACCAATATTTGGTTATATCCATAAAAAATGTCAAGCATGGAAATCCTCTCAACCCCAGCTACTTTATGCAATATATATTTGATATTTGGCAGCAGATAGTTGTCTTTCAAAGAAACCTTATACAAATTTTTGAAATCTACATAAAGTTTGATTTCTCCGCCCTTTTTTGATTGGAAATCCAATTAGAAAATATTAATGGTACAATAATCTTAGTAGCAGGTAACCTCTTAATTTCCTTTTCTATTAATGGAATCAACATTAGATTAATCCTTCGAAGCTTTTGTTTTATCGATTTCTCATTTTATTTGAGTGGGATAGTGTGTTGAATGATGGATTTATGATACACCTTTAAATATTTGTACCTCTAGGAAAAAAAATCTAAAAACTCTTTCAATAATTCTATATACTGTTGTTTATGTTTTGTTTTCAAAAAATTGGAAACTTTAACTACCTTAGGTTCTTCTTTTGTTCCCAACTTATAATCCTCCAACTCATTATTACTTGGAAGAATTCTATGCTTTGTAGCTACATCATTATTTTCAAACAACCTTTATAAGGGACCAAACCTCTGGGAATAAAATTGTTGCTTAGATGAATAATTTCTTGTCCATCTATAGCATTCATCAAAACACTTTATTCTTATTTCGGATCCGGTTCCTCATCTTCATTTTGATCAACATAGGTGTTTGCAAATGCATCAGCTATCTTTAAGAATCATTGGATCTACTGATCATCTTCAAAAACCTTCCAATGCTTGATATTGTCTTGGATGGAGGGCCTATGCCTTACATTAATCTCATATTTTCTATTTGGATGAATGGGAATTTTAAAATCACTTGCAACAGTAGCTAGAGAGTCAGTGATTTCATTTTATTATCTAGAAACAATGGAAATTTTTTGTTCTAAAATGAAATATTCAAACATATCCCAATAGCTAATTTCAATAATCCCTCATCCTTGAAAATTTAGTTTGATATGTACCCATGACCTGCTTCACAACCAACTCAGAGTCTCTGAAGATTCAAATCAATTTTCTTTCTATTCTCTCAGCGTATTTAATCCAATGATCATAGCATCATACTCTACAATGTTGATGGTGCATTCAAAGTACCATTTGAAGGAGTGTAACTGACTACTAAGATTTGGTGGAATTATCCAGACACCTACCCTCGAACCATATTTTCTAGTAGAATTGTCAAAATGCATGTTTCATATCTCGTTATCTTTAGATGAATGTACCATTTCCTCCTCGATTTCATCTTCAATTTTTTTTGTTTCTCTTCTTCAATGAAAAAATAATTATAGAAAATTTGAGAACCAATATCAGTGTCAACTGCATAAAGAGGATGATTCTTCAATTCAACCTGACTACACACCACATACTTCATTTAGAATTCCCTAGAAATTATCCTTAGTTCTCCAAAATTGGGATGGATGCATAAGACATATCCATGTATAGGGTAGCTCCGAACCTAGCCAACCAAGACCTTGAAATCAAGATGCCAAACCTAGGCAGGATATCCACTACTACCACGTCCATAACAATACTTTTTGTAGGAACTTGGGTTAGATTTACCACAAGGTATTTAATTAATCCTAAGCACTTGAGCTTTCTTGAATCAATGGAAAACAAATATTTATAAGGCCTAGTAATATCAAGCCCTAAATTTTCCATGACTTATTTTGGCATGAGATTATGTGACGCTCCCAAATATAGCATTGCATTATGTAGAATCATGTCATGAATATTAAAGTTGATATAAATGGGAGGAACATCCTCACTAGCATTTGTAACATGGGGGCCAAATAAGAATGTAGGATGATCATCCTATATGTTCAATGAATCCTAAGCATTAATGTTTAGCTAATCGGTCTCTAAACCCTTCACCATTGTAATGATTTGTTTCCTATACTATTCATTCTTTAACAGTTCCAAAAAAGGGATAGGAATTTTTATTTTGCCAATTTCATTTTCTAAATTGAATGATACCTGGGCTCTTTATAGCTCCTTCATATCCTTCTTGGAATCATCAACATTTTTTCAAGCATCCTTCTTTTGGTCATCAACTTTCTTAAGTGTGTCTCTTTTTGGCTTGGCTTCCTGATGTCTTGCTGCAAGTTTTAGTGATGGAGTTTTAATTGGGACATTTTTTCCCCTGAGATTGCCCTATCTCTGAAAATCAACCACTCCATGATTGTAAACCTGTTGATATATTTCTGAATCAAAATTCATTTGAGTGCTATGTTTTTCTTTTGAAGACTTGATGGATTTATCATGCTCTTATTTAGTAAAAAGAACCTAAGTTTCTTCATCATCAAAAAATTTAATTTGTTGATTGCTTCCTCGGTTGGTTCTTCATCAACAAAATTCTTAGGGAAAGGAGGTATTACAACTTGTTGATCTTTAGGGCCTTTCTAATCTCTTTGATGAATTTGAGGGCCTTGAGGTCTTCTAAAATTAGAATTTTGAACCTGAGGTTGAGTTGCACCCCTAGGAGGAGTTAACTTATCAACTAATTTTTCCATTGTCTTCAGCATGACATCAAACTTGACATATGTTGAAGAAGAGGGTTCATCTTTAAATGCTTTCCTTTCAGTACTCATTTTCACTTTTTTGGCCAACAAATTAGTTTCTACTCCTATGGAATTTATCTGTGTGTCTGCCAATGTAGCAGGATTTCTTTCTCTTAATTGAAAAGTTAATTAGGCATCAAATGCATCAGGATAGTGAAGAAAAGCTAATCCAGGAGGAGGTTTAATATCAACCGGGATTGCATCGTATACCTTATTGAACCTAGCAGAAAAATCATGCACTTTTGCACTGGGTTTCTTTTCAAACTATCATGTTCTGCCAAGATCTGCAAAGTAGTTTTATTTTCCTCCCATCTTGCAAGGAAAAGCTACTAGAAATATTGAAAGTTTGCAATAACTCTTGTTGGTAGTCCTCTGAACCATTTTTTAACTTCTCCAGGAAAGCTTAATGCCAACAACCTCACCTTGACATCATCATCATCCACCTCTTCTAGATTTTCAAAATCATTAAACTTATCCAAATGCTGTTGAGTAGTGAAACCTCCCAGTTCATCAAATTGTATGAAGCGTTGGGCATAATTGTGAGGTAGGTCATGTAATTGTCCTGGTAAAGCAAGAGGGTCATACCTAGCAGCCATAGATGAGTTAGAGTGACTACAATAGTAGGGATTTGAAACACATATGTCAAAGGAAATGAAACTTTGTAGTGACAACTGATGAAGTGGGGATATGAGATCCAATAGAGATAGATGGTGCAGAAAAGGGTGGAATGGAGAATGGGAAAGTAGCGAACTTAGATACAACTAATTGAAGCTCATGAGCCAAATGTTCCAATTTCTAAAACTAGAGCCAAATATTCTTTTATTCTTGTGATAAACTTAACTCTTGAGAAGAAACACTTGGAATATAAGTTCTAAATCTTGTCTCATCAAGAACTACTTCTAAAAAATCTGACTCTGATTTTGAACTAAATAAAGTATCCTCAAACTTGATATCAAATTGAATTTCATCAATGGATGCAATCTTGTTAGGCAGAGATAGAGACCTTTCTAGATAAATCATGTCTTATTCTCTTGCAAATTTATTGTTTTTGAAAAGTTTTTCTGGACTTGATAATATCTCCGGTGGATTAGGATTTGGGTTCCTCCATGTATAGAATACCTTATGAGCTAGAGCTTCCCCAATGAAATCACCCTAAATCTCAACAATGGAGTCACCATATAAAAATATTATATCCAAAATTGATGTCCAAATCTCTATTTTCCCTCAGAGATCTGATCTAAACAATAAAATCATTAAGGGAGAATGGATCTTTCGTTCCTCGACAACTGCACCAAAATGTTATCACTCAGAATTTTTCCTATGTTATAAAGTAAAACCCATAAGATAACTCTTTCAAATTTATATTTAGGGCCAAAGGCTAGCCCCTTCAACCCAAAGAGGGCTCTCTCCTTTACAATTCAACCACCTAGTGTCACCTCAACAGTTGGTTGTGTATTTTACTACAGTGGCTAGATCACGAGTCTAGTAAGGTTGATAATTATGATAAGGAAAAGAGAGTGTGAATCCTTGGGCATGGAGTCCTTTCAAATTCAAATCAATAAATGGTTACTAGGATGTCGAATGTAGTGATAAAGGCTAAGAGTAGGATAGTTGATTTATCCTTATACAAACTTGCTAGTGAGAGTGGTAGGAGAAAACAACAAAATTTGTTTAAAATAGAGAATCAAATAGAAGAATCATGTTAGTTTAGTTAATAAAGGTGATACTTAAATGGTAAATATGGATAGCGTAAATGAAACATCCACTTTAATACCTTCATTCAAGCATAAGGAAGATAAACATTTAATGAAAATAATAGAGGTAAAAAGATCAACCAAGAAACAAAGTGGAATAGATCAACACATGAATTCTCATCTTGAAACACCACACTATTATGATCACTAGTTACCTAGGATTAACTAGCAAAGGCAGGGCACATACACATAGTAGAATTTTCTCATATTTTAAACCATTGGTTTTCTGTCATTATCAATTTCATAGAGAACTTATAAAACCATAAGCATGTTTTTAGAAATGCCTTAATTACAACAGTCTAAAAATAGCCAAGTAAATCTCTAATTAAAATAAATACATTACATCGTTTCAATCATGAAAACAAGATGATAATATTTTGTATCTGAGAAAAAAGTTGTTGCTGAAGTCCTCGCTGAAGCTAAGGGTCAAAATTGACTACTTATATTTTTTCCATATTTCTGAAAGCCTTGCTTCATCATCATTCTTGGTATTAATAGAAATTATTTCCTTGAAATATGGCCTTGATCCACACAAAAGGGAATCTGGTATGTAAATATTTCTTCAAGGATGCATTCGCTCCATATTTCTCCTTGTTGCTTAGAAAAATGGTCCTTCCCCAAGCACTGGTTGATTAACTGGCATACCTCAAATTGGGAGAAAAAATGGGCACCGCTAACAGCTTAAATGTCAACACTATCTCAAAACAGAGGGAAATTCACGCTGACAATCTAATTTTCAACGCTCATCCAAATGAGGCAAAAAAAACATTGATGATATAACAATTTGTGCCCCATCAAAATGTTCCCAAAGATTGTTGGAAAAACAAAACTTCATGCTATATATGTTTCATTTGATTATGCTAGCTGCTTCCAACAAAATATCAACTTCACTCTCTCTCCTTTCCCTAGTCTTCTTGGATTTAGTAGTAGGTTCTTTTCTTTGACTTTTAGCTTTCTGTTGCAATTGCTACAACACCCTCCAAAATTTCACTACATTCGAATTTTGGAGCCTACTTCATTGTCGTACCAAGTGTTGTTTCATGTTTCTCTTTATGTTTTAAGTGCTCTTGAATGTTCTCAAGTGTCATCGCATTGATTAGAACATCTCTAGATTCATTTTATGTTCATAACATCTTTGTTGTGGTAAAACGACACTTTTGGGTCGCAGTCGCACACACTTCACTCGTAATACTTAGGGAATGAGTATAAAGTGGCTTTTTGATGTATATCCATTATTGATTAATCTTGTCTATTTTTTCTCGATGAGTTGGTATGTGTCGCATGTTGTCCTTTGTAGACAGTCCTAGTCAAGGGGACTATGCCAAAGCATCTAAAGTAATGTTTTTAATTTTAAATGGATGACCAATGCTTAAAATTTTAAACAAATGTAAATCCTAATTATTTCTAAGAAAATAGAAGGGCTGAGAAAATATAACATATATAATGCCTTAAGACATCATATTGAACATCTAATTTCTTATATATAACATATGCATATAGAAACTTTCTATAGCCAAAAAAGACATGTGCAAAAGATGACGTAAGGCAAAAATTTAAAAATTTTGAGGAATTAACTAAGACAAATAGTTTCAGTTAATTAATCTCTTTAAATAATGATAACTTTGCAGGAGCTTTTAGAGGGATTGATATTCAATCTATTCTTACCCAGACTTCTATGTTAACTTGAACACGTGCATAGAAAAATAAAATGAATACACAATTGAATAACCAGAAGAACTCACAAAGATACACAAGATGATCAAAATGAATCCAGAATCCTTCTATTAACTTCATAAATAACGTAGAAAGTTACAAGCATGTTCACTGGTTCATTACAAGGGATCAACCCTTTCTTCTTTGAATTTCAAAATATTTATAGAGTTCAACTCTCAAACATAAACTGGAATAAAAATTTATTACAAAATACAATATCATCCAAAATATTTGGGATATTACAAAAATAGAACTAAAAATAGTGGAGCTTAACTGATTTCGAGGGTTGTTGTTGATGATTATAGCTAGAAATTTGCTTTTATGTTCACTGCCCTTGAAATTCTATTATCTACTGCTGAAATTTTGTTGTCTTCCCGTGAAATTTTGCATTATGTTCCTATTCGATGAGCTCACATAGTTTATCCCATTTCTTTTCATCAAGGATAGCAAATTTTAATAATTTTCTATACGACTCATTGACTTCAGTATACTTTTCAAAAGTGGGCCTAGTTAGAAACAAATGCTTAATTTCATGATGAATTAACAAATCATAACTTAAACCTTCAATGAAGGCTTTCCCAGTAAGGTGTAGAATTCTTTTGATTTCATATGAAATCCTTGGTATAACATCACTGCTAAGAAGCCACAAATACATATGTAAAAACTGGTTTACATAATCACTGAAGGAATACTCTTTTGTGTTCTTCCTTACCAAGGAATTCCATTGAATTACTGTCTGAGGCTTTCCTTGCGCATCATACTTCTGCAATGGGAACTTAAACCTATTTTTTTGATGAAATAAAATTAAATACACAAGAACTGACTGATGTTTAAAAGCACTTTCAATAGAAAACTTTAAAAACTGATCATGAATATTGTCTGCCAAAAACTGACTGTAGTTGAAAATAAATAAGGGATTATTACCCACATAGAGGAGTGATAGAAATCACAATATTACTTCATCATCCCACTAATTGGTAGGGTAACCTAACAGACAAGTGACCTGCCTAGACATTTATGTGAAAATTGGAGTAGAATAGGGTAGATTAGTTCTAGGCAACTCATAATTCTCAGAGAAGAATGACTCAAAGATTTGGGCTCGTTGAGGAAATGTGAGTTTTTGATAGATATCCATGAGGGAATCAGTAGAAAAAGTGTGCAAAGGAGATGAATAATTGATTTGGAGTTCTTGGCATATGGACTCAGGAGTAATGGAAAATAAAACTTCATTATTTTGGGCAATTACAACCCTCTCACTTGGAAGATATTTGAGATGAAACCAGCTAACAAATTAAGGGAAAATATGGGTCTAGGGAAAGATGAATTGGGGAAGGAAATACTCCCAAATGATCAATTCATCACTAACATCTAGAAATTTCTGGTTTACCCAATTGTGGAGTTCATAAAGATCGAACTCACACTAGGTTTCTGAGACCTTATACTACATATCTACAAGAGGGAGCTTGTCTAGGTTAGCAACACAGGGAAGTGTAGGGCTTTCCACGATTAATTTGGACTTCCCTCTGTGAAAATAAATCGTAAAGAGGAATTACAGACAAGAGTGACGAATGACCAGACAAACGATGATCATTGAAATATGAAGATTATTTCCTGTATGTGAAATTCAGGGTCACACTCACAATGCTAGAAGATGAAATGACGAAAAGAAGTTTGAAGAACGACAAGGTTTTTTTTAAAGAGGGGATTTGAACATATTAGCAAAATATAACCCTTTTTGGGCATGTCTCATTAATGAATTAGATGTTCATGTGAAAAATTAATGAGAAATTGGTTACATGAACAATTGGTGGGAGGATTTTAATAGCAGGGAGAAAATAGGAGAGGAAGAGGTGCCAAGGTGTGAGTGAAGCGGGAAGGATAGTGGTTTTTAGAGGGGAGGATGGGCAGTTAGTGGTTTAGGAGAGGGGGATCCCGAACTCATCCAGGAGGCGCCACGTATGAGTGGTTGGTAAACAGTAATTTGCTTTTCGGACCCCCCCCCGTTAAACTCCGAAAGTAAGGGGGGATCCCAAACTCATCCCCCACCATTGATCTGAGTGGGGATGATCTCCTTTGTCGATTGTTATTTAAATTTTATTGCATAACAACAAATTTTTCATATCCACTTTATTTACAATCAAATATAACCTTTGAATAATGATAATGGATTAAAAATAAAACAAATATAAAACAAATAAATGCGACATTTTAATTTCCTCGTGACTTTGGGATTTTATTGTATTAATTTTTATATCCCTTTTCTCATTTTTTCTTTTCTTTTGATATTTTATTTTATTTATTTCTTTATTTCTATATATATATTTTTTATTTTTCTTTTTTTAAACAAAAAGGAAAAATTAAAAAATAATTATGGTAAAAATAAGTTAGAATGTCGGCTCCATTTTGGGACTTCTTCCCCCTGCAGGATGAAGAGAACTTGCAGATCCATGTGCCTTATCCTCGAGCTATGGAGCCTTTTCTGTGAAAATCATACTCTGACGCAAAAATTTAAAGAAAACCGAAAATTTACAATGAAAATGGTTGCAAGCATCTAATACTAAATATAGTGTTTGAGGTATTGTCCATTGACTGGAAATGAAGAATATTGTCCTTCCAAGTTGTGTAGAATGAAAGTGTTGTTACCCTTTACTTCTGCAATGTTGAATGGTCCCAACCACAAATTATCAAACTTTCCATGCTTGCCTCTTTCCTCTCTTCTGGCATCCCATCTTAAGACTAGATCACCTTGTCTAAAATCTCTTTCTCTAGCCTTCCTGTCAAATAAACTTTTCATTTTTTTTTGATATTGAGGAATTTTGTGTTGATCTTCATCTTTGTCTTGGTTTATCTCAATGATCTAATTGATTCTTCTTGAAAAATCATCATCTTCCTCATATGATTCTTGCAAAAATATCATGACTAGAAATGATGGTTGTGTAGGGAAAATTTCTTCAGTTCCATATACAAGTTGGAAAGGGGACTTGCTAGTAGATCTTTTGGGTGGTACTTTGTTTGCCCAAAATGTATATTTGATATGACTATCCCAAATTCTTTTGTGATCTTCCAATACTTTTTTGATTACTTTAACCAAACCCTTATTTAATGATTCTTCTAAGCCATTACCTTGTGGGTAATATGGTGTAGAATGATGTAATGAAATCTGATATTTCTTACAAAACTCTATCATTTTAATGTTGTTGAAAGTGTGTTCATTGTCTATAACTATTTGTTGTGGGCATCCAAATCTAGACACTATATTCTCTTCAATGAATTTGATAGCCACTGTATATGTTGCGTTTTTAGCAGGGATTGCTTCTACCCACTTGGTGAAGTAATCAATGGATGTTAATATCCATCTATGTTGGTTTCTGGAAGTTGGAACTATTTCACCTATAAAATCTATTCCCCATTGTAAAATGGAGCTTCAATTAAATTTGTACAAGGGGAAGTGTTGCTAGCCTCCGTTTTCTAGCAAATATCTAACATGGGATATAGCTTCTTACCTTTTCTCCAACCTGTGCAAATAATTTGGGCCAATAGAAACCTGCTCTCAGAATTGTATATGCAGTTTCCTTCCAAGAATAATGTCCTCCACAAATGCCTTCATGAAATTGTTCAATGACTCCTTTGGTTTCACATTCAGTCAGGAAAAATAAAAGGATATCCAAAGGATCCTTCCAATATAAATTGGCATTTATGATACAATTTTTCATATCTTTGGGTTTAAGAGATCTAGATTTATTCTTTTTAAATTTAGGAGGATACTTTAAATCTCGGAGAAATTCACTATGTCTTTATACCAATCTGAAAGTAAAAAATTGTCATCAATATGTAGAGGCAGAGGAACAAGATCTGAACTGGAAGAAGGTTCTTGTGGATTATTCTTGGTTGACATTTGAGAAGGTTCTTGTGGATTCTTCTCATTTGAGATCTAAGAAGGTTCTTGTGGATTCTTCTCTACTGAAATCTGTAAAATGGTGTTGAGACCAAGAATCTTATAATTTGATTCAACCAAAATTTTAGCTAAACCATGTCCTTTCACCATTTTGGTGGGTTTGATATCCACATCAAATTCAAGTATCTTGGTAATCCATCTTCCCCTCTTTTCATCTGTATCAGGTTGTGTTAAAAAAAAATTCACTGCATTGTTGGGGACACAAGAAATAACAAAAGAATGTAAGACATAAATCCTGAATGCTTTTAGAGCTTGGACAGGGTCATAGGATTGCTTCTCTATGATGTCATATCTTAGTTCATCATCTCTCATCACTTTACTAAAAAATGAAATTGGCTGCTTATATCCATCATCATTTCTTTGTAGTAAAACAACTGATATGGTAGTGTTAGAGGCAAAGGGGAAGATACTAAAAAGTTTTGAGTAATCTAGACTAGCTAGTATTGGGGTTTCTGAAATGGCTTTCTTGATCCGTGAAAAAGAATATCTATCATGTACTATCCATTTGAATTCATGATCCTTTTTAAGCATATCCGTAATATCTTTCACAATCTTGGGATAATTAGGTATAAATCTTCTTAAGAAATTTATTTTTCCAAAAAATGCCTCAATTTCCTTTTTTTTTCTAGGTAAACTGATTACCTGAATAGTTGAGACTCATTTTGGATTGATTACAACTCCTTCCTTTGAAATTATATGTCCCAATAACTTTCCTTCTTTCATGGAAAAAGGTGACTTTTTGGGATTAAGAAAAATCCCATATTTCCTTCACCTTTCAAAAACTTTCTCAAATGTTTCAAGTGTTTCTCATCAGAATAAAAAAATATGGTTAAATCATCAAGATAAATGACAATAAATTTATTTATCTTACTAACGAATGTGAGATACATTTCTCTTTGAAATGTTTCTCCAACATTGATTAAACCAAATGGAATTTTGGCATACATAAATGTACCCCATAGAGATGTAAATGTTGTTTTCTCAATGTCTTCTGGACTAACCAGAATCTAGTTATATCCAAAAAAATCCATCTAACATTGAAATCATATTTGAACCTGAAATCCTCTCAAGTAATTGGTCCATTTTTGGTAATGGATAATTATCCTTTAAAGGAAATTTGTTCAGATTCCTAAAGTCAACACACAGTCTTATTTCACCATTTTTCTTCCTAATAGGTACTAGATTTGCTATCCATTTATAATATCTTAAGGGAACAATTATTTTTGCATCCAATAGCTTTTTAATTTCTTTCTTAATGATTGGAAGCAATACTGGGTTTATTTGCTATCCATTTATAATATCTTAAGGGAACAATTATTTTTGCATCCAATAGCTTTTTAATTTCTTTCTCAATGATTGGAAGCAATACTGGGTTTATTCTTTTTAATTTCTGCTAAAATAATTTAGCTTCAAGTTTGAGAGGAATTTTATGTTCGATAATGGTTGTGTCATAGGTTTTCAATTCTTCATATGACCATGCAAATA
Source organism: Pinus tabuliformis (assembly GCA_031772625.1). Classification (NCBI taxonomy): domain Eukaryota; kingdom Viridiplantae; phylum Streptophyta; class Pinopsida; order Pinales; family Pinaceae; genus Pinus; species Pinus tabuliformis. The sequence goes on along the minus strand of CM062811.1, from coordinate 158,357,520 downwards.
CATCCCTATAATGTTTGAAAATATTGATAAATTTGCCTTTATTTCTTGAGGCAATGATGTTGATATTTTAACATTTTTGATTTCTTCAAATGTACCAATTACAGTCCTGAACATTTTCTTCTTGTGAATTTAAAAATGAAGTTTTTGACACATCATTATGATAATAAAAAAAATCAAGGGGAACTAATCCTTTTGGAATGTAATTATTTGATAATTGAATGATATCGTGATCAGCAATTTTCTGTTCTAAATGTGAATTTCGATCATCCTCATTTGATTTAATTCTATCAATGTGTTCTTCTTCCACATGTAAATTCGAAAATTCATCTATTGTCTGTAAAAAAAAAAATTAATAGTTCATCATCTTCAAAAACTTGCTAGTGTTTGAGATTTTCAGGAATGGAAGGCTTGTATTTTACTTCAATCTGATAATGCAATTACAAAGGATCGAGTATTTTAAAAGAACTAGCAGAAATATCCAAAGCATCAACATTGATATTTTCTTCTCTTGGGATTGATGTGATATTGAACACTTGAAAATGCTTATCTACGCAGTCTCAAACTTCATTCATATAAGCTCTAAGCCTAGGATGCTTAGTTTGACACAAGTTTCTAATTTTTTTTACAATCAACTCTGAATCTCCATAGACAGCGAATTTTTCAACTTTCAGACTCTTAGCTAACTCCAATCCTAAAATTAGGGCTTCATATTCTACCACATTATTCGTGACCTCAAAATCTAATTTAAAATATTCGGTTATATTTTTCTTATTAGGAGAGATGAGTACAATTCCAGGCCCTGCCCCATCTTTGGAAAATGCCCCATCAAAATACATTTTCCAAATGTCAATGTTTATAATTTGAGGGGTATTGACAGTTTCTTGAATGGTGATTTGAGGATTTTGAATATCACTATCAGCTAAAGTAAAGCATCCAAAATCTTGGTTGATTGCATAAATGGGATGATTAATTGATTGATTTTCTTTACAAACTGTATTAATGAATCATACTTCCGTGTATAATCTTAAATGTTCACCTCCATAAATTGGGATTGTAGCTAAGACAATTCCATTTGCAGACTTCCCTCTAACTTGGCACAATAAGATCTGGATAATAACATTCCAAATTTTGGGGGAATATTTGTAATATTTGTAACAATAATGTCCAATACTATACTCTTGACAGGGATTTGAGCAAGTGTTACCACTAAATCCTTAATTAATTCGAAGCAAGGTACTTTCTTAGAATCAAAAGTATACAGATCATGATATGGTTTAGTGATTTGTAATTGAATATTATCCATGATTACTTTAGGATTTAGATTATGGGAAGCACCAGAATCTAGCATGCAATTATATAAAATGTGATCATGAATTTTCAAGGTGAAATAAAAGGGAGGTACACTTTCATCAATCATATCATAACCGGGACCAAAACCAACTTGAGGTTTTTCATCCTATAAACTAATGACATCCCCCTTTGCATAAACACTTGAAGATTGAATCCATTTAGAGACTTCATGTTTATAACCTAGATTTTTGGAGAGTTCAGATAATGGGATTGGAATTTTAACTCTCTCTAATTATTTTTCAACATTAAAAATAGTTGGAACAAATTTTTTTAACTCTCTCTAATTATTTTTCAACATTAAAAACAGTCAGGACAATTTTTTTAGCAATATTTTGTTCTTGTGACTGATTATGTGGTTGAATTAATGGTGTTTGTGTTTCAACTGATTTTACTTGAGGTTCATCAAAGGTAACCTTTTTGACTGGTCTACCAAGTCATGGTCTTGGTCTAAGGTCATACCTTCTACTTAATTCAATAATGAGAAATTCAGACAAAATAAAATAAAATAAAATAACTCGATACTTGGAAATTTGAGAATTTTCTTGATTTTGAATTAAAGATTGATCTTGAGTTATTGGAAAAATAGCATTTTGTGATGATGGATCTTCAAAATAATTAAAATCATTTGTATTGATCGGAACATTTTCTTCGGGATCTTGATCATCAATCGTTAGGGGAGGATGAATTTGCTGATCGGTATTTGATGTTTGCAGAATTTGAGGTTGGAAAGATCTTTTGTATTGCACTTGTGGTTTGTTTGCAACTTTTTTGGTTACTCTAGGTTGAGTTTCCATTCTAGAGATTCTGTTAGAAATATTTCTAAGTAGAGAATTTCTTTTATCACTTTTATGATCTTCATCTTTAGTTTTTGATGGGGTACCTTCTTCTCTAGATTTCATCCTCTTTTCAACCTTTTTTGCCTTAGCTTTCAGTTTAGCAGATGTTGATCAATTGGCTTCAACTTCGATTGCATTAGTTTGCATGTCTTCCAAAGTTTCTGATTTTCTCTCCCTAAGCATTACAACAAAATCATATTCAAATGCTTTGGAAAACCTAACCTTAGTAGAAGTTACTGGAGGTTTGCAATTAGGAGCTATTTTGCTATAAATTTTATTGAATCTCTTAATGAAATTAGCTACAGGTTCACCAGGGTTTCTTTTTAAGTCTTCAAATTATGTTAAGTAGTAAACAACATCCTTTTTAATTCCCTATTGATTTTGAAAATATTAACTAGTTCATCCCATGAATTAATTGAATTAGCTTGAAGTTGACTAAACCATATCCTAACATCTCCTCCAAGTGATTGAACAAAGGTTCTTGTGTATACATCTTCATGTTCAATATTCATGTTATCAACAAAGTCTAGGAATGCAGCTAAGTGATCTTCAGTAGATGGCATTGTCTCTCCCTTAAATCTAGGCAAATGTTTTAAATACCCATCAGGAAAAGCATGGAGTTGGGCTGCAGGTGGAAGAACTAATGTTGCGTAATGTGTTACCACAATTGGTTGAATACCAACCATTTTTTGTTGTGATGGAGTTTTCTTTCTAGGAGAAACAACTTTAGTAGAAGGAAGTGATGAAGGTTTGAGTTTCTAGAAGAATTGAGGACTAATAACTAACTTTTGAACTTCAGGAAGAAATATTTCAGGATCCTCAAAAGTTAGAGGATTGGTATAAATACTAAGTTCCTCTCCATATTTAGTAGAAGTGGATGGATAAGTATGTACAAAAGAAGATTTAAAGTCAAATGGTTTATAATCAGAAAGATAAATTTTAGGATCTTCTTCACTGTAAGTAGATTAAAAATGTGAATAAGGAAGTTCAAAGCCTCAAGTTGATGGACTAAAAGTGCAGTTTGAAGATATACTCCTCTAAAAAGGAGTTCTAAAACTTTTGGGGGAAGATATGATAATTCAGTAGGTATTGGAGTTGACTGTGAAGGGCCAGATTATGAAGGTAATTGAGATAGAATGTAGGCAAAAGTAGCAAGAGAGGCTTCTAACCTATGTCTAATTGATGAAATTCTAACTAATCTCTCTGGATCTAATAAAGGAGAGAACAAATTATGGATATGACTATGATATGGTATGCCTGCGTGAAGCCAAATTTAATATGTAGAGTTTCCAGGTGAAGGATTTTAGCCTACTAACCTCTTATTCACCATTAAGAGACAAGTATAATCATTGTTCCAGGGAAACAAGCATCAATGTTTGATCCCTGGAAAAGACGCTAATCTGATGTCCTTTGTAGACAGTCCTAGGCTAAGGGACTGTGCCAAAGCATCTAAAGTAATGTTTTTAATTTTAAACGGATGGCCAATGCTTAAAATTTTAAACAGATGTAAATCCTAATTATTTCTGAGAAAACATAAGGTCTAATTATTCACTCTTAACAGAATTAAGCTTTAAAAATAATATGGAAAGCAGAAGTAAAGAAGAGCTATAATTCCTTAAATAATTAGATTGAACATCTAATTTCTTATATATAGCATATGTGTATAGAAATTTTCTATAGCCAAATAGTACATGTGTAAGAGATGACATAAGGCAACACTTTAAAATTTTAGAGGAATTAACTAAGACAAACAGTTTTAGTTAATTAATATCTTTAAATAATGATAACTTTGTAGGAGCTTTTAAAGAGATTGATATTCAATCTATTCTTACCTGGACTTCTATGTTACCTTGAACATGTGAATAGAAAAATAAAATGAATACATAATTGAATAACCAGAAGAACTCACAAAGATACACAAACTGCTCAAAATGAATCCAGAATCCTTCTATTAACTTCAGAAATAGCTCAGAAAGTTATAAGCATGTTCACAGGCTCATCACAAGGGTTCAACCCTTTCTTCTTTGAATTACAAAATATTTATAGAGTTCAAATTTCAAACATATCTAAATTGGAATCAAAATTTATTAAAAAATATAATAACATCCAAAATATTTGGGATATTACAAAAATAGAACTAAAAATTGTGGATCTTAATTGATTTTTTGGGTTGTTAATTATTGTAGCTAGAAATTTGCTTTTCTATTCAGTGCCCCTGAAATTCTGTTGTCTGTAGCTGAAATTTTGTTATCTTCTCTTGGAATTCTGCATTATGTTCCTATTTGATGAGCTCACACAATTTATGCCATCTCTTTTCATCAAGGATAGAAATTTTTAATAATTTTCTATATCACTCATCGACTTCAGTATATTTTTCAAAAGTGGGCCTAGTTAGAAACAAATGCTTAATTTCATGCTGAATTAACAAATCATAACTTAAACCTTCAATGAAGTCTTTCCAAATAAGGTGTACAATTATTCTGATTTTAGATGAAATCCTTGGTCTAACATCATTGCTGAGAATACATAAAGACATATGCAAAAACTAGTTTACATAATCACTGAAGGAATACTCTTATATGTTCTTCCTTACCAAGGAAGTCCAGTGAATGACTGACTGAGGCTTTCCTTGTGCATCATAATTCTACAATGGGAACTTAAACCTATCTTCTTGATGAAATAAAAGTAAATACACAAGAATTTACCGATGTTTAAAATAACTTTTAGTAGAAAACTTTAAACAATGATCATGAATACTGTCTGCAAAAAACTGACTATAGTTTAAAATCAATGAGGGCTTATTACATAGAGATCACTGATAAAAATCCCAATATTACTTCATCGTCCCACTAATTGGTAGGGTAACCTAACAAAGAAGTGACAACAGAAATGATTTGCCTAGACATTTATGGGGAAATTGAAGTAGAATAGGGTGGATTAGTTCTACAAAATGCAGAATTCTCAGGTAAGAATGACTCAAAGATTCAGGCTCATTGAGGAAACGTGAGCTTTTGATAGATCTCCATGAGGGAATTAGTAATTAAAGGGTGCAACGGAGACAAATGATTGATTTGGATTGCTTGGCATATGGACTCGGGAGTAATGGTAAATAAAAAATCGTTATTTTGGGAAATTACAACCCTCTGACTAAGAAGATATCTGAGATGACACCAAGTAACAAATTCAGGGAAAATATGGGTCTAGGGAAAGATGAATTATGGAAGGAAAGACTCCCTAATGCTCAATTCATCACTAACATCTAGAGGTTTCTGGTTTTCCTAGTTGTGGAGTTCATTAAGATCGAACTCACTCTAGGTTTCTGAGATCTTATACCGTGTCTCTACCAGAGGGGGCTCGTCTAGGTTAACTACACAAGGCAGCGTAGGGATTTCCACAATTAATTTGGACTTTCTTTTGTGAGAATACACCATAAACATGAATTACATACAAGAGTGACGAATTACCAGACAAATGACGATAACTGGTGTACGAATATTGTTGTGTAGCTATGAAATTCGAGGTCGCACTGGCGATGCTGGAAGTTGAAATGGCTAAAATAAGTTTGAAGAATGGCGAGGATTTTTTTTTAAAGAGGGGATTCGAATGTATTAGTAGACTATAACCTTTTTTGCGCATCTTGTTATTGAATTAGACATTGGAATGAAAAATTAATGAGAAAATGGTTACATGAACGTTTAGCGGGAGGATTTTAATGGTATAACGGTTATTTGGTGGGAGCGAATATGAGTGGGACCGGTGGCAAGGTGTGAGCGGGGGTGGGAGTGGAGTGGGAAGGGTAGTGGTTTTCGGGGGGGGGGTGTCGTTAGTGGTTTAGGAGAGGGGGGTCTTGAACTCATCGAGGAGGTGCCACGTATGAGTGGGTGGTAAACATGAACATGCTTTTCGGACCCCCCGCCTCCTGCCCCGTTAAACTCTGAAAGTGCAGGGGGGTCTCAAACTCATCAAGGAGGCGCCACGTATGAGTGGGTGGTAAACAAGAATATGCTTTTTTGACCCCCCCCCCCCCTGCCCCATTAAACTCTGAAAGTGCGAGGGGGTCTCAAACTCATCCCCCATCGTTGATCTGGGTGGGGATGATCTCCTCCGTCGACTGTTATTTAAACTTTATTACATAACGACAAAACTATCATATCCACTTTATTTACAATCAAATATAACCTTTGAATAATGATAATGGATTAAAATAAAAATAATATAAAACAAATAAACGCGACATTTTAATTTGCTCGTGACTTTAGGATTTTATTGTATTTTTTTCTATTTTTTTTATATCCCTTTTTCTCAATTTTTTCTTTTCTTTTGATATTTTTTTATATTTCTTTCTTTCATTTTTTTCTATATATATATTTTTATTTTTCTCTTTTTTTAACAAAAAAGAAAAAGTGAAAAATAACTAGGGTAAAAATAAGTTACAACATCGAACATGGTTTTAAGACTAGAACTTATCCTATTCACCTCTTGCTCTATCATCCAGACTTAGACAAATTTTGGATTCAAAGTGAACCCATTAAGTTCAAAAGTGCATGAGCGCACTTTGAAGCCTTGATGGGGAATCCCTTCATTTTTTAGGATTGTGCCCTGCACCCTTTAAGAGCGCATAGCGTACTACTCAAGGTTTTTTCCCCTTCCTTGTTTTGAACCGCACGCTCTAAAAATGACTAAGTCTTCCTTGAGTACAATCCTTTGACTTGATAAATTGTGCCCTCCTTCAATGCATTGGAACACCCTGAAGACCCAAAGTTCAATCCTTCATCCTTCCTGTTAGTGTCGGTCTTGAGCCCTCCATCGGTGATCAAAAGCTCTTTGCATATGCATAGGTAGGTGTCTCATCAGTGTCAGTTTTGCATCCCGTTAGGCATGCCATAAAACTGATGGAGGAGCTGGTCCTTGTCCCCTTCTTGGCTTTGCTGGATCAGGTCATGTCAGGTATTAAGCTTGTGTCATATTTGTTTTGTTTTATCTTGAAGTCCCAAGTCTTAGGTCTAGGGTTTTGGTCAAAAATCACGGCAAGGTCATGAGTCAAAGGTCCATGAGTGCCCAGCAAGCCAGAAGGAGGTATGTACATATGTTCCATTGATATTTTTCATCAGGTACAGCTCATTTATACCTTGGATTTAAAAACCCTGTTTTTAAACCCAAGGTCATGTAATATTTGTAAAAAATAAGGAAAATTTCAAAAGTCTTCAAAATGCCGGCAATAACCCTGGTCTCCTCGCCAGAGTCCATCAGATGGTCAACCTGCAAAAAGAATGAAGTTAAAGCACCTCAAATGCTAAATTCAGGACAAAGCAACTCAAAAAGCAGTGTTAAAAGTGAATGTCAAAATAGAACATTAGAGAGTGGGTTTTGTAAATTAATTTTTTCAAATTGAACCTACAAGAGGTAAATTTCCCTCTAAACATCTTCATTATGCCTCTATGAGCTAGCAAAGAAGAGCAAGAGGGCGGAAAGAGAGAAAGAGGGCGAATTGCAGAAAAATTAAGGAGATTTCTGGTGCGCGACCACTCGGGCAGTGTGCGCGACCACCTGGGCGGTGCGCGACCACTCGGGCAGTGTGCGCGACCACCTGGGCGGTGCGCGACCACTCGGCACCTCCTCCACAGTTCAAATTTCTAACGCGCGCGACCACTCGGGGTGTGCGCGACCACTCGGAGCCTGCGCGCGACCACTCGGGCGCCCACTCACAGAACCTTCCTAAATCCACTCAAATCGCGTTTTGGTTTGCTAATTGCTCGAGGTAGGCCTCTCTAATGTATTGAATGTTTGAAACATGGATGATGAGCTTGTGTTCATGCATTTTTACCATCAAAAATATGAAGAGAAATAGATTTAGTGATTGTTTGTTCATGTAGGCAATTTTGCTAAGGTTGGTGTTTGCTTTCAAGGTTTTTAATTCCTCTTTATTCCCTCCATTACTCCTATTAGATTTACAATTGTCATAATGTGTCTCTATCTCATCACATTTGCAATGAATATCAATTCCCCATTCCCTATACCTAAAACCCTAATCCTTCTCATATGCATCCCTTAAACCCTAATTCCTCTATGTAAATCTGTCCCAAAACCCTAATTCCTTCCCCACAGCAATATTATAAAAAAAAATATATATAAAAACACAGCAAGAATCAAGATAGTGATGTGTAAAAGGAAAGAGCAATTGCAATGGTAAAAATAAAAAAAAAATAAAAAAACAAAAACAAAAACAAAAAACAGAGGAAAAGATTACTATGTATAGCCAAGCCATTGCAAGAACAAAAGAAACTTATTGTTGTGCATAGTCCTCACAAATACAGTGAAAAGAAGGCTGTGTTATTCAAAGCAAAAACAAAGCAAATACAGCTGTACATATTTATTAAAGGACATGCTGCTCTGAAATATTGTTTGCAGAAGAATGTTGCTGTGTCTCCAAAACCAAACCCTAGGCATCCTTTTCCCTTCTATCCCCCTAATACCCTTGATGCAATGCATCTCCTTTCTCTTTTGAATTTGTTAAGTAAAGCCCTCCTCCCCTTATGACAAATGTAAATTAATTCCTTATTTCCCCTTAGCATCAAAAGTACATCAATCCCTTGGAAAAACAGAGTATGCCTAATAATGTACAGTCAAAGGACAAAATCTAAGAGCTATCTGTTGATGCTAGTAATCAGTGCTGCCTCATCTCCTGTATTACATGCTACCCCTTACCCCCTGTTGAAAAATGTATTGTCCTTTCCCTTGGTGACCTTATTACATGTCTTCCCTAATAAAGATATTTCTTTGCAAATGATTTCCCGATGATGAGAGATGAGATAACATGTTTGACATTTTGTGAATTATTCCTTAAAAGTTCCCTGTTTTTATATATTTTCCCATTCCTTATGAAAAAGTCCCTCCCCTAACATTTCCCTCATGATTTTTTCCCCTTGAAAACAGCATACTTCTCAGCATTTTGCAGGCAGGGCAGCAGTCAACTTTGTCTATTTTCTCCACCTTGCTCAATAACACCATGTCAACCACTGAAACTAATGAGCAAGGTGATGACCGGTCTTCTTCTACGGAGGTTGAGGCACAGCAGAGGCCTCGTAGGGGTGGCAAAGGTGGTCATCATAGGAGAGAAGAGCCCACATCTTTAGCAGAATTACAGGCTTGCCCATTGGCAGTGACTTGTTTCCAGTACATGTCATGTTTCCAGTTTTGCGAGAGGCTTGCCCAGATTCAGCACCACAGGGAGTTGGCCCGGCTATTTGTTTTGCGCCTTCATGATGGGCAGGTTACTCTTGCAGGGGTGAATTTTGTGTTTTCTCCTGAGATGATTTCAGAGGCTACCGGGATACCCAATGTGGGTGAGGTGTGGCCAAAGCGCAAATGGCTGGATTTTGTTTATTTTGAGCCATATGTCAGGCCAACATTCGTACATCACTTGTTAGGGAACTTTCCTTTCAGATTCCTCCGAGAGGAGTATGCTCCGATCATGCGGCTTATCATGCATTACTTCACATGTGAGGGAAGGTTTTCACGAGTCTTTGCTTGTCACATTCGCCTGTTGATGCACTTTACCCGAGTGAGGATGATGAACATCCCAGTTTACTTCTTCCAGGACATTCAGAGGATGGTGTCCGTGTTTCAGAGGCAGTCCCCAGCTCAGCAGCATAGGAGTTTGTGCCATCATGGTCTCATCCAGCTCATTGTTTCCCATCAGTTGAGTCAGCAGGGCATTCCATGGGCAGACTTCATTTCTCATGAGTTCTTTACAGTGCCACCACAGCCACAACCAGAGCCAGAGGCCATTCATGAGGCGGGAGGTCCATCACACCAGCCCGAGATTATTGTTCCGAGACATGTTGCTTCCCCACCGCAGCTTACATATCAGAGGGGTCATAGGACCTTATTTGCAGCAGCTCGACGTGTATTTTCTCCACAGCAGGTGGAAGGGGTCTCGTCATCTTCTTCAGATCAGCGAGTGTTATCTCCACACCAGGTGGAAGGGGCCTCGCATTCTTCATCAGCAGAGGCAGTACGGGAAGGCAAGCAGCCCATGGTTGAGGATGAGAGAGCTGGCGATACACATCATGATTTCATTGACCTTGACGCTCACTCTCCTTCTTCAGATTTTTATGAGCTTATCAGACAGAGAGAGGAGGAGAACCTCGTGTTGCAGCAGAAGCTCGAAATGGCTCAATGGACCATCACTTATCTGGAGCAGCGCAACAGACAATTAGAGGCGGAGAAAGAACTTGATGAGCTATGGAGGATCCGCGGTAATCGAGGTTTGAACCGTAGGAGGCCCGGGGACCCATTGCCTGCTGACCGGGAGTCTTTGCTCATTCAGGCAAATGCTCGCTTGGAGAAACTGTTGGAGAAAGCCAACCAAGACAAAAGGCTGTTATGGAACATGAAAAATCATTATTGGGCGAGAATGCATGTTTGCAAGGCAAAAATGAAGATACTCCAAAGGAAGTTGTCCGAGGCCCGCAAGAGGAGGAAGAAGACCAACCCGCTCCGTATCTTGGTTGAGGCCTCTCTTACTCACCATGATACTCATTAGCCTCCTCCTAGCAGCAAACTCAAGAAATTTTGAGAGTTTTGAGGCATTTTGGGCATTTTTGAGAATTTTACAGGTTTTGGCCGTTGGAGTGGTCTCACCCCGCGCGCGACCACTCGTGGGGACAGCTCAGAACGAGGAAAACTCTACATTTTTGGAATTTTCATGAAAAAATACACTTGCCTATGGATGGACTTCAAATTTTATGGAGATTTGGACTTCCAAAAGCTCAAAATACATGCAAATTTTGACTTTCTGCCCCTTTTTTGAGTTGCAGAAAGCTGCCTTGGGAGAAATGACTTTTGAGGGGTCAAATCAACTCCAAATTCAGAAATGCCAGTGGGGTTGGAAAGTAGACTCATAGACCTTTCCAACAAGCTATCGTGCACCTGATTTGGACACCAGGAAGGCCCTCAAACGCAGCTGCCAATGTGCGCGACCACTCCAAGGGAGGGGCGCGACCACTCAGGGAAATTTCACCATTTTGACTATTTCGGCCTGCAAAACACTGTTTTTACTTTGGTTGACTCTTAATGCATGTAAATGATGGATTGTTGGGTAATTCTCATGGCACATGGATACATTTACTCTCCTTTAACACTTCTAGAAGTTTCCTTGATGTAAATAGTGAATATTAAATGCATGGATGGGTTACCTAAGTTTTAGAGGCAAGTTGTTTTGACTGCCTATTATCTAGTGCTCAGTTTAGAATTAGTTGAAACAGCTCCTAGGAAGCTGAGCTCGACCCCTAGAGGTGGGGAAAGGAGTTAGATCATCTATATTATGCCTTCTCTTGCTCATTTTCATGGTTGGACTCTTGAGGGAGAAGCTCTATTGTATATTTTACTTGTATCTCTGCAATTTGAGGAAAAGGAAGGCCAGGGTTTTGCAGACATCATTGTGGATTCTTGTGGATTATTGTGTTGATGGTGTGTTTCCTACTTGTCATTGTAAGTGTGTTTATGTGTTCCATCTCTTATTCTATTACTGCTAATTAAACAAAAGAAGTGATAAAGTTTGAATTCATGCATGCCATGCTCAGCTTTCAATTTTGTTTAATATTTATGTTTTCCACTATCTAAAGAGGATTCAAAGTCATTGTTTGCCCTCTTTAGCTCCCTCTCTTTCTTCCTTGATCATCCATCTCAGCTTAAGGCATCAGCACAAACTCCTTCCTTGCCCCAAAGACCCACCTGCAAAAACTGAGCTCAATCCCCACACCCTGAATTGCACTCCCTCCAATTGCCACCAAAAACCCCAAAAAACTTTAAATCAACCCTCCTCATCAGTTTACTAGCCTAATATCTTTGATCCTAATTGGTCTGCTCACCCCATTGAGAAAATACCTTGAGTCTGACCGGAGAGAGCCTTCTCCTTCCTCGTAGGGCTAGCTACGAGGTGTAATGGTTTGATGTAGCCTTGAGATTTGTCTATCTCAGCCTAGGTGAAATTTCAAGCGCTAACACTTCCCCAATGCACTATGCACCCTCCTAAACTTCTTGAGCACACTGGAGCATTCCAAAGGCATGAAGCCCCAGCCTCTAGCCTTCAAGAATGTGTCATGCGCCCTTGCTACGAACTTTTTAGCACATGAGTTCATCTCAAAGGAACGAAGCCTCAAACTTCATTGTTTGGGAGTGTGCCCTGTGCCCTCTCTCCCCCTTGAGTGCACTGCACACTTAGGAAGCTTGGAGCCTTCCCCTTCATCCTTCAGACCCTCACCTTGCACTCTCCCTTGATTGGATTCTTCTTTTGGGCACATGAGTGCATGCCAAACCCTTGAAGCATCTCCTTTTAAGCCCTTAATCCTTTTAAAGTGTGCCCTTGCACCTTGTAGGCCATTTGACCTTCTTTGAGCACACCCGAAAGGGATGAACAAAAAAATGCATGGATCATGGTAGAATAAGAGATTTTCAGGCTATTAGTTTCTCTTCATGAGTGGTTGTAGATATAATTATTCCAAAAACACCATGGAAAGAACACATGAGGAAGATCGGGCAAGGAGAACAAGCAAAGGAAGCGGGGAAAGAATGAAGAACACACCTAAATCTTGATAATAGAAGCACTCTAAAGACTCCAAGAATGAAGACCCTTTTCAGGTTGAAAGTGCCACAATCATAAGAACAATAAAGAATGAAGACACAACTAGTAGCCATGTCAAAGCCAAAGAAATTCCATGTCATCAGTCACTATTAGTCCTAGTCATCAAAATAGTGACATGTCAAGTCTCAACATATGATGATGTGAAAATCATGATGTATTATTGTAATCATTATAAAATACAAATAAGTGGAATTCCAAGAGTCATGTATGAACTAAATAGTCGTGGAAGTCCAAAATACATGTAATATCAAAATTTATATGTAATTCCAAAAGTCATTTAGAATTCCAAAGGTTGTAGAAGTCCAAATGTTACAAGAAGTTAGAAATTCAAGAATCATGAGGATGTGAAAGGTTATTCCTCAAATTATAAATAGATCTTCATTTATCATGCAAAGCACTTTTAACCTTGGCTTCTCCAATAAGGCATTAGAGAGACAAAGTTATTGCATTCTGGGAGCAAGTAGTGGATCTACCGCTTCACTATTGGAGCTAGTGGTGTTCATTGCATTTATGTATCTTGGGTCTTTTTCTTAGTATTGAAGCCTTCCAGGCCAACATGTTTTCACACATGGATTTTAAATGTTTCCAAGACTATTATTTGAATGTTTATGGTTCATTTTTTTCATTAGTACTAGATTAGTTGAACTATTTCAATTACTCCAGTGCTCCTTGTTGGAACTATGTTGTTATGTTTATAATGATCGTTGCATCCTTGTGAACTATTTTTCTAGATGTTAGATAAGCTTTTCTCTTTCACATGTGTCTCCATTAGGGTAGTACTATTACTTCTCTCTTAGAGAGACATAAGGGTTGTAATAAAATTACTAATACCAATGAGTCTTATTCAATCGAGAGAGTGGCATTTGATTGAGCAGAAGTAGCAAAGTTGGTTGAAGGAGCACAAACGGGAGCAGAGGTAGATGCAGGCGAAGTTTAAGTAATCGATCCTCGTTGGATGTTTTATAGGCTTTCTTACTTAGCCCATAGAGAGTAAGTTCCATCTTCAGCTGCTCCATGGTATATCGCCTTTAGATACTCTCTTATTCCATGCATCTATCTTTATTATGAAATAAATGCTTTGAGAGTGGTGCAATCTATAATGCACAATATTGAAATGAAATGTGGGTATGAACTGAAAGAATCATAAATAAAGTCAAGGCTCAATTAATTCCCCCCCCCCCCCGCAGTATAATAACCTTGATACATCGACAATTGAACATTCATAAGGCATACTAGCTTGCTCATTTGAAAGGACAATTGCACTTCTCTTTCATGATAACACTTAAAGCCAAGAAAAATATTTAAGTAAATGGTAATCATGATGTATAATGGATGGGAATCCTACACTAAATAGTGTGAGGTCTAGTTGGGACTTTATATCGGAGAGATCCCTTGTATGTTGGTGGTATCCAACATCGTCAACATTCTGGCACTAGAAGGAGGGCTGCCAGTTTTTTATGGTTGATCACTCCACACACCCCCATTATTCTTCTTCTAGTGAAGGTAGAAACATTCTGAGCACTACTCTGATTTCTGAAGTAGTAGGATCTTCCCAACCTGGCCCGAAATAAACTTGTGAAGTTACTTGTAACAGATCTTGGAAATTCGACCTATAACTCATTGGTTCACAAAGGCTATCAGATTAATTCTTGGAGCACAAAATATTACACATTTTCTTAAGAAGAAAGAGACAAGTGGTACTGGTATCTTGGTTTCTACAATGGAAGACCTAGTTTTTTCCACTCTTAAGGGGTTGGCAGAATCCATAGATGATATCAAACACCAAGAATAACTTCCACCTCTTAATGAAGGATGCGAAGATGATACAATTTTTCTTTTTAACGACCTCTTCGATGGATTAGATGGTGAAGAATCCTCATAATATGATAAGGAGGAAGAACATAGAGATGAGAGCATGGTAGGCTAGGATTTGGATTGGATGGCCCAAGGGCCTATTTCTCTTCTAGATAACTTGCACAGGATGTCGAGACATCTAGAAAAGCTGCTTTTAAAGTATGAGTAAGATAACAAGACAAAGGCATAAGATCACCTCGATGTTTTCTACCTTCATTTACAAATGATGGAGGTGAGGTATGATGATGTGGCCTGTAGGTTATTCCCTTATACATTAGAAGGTAGAGCAACATCATGGTACTATAGTCTTCCCGTCAATTCATCACACATCTGGAGGGAGTTTAAAAATATTTTTCTTGAGAATTTTTCTCACGACAAAACTCTCGCCATGCTACTGAAAGAGCTCAGAAGCATGAAAATGGGGGAAAATGAGCAAGTGAAAGATTTTAATTAGAGATTCAATTGTATTTTGAATAAATTCTAGACACATAAACACATGACTTGATTACTATTGATTATTAAACAAATTCCTTACCCCCCAATAGTTCCCAATTCGTAAAGAGAGCTACAAAGGCAATGTTGGAACTAAACTTTGTAGAATAGATCATCATTGAGAAGGACTTGTGCGCGATTGGGGTCATGACAAATGATGAGGAATCAAAAGACTCCAAAGATACTAGTGGGAAGTCACAAGCTTCTTCTAAAAAGTCTAAAGAGAAGGAATCATCTTATATTGAGTGCTTGAATAGGATGGTGAAGATGCTCACCAATGAGATTTCAAAACTAAAGAAAAGGTCAAGTGAAACTTCGACCAGTAGCAAGCCTCCCAAGTCCTTCCATTTTCAAAGGAATAGTAATAAAAACAACAATCATCCCGCCAATTATGCATAAATTTAAAATGTTGTGTTGAACATAGAAATCATTAGCATGGATAGTTATTGTTCCTTCCATCAGGAATATCATTCAGAGAAAACATGCCCTCAGTGGAATCACAACATGAATTCTCTAGTTGCACACATTTTATATACTCTATTAGTAGACGAGTAGACAGAAGAAGCAGAAGAATCTACAGAACCTGTGGTGGTTGAGGAAAGAAAAAGTATTGGACATGTAGTGAATGCATATCACTATATCGTCAATGTTGATAAGAAGTTTGTTGATAAGAAGGTTGCTGAAGAAGCACAATAGAATGAGCCCCCACCTCAAAAGAAAAATGGCCAATACAGTCTAAGGAGTAAAGGGCCCATCGTGGAACAGGAATTGACAAGACAAAAACTAAAAGAGAAGTTCTTAAGAATAATCTCGCCACATGTCAATCCTGCTCATAATACACATAGTAGGTCTAGAGATGCAGCCAAGTCCAAAAACACTTCCGATAGTAACAAGAGTAAGTCTAGCATTCTGGAAGCGTAAAAAAACACCACTCCTCTAGGAACTTCATCATTGCTTTCCATTGGTGAAACAATTGATTATAACATTGTGGAAGATATGAAGAAGACCCGAGCCAACATTTCTATTTATGAGCTCATAAATATTGTAGGCCAGCGTGAACTCATTGTCCTGAATTTTTCACAACCTTCGATAGGAAGTAAAGCTTCCTCCTCTCAAAGAGTGTCAGGTAACTCTTTTGGTCCTCTTGAATCTATAGTAAATGCTTTAACACTAGAAGATAACACTCTTTTCCCACCGTTTTTATTAACATTTGAAATTTTTAATTATAATGTCCATAATTGTTTAGTATACTTTGGTGCATCTGTAAATGTAATGTCTTTATCAGTAGCAAATAAAATAAATGCAAAATGGGAGAAAACCAATGCACAGGTTGTTCATCTAGATAGGTCTCTTGTTTAGGCTATTGGTGAACTTAAGAATGTTCTTATCAAATTATCAAAAGATGTTCGAGTTCAACAATATATAAATATTGTAAGTGTGTACATACCAGAAGCCTATGGTGTACTTCTTAGCAGGGACTGTTCTAGCAAATTACAGGGGTATTTTGCAATATTAGGCTAGTCACATTTGTGGCTCCATATAAGGGAAAGAATAATCAGATTTGAGTGGACAGTGAGTCGTACATGAAATACATCATGACACCACCTGAGGGCCAAAATGAGCCTCTCACTTTTGTTGACTTGATTTTTTGGAATTGCTTTATAGAAACTTACCTCGGGTGTTATCAGGCACAACCATCACCCATTCCACCAAATACACAGCTAGAACTCCTTCCTTGTTCTCCAGCTGGTGCAAATGAAACATGTAATATAGATGTACATAGTAGTAGTAATAGTAATAATAGTTGTATAGGAAGTAGCTTGGTAGCTCATAATATTTGGTCTTTATATTTTGATGGTTCAAAGACACAGGACGGTTCCGGAGTAGGTTGTGTTCTTACAGACCCAAGCAATAAGAATCATATCCTTGCATGTCATCTAGAGTTCGAGTGCACCAATAACACTACAGAATATGAAGTGCTCATACTTGGATTCAAGAAAGCTATTGACCTAAAGGTAGATTTTCTAAAGGTAATCAATGACTCAGAGGTGGTCACTCGTCAGGTACGAGATACTATACATTGTCTTTCACTGCATCTCAAAAATTACCAACATCAGGTATGTCCTTTGATAAATCATTTTAAAGCTTTCAATAAGGTATATATTCCTATATTTACAAATATGAAAGCAGACGTATTAGCAAATGTGGCTGCTAGGATGTCGCCATTGAAAAATTATTTTTCTATTGAAATTTTATATAAACCATTTGTGCCAGACCGTACTTTACTAATTTATGCATTTTCAATGATGACCAACAAATACTACACTTTGTGACTGATGTTGATATATTCAAAGACACTACCATAGAGGAGGATGAGCACAATCAAGCTCTATGGGAAGCATCTAATGCAACGAAAGGAAACACTATGCTAAAAGGTGTGGTGTTCTTGGAGAAATTATACGATTTGTAGAACCAATTTAGAGGACCAACCAATACGAAGACTCAGATCTCAAAGTTAAAATCTAAACAAGTCAACCTGGGAATCCCACAGGATCCGAAGTATGTGAACCTCAGTACCTATATTCCCCACAGGAATGTCAACCATTTATCCGCTTACTCAAGTATTATTAAGACATGTTCTCATGGAAATACGATGATTTAAAGACTTATGAAACTCGTATTATCTAGCACATCATCCCTATAAAAGAAGGGGTGAATTCGTTCGAGTAGAAACTATGAAAAGTTCATCCAACATTAGAACCTCTTATTCAGAAGGAATTGAGAAAGTTGTTGGATGCCCAGATCATCTTCAAAGTTAGACATTCCACATGGGTTTCCAACTTGGTCCTAGTTAGAAAGAAGTATGGTGAAATACGTCTATGGTTAGGTTTTTGGAATCTCAGCTGGGTTTCTGATAAAGACAACTATCCAGTGTCATACAAGGAGCAGATACTCCAGATAGTATCTGGGTCTGTAATGTTTTCACTACTAGATGGATTTTTATGTTATAATCAAGTGCTATTAGTGGAACCCGGTTGATTAAATACTACCTTCCAGACTAAATGGGGAACACACACTTTCAAGAGGATGCCATTTGGACTAATAAATGTTGGTGCAACTTTCCAAAGAGCAGTGGAAATTACCTTTCATGGACTTATAGGTCGAAGCCTTGTTGTTTATTTAGATTATGTTACCGTGTTTTCCAAGAAATGATCAAATCACATACATCATATGAAGCAGATATTCGAATGGTGCCGAAAGTATGGGATATATCTCAATCCCAAGAAGAGTGTCTTTGGTGTGTTTGAAGGGTTTTTACGGGGCACACCATAGTGAAGAGTGGAATTAAAATTGATCCCGAGAGGATCAAAGTATCACACATATCCCATTTCTGGTGAATAAGAAAGCCATGCAATCCTTCTTAGGGAAAAGCAATTTCCTAAGAAAAAATATCTTTGATTATGCTCAGATAGTCAAACCTATACAAGATATGATTAAGAAAGACATAGTATACAAATGGGAAAAACGGGAGAAAGACACTTTCACTCAAATCAAGTAGGCTATCATTGATGCACCTATTCTTTTCATTCCATATTATGGAAAGAATTTCCTGCTATATGAGTTTACTTCGGATTTGTCAATTGTAGTCGTGTTGAATCAGAAAGGCAATGAAGGAAATGAGCGACCTATCTATTTTATGAGTGCTAACCTACAAGGGCTTGAATTAAGTTAACCTACCATCGATAAACAAGTGTATGTAGTATACAAGGCAGTTAATTATTTCAAGCCCTACATATTGAAAGGTCACACAATCGTATTTATACCTCATCCAACGGTAAGAACATTACTTGTGCAGCAAGATGGGTGAGAAGAGCGCTAATTGGATGACACGTATTCAAGAATATAACATGGAATTTAAACCAATTCATACCATAAAGGGTCATGGCCTTTATAAGCTAGTCACCAAAGTAAAAGATACTCCCGAATAATATCTTTAAGGCTGGGAGCAAGAGATCGAAATATATAATATTGAATATGTCCCTCAGTCCACATCTTTAGCACTTTGGTTTGCATATCTACGGAAAATTTTGGAGCATGGCACCTTTCCCTCGCACTATTGATTAAACAAAAAATGGAAATCTATTTAAAAGCGTTATCTTACCAATTGGTTCATAGAATTCTTTTTCGAAAGCACCATAAGGGTGTCCTGTTGAGATGCCTTGAGCCACAGGATATAGAGAAGGTCTTAAAATATTTACACGATCGACCAAAAGGAGGTCACTATGCGGGCGACACTACAACACATAAAGTTATGCGTACTGATTATTATTGGCCCAATCTATTTAAGTATGCTCATGCTTATGTCCGCAAGTGCCAAGCATATCAGAGATGCATCGATCATGATCAAAGGCCAGCTGCCCCACTACTACCAGTAGTAGTTGAAGAACCTTTTCAATAGTGGGTCCTTGATGTTATTGGAGAGATTTTTCCTTATTCGTCAAAGAAACATTGGTATATCTAACAACAACATATTACTTAACCCAGTGGTTGGAAGAAGTTCCCCTCAAACAAGTAAATAACCAAGAAGTTATCCACTTTTTACAACAGAACATCATAACCAAGTTTGTTGTTCCTACGTTACGTGTCTTTGATAATGCGACATATTTTCCATTGTTAAAACTTTATGAATTCACATTAGAAAATGGAATTATATTGAAGCATACATCTAATAATTATCCATAGGGAAATGGTTTGGTTGAATCCACGAATAAAAACCTTATCTTCATAATCAAGAAAACCATATTCTCTTAACAAAGGAACTGGCATAAGGCTTTGCACAATTCTCTTTGGGATAATTGTGTTACCTCGAAAAATTCCCTAAAAACCTCACCCTACTTCATGGTTTATGGTAAAGAAGTTATCTTACCTTTGAACCTATATCTTCCGACCTTGAAACTCTTTTAAGAGTCACAAAGTAGACCTTGCCTCTTGGTTCAGATCAGGATAGATATGCTACTTAAACTTGAATAAAAAAGGCGCAAGGTCAAAGAACATTTTTTCATACATCAAAACTGGGTAAAGTGATAATTTCTTATATATAGCATATACGTATAGAAATTTTCTATAGCCAAATATTATATGTGCAAGAGATGACAAAAGGTAACAATTCAAAATTTTAGAGGAATTAACTAAGACAAACAATTTCAGTTAATTAATCTCTTTAAATAATGATAACTTTGCTGGAGCTTTCAGAGAGATTGATATTCAATCTATTCTTACCTAGGCTTCTATGTTACCTTGAACATGTGCATAGAAAAATAAAATGAATACATATTTGAATAACGAGAATAACTCACTAAGATACACAATCTACTCAGAATGAATCTAGAATCCTTCTATTAACTTCAGAAATAGTTCAAAAAGTTACAAGTATGTTCACTGGTTCATCATCACAAGGGTCCAACCCTTTCTTCTTTGAATTAAAAAATATTTATAGAGTTCGTCTTTCAAACATATCTAAACTAGAATCAAAATTTATTACAAAATATGATATCATCCAAATATTTTGGATATTCCAAAAATAGAACTAAAAATTGTGAATCTTAACTGATTTCTAGGATTGTTGTTGATGGTTGTAGCTAGAAATCTTCTTTTCTATTCACTGCCCCTGAAATTATGTTGGCTTCTACTGAAATTGTGTTGTATACTCCTGAAATTCTGCATTATGTTCCTATTCGACGAGCTCACACAGTTTATCCCATATCTTTTCATCAAGGATATAAAATTTTAATAATTTTCTATATGAATCATTGACTTCAGTATATGTTTCAAAAGTGGGCCTAGTTAGAAACAAATGCTTAATTTCATGTTGAATTAACAAATCATAACTTAAGCCTTCAATGAAGGCTTTCCCAGTACAGGTAGAATTCTTCTGATTTTAGATGAACTCTTTGGTATAACATCACTGCTGAGAAGACATAAAGACATATGCAAAAATTGGTTTACATAATCACTGAAGGAATACTCTTTTATGTTCTTCCTTACCAAGGAAGTCTAGTGAATGACTGACTAAGGCTTTCCTTGTGCATCATACTTCTGCAATGGGAACTTAAACCTATCTTCTTGTTGAAATAGAATTAAATACACAAGAACTGACTGATGTTTAAAATCACCTTCAATAGAAAACTTTAAAAACTGATCATGAATATTGTCCACCAAAAACTAACTGTAGTTTAAAATTAATGAGGGCTTATTACCCATAGAGAACACTGATAAAAATCCCAATATTACTTCATTAGCCCACTGATCGGTAGGGTAACCTAAAAGAGAAGTGACTATGGAAATGACCTGCCTAGACATTTCTAGGAAATTTGAAGTAGAATAGGGTGGATTAGTTCCAAGAAACTGAGAATTATCACGTAAGGATGACTACAAGATTTAGGCTCGTTGAGGAAATGTGAGTTTTTGATAGATCTCCATGAGGGAATCATTAGAAAAAGGGTGCAGAGGAGCTGAAGGATTGATTTGGAGTGCTTGGCATATGGACTCAGGAGTAATGACAAATAAAACTTCATTATTTTGGGCAATTACAACCCTCTAACTAGGAAGATATTTGAGATGACACCATGTAACAAATTCAGGGAAAATATGGGTCTGGGGAAAGATGAATTGGGGAATTAAAGACTCCCAAATGGTCAATTCATCACTAACATCTAGAAATTTCTGGTTTTCCTAGTTATGGAGTTCATAAGGATTGAACTTGCACTGGGTTTCTAAGATATTATACTGGATTTTTAAGAGCACATAGCATACTCCTCAAGCTTGATTCCCCTTCCATGTTTTGAATTATGCCCTCTAAAAATGACTAATTCTTCCTTGAGCGCACTCCTTCGACTCAAAGAAGTGCACCTTCCTTAAGTGCACGAGTACACCCTAAATACCCAAAGATCAATCCTCAGCCTTCCCTAATGTGCCATGCTCCCTCTTGAAATTCTGGAGTGCACTAACACACTTTGAAAGCACAAATCGCCAGCCTTTAGCCTTCAAGAATGCACTCTACGCCCTTCCTTAATCATTTTGAGCACATGAGAGCATCCCTAAGGCATGAGGCCTCAGCCTTCAACCTTCGAGAGTGTTCCCTATGACCTCCCTCTCTCCCTTGAGTGCATTGCACACTTGGGAAGCTTGAAGCCTTCCCCTTTGTTCTTCAGACTTGCGCCTTGCACCCTGCCATGAATGGCTTCTTCTTTTGGTTACATGAACACATGTTGGAGCCCTGAAGCCTCTCCTTTTTAGCCCTTTAGCCTTTCAAAGTGCACCCTTGTGCCCTGTAGCCTCTTTGAACTTCTTTAAGCATACCCAAAATGGATGAACAAAAAATATGCATGGATCATGGTAGAATAGGATATTTCTAGGCTAATAGGTTCTCATCATGAGTGATTGAAGATACAGTCATTCCAAAAACACCATGGCAAACACACACGAGGAAGATCAGGCAAGGAGAAAAAGAAAAGGAGGCATGGAAAGAACAAAGAACACACCTGAATATTGATGATAGAACCACTCTAAAGACTCCAAGATTGAAGACCCTTTGGAGGGTGAAAGCACCATGATCAGAAGAAAAATAAATAATGAATACACAACTAGAAGCCATGTCACCATTGAAGAAAGTCCATGTCATTAGTCACTATTAGTCCCAGTCATCAAAATAGTGACATGTCAAGTCTCATCACATGATGATGTGGAAGTCATGATGTATTATTGTAATCATTGTAAAAGACAAATAAGTGGAAGTCCAAGAGTCATGTATGAACTAAAGAGTCATGGAATTCCAAAAGACATGTAATATCAAAAGTTATATGTAATTCCAAAAGTCATTTTGAATTCCAAAGGTTGTAGAAGTCCAAAGATCACAAGAAGTTAGAAATTCAAGAGTCATGAGGATGTGAAAGGTCATTCCTCAAGTTATAAATAGATCCTCATTTCTCATGTAAAGCACTTTTAACCTTGGCTTCTCCCACAAGGCATTAGAGAGACAGAGTTAGTACTTTTGGGGAGCAAGTAGTGGCTCTAATGCTCCACTATTGGAGCTAGTGGTGTTCATTGCATTTATGTATCTTGGGACTTTTTCTTAATATTGAAGCCTTCTAGGCTAACACGTTTTCACACATGGATTGTGAATGTTTTTAAGACTATTCTTTGAATGTTTATGGTTCATGTTTGTTTTCATTAGTACTAGATTAGTTGAACTATTTTGGTTACTCCAATGCTCCTTGTTGGAAATGTGTTGTTATGTTTATAATGATCGTCACATCCTTGTGAAATATTTCACTTGATGTTAGACGAGCCTTTCTCTTTCATGTGTGTCTCCATTAGGGTAGTACTATTACTTATCTCTTAGAGGCTCACTTAATTTTCCCCCGTAGTAGAAGAACCTTGATACATCGGCAATTGAACATTCACAAGACATACTAGCTTGCTCATTCAAAAGGACAATTGCACTTATTTCTCATGTTGATAGTCAAATCCAAGGTAGATCTTTAAGTAAATGGAAGTTGCGTCATATATTGGATATGACTCCTACACCAATCGGTGTGAGGTCTAGTTGGGACCTTATATTAGGGAGATCCCCTATATGTTGGTGGTATCCAGTGTCATGAACAACTTCCTAAAACTAGCAAACTTATCCTTGTTTATGATCAAATATCTTTGAGGTGTGTTATCTAGATCAATTACTTATTGTGTTAGGCTAGGGTTTTTTTTTAGATTGAATTTCAACCTCAATTTATTCAGTGGTCTAGTGTGTGTCCTTCTTCCCACATAGATCTCAACTACCGTAGGCTCCTTAACAGCCTCTGTTCTCTCTATCTCAGGTTCAACAAATTTATCCTATGTTTTATCTATCTCAGGTTCAACATCTTTTGCATGTTCAGGAATGGCACATGAGGAGGGGACGAGGATTTCTTTTCCAAAAGTCTCCTACTTCTTCTCATGTATAATATTTTCAATTTAGGAACTAAAGGAGGAGGTTCATTCATCTTGTTTATCCTTTGAATCCTAGTCTGGAAAAATGAGGTCCTCTTCTCTAAGGTTTGAGGTGGTTCAATAGACTTCTTACTCATTTTCCTTTTACTAATAACTTTATCCTTTGGTGAAACAAACTATAGAAACCCCCCCAGAAAAGAAATGCTCCCATATTTTGTTAATCTTCCTTAAATTGTTTTCAATTAGTAGCTTGATCATGTTCTTGTGATAAATGAAATGGGGTGATGCATTAGGTTTGGACCTCACTCTTGCTGACATCTGTTTGAGACTCATTAGTAAAAATAAAGGAGCATTCATTCTTACTTGTCGATAAATCTGGGAAAGACAAAAAAAAATGATACAGACCGAGTCTGTTAAAACTGCCCTTCACAATTAAAATAAGACTGAGTGATCCTAAGGATCAGGTTCCATTCATCCTTCATCCAAACTCTAAATTCCATGATATGTCCTTACACTCATCCTTTAAGAAGAAAGGAATGTCAACTCTATCCAAAATATGGCTTTTAAACCAGCATTCTCCATTAACATGGATGCCCATAGCCTCTGCAATCACTTCCTCCGTGACAGGGAAGGAAATATCTACAATACCTTGACCATCGAGCCCTTCAAAAAAGGCTCAAGCAACCCCATCATGATGACCAATGCATATAAAAAATAACTCATTCCAGCCAGCCTCCCGAAAACGTTCTCGAATTTTTGGATATACTTCGAGGAAATCAGGTCCTCAAGGTTCCCCCCTATGCAACTTGCCACTTTTTCCCATAAATTTCACCATCCAAACCCATAGGAAATGGAAACAATAGTGGGATGTGATAAAATAAATTCAGGATAACTAATTTTTAACCCTGCATAATATAACTTCCAGCATCCAAAAACATTTGAGATTACACGTGAAATTAAATCAATCATACACAAAAATGATCAATTACACCACTAGTTTATCATAATCATTACCCTTTGGTGGCAAAACTTTAAACAAATTTTTAGTGTAAAATCATGAAACAAAATGTCACCATTCATTTAGCCAATGCTCAACTTTTTTGGTACCGACTCCTTTATTGACATGTGATCTATCAGCCCTTTGATCTTTACATTTTAAAATGTAAATTTTAAATCCACGCTAACAATCCAACCATCGACGCCTTCATTTTATTGTTTTTTTAAATTTGTGTTGATAATCCAATTATCAGCACCTTTATTCAACATTTTCAAACTAGTTCTGACAATCCAACTATCATCGCACCTAAAAAAATTGAATAAAAATAAAATAAAATGTTGAACCTAACACTCTGAAGCTAGGCTGGATCAATCTCGCTGGTACATGAAAGATAAATCTCACCGGTACATGAAAGATCATGCCCTAATTTATAATTTTATGGGAATCTAGCCAAGGGAACAAGAGATTGTTTAATTGATCCAGTCTAAATGGAATCCTAAAGGATTAGTGGAGCTGCAACTGTGTGCAAAGGGTTTCTTCACGGTCATCTTTGCAGAATTAGGAGACAGAAAATGAATATTTGATAATGGGCCATATTTCATGAACAATGTTGGGTTGTTTATCAGATATTGGGAGGAATGTTATAAACAGAAGAAAGAAAAATATCAAGCAACCCCAATCTGGGTTCGCCTATCCTCCCTCTTGGAGGATTTTTGGAAACTATATATTCTTGGAGGGATTGGGAATGCAATAGAATATTTTGTCAAGATCTCTGAAATCATAAAGAGAATATGGCATGCAGTATATGCCTGAATTTGCATCCACATGAATATTTCTCAGAATCTCCCAGAATCAACAGATTTGGAGTACTATGACTCCATCTACATCCAGCCACTTGATTATGAGCATGTTCCTTTCAAGTGTTGAAGATGTCATGAGTACAACCACCTGTTTCGGGAATTCCCACTTACCATAGTTGAAGAAGCACATAATGCAACCAAGAAGGATGAGGAAGGCATCCAATCGGTGAGTGGAAGATGCAATCGATGACGTGTAATCAACCTCCTCAACCCAAGGCTCATCCGTGTCCCCCGCCGTGGGATACTGCTCCTACACCCTAATCGCAGGCCAAACCCCAAAAATATGGGGATGACAATCCTTTTAAGGTTTTAGAGAACCTAGAAACAACAAAGGAACTTGTAGAACATTTAACTCAACTGACTCTACAAGCAATGGAGGTGGACAAATAGTGTACTAAAAGTGTATAAAAGTGAACGCCAAAAAGGAAAATACCAGAAGACCTGGACGAAGGCTGAAGACTTAAAGAGATCCTCATTGAGACAAGTACGGTCCTAGAAGTGGAGGAAATAAATAATAGGTTGGTATTTTATGAGCACATAATGCTCAAATTCTTCCAGGTCTGGATCAAAGTTCATGTCAAAGACATCCCTTGTAATCACCTAATCTAGTTTAGGAATTTGTTTTGGAAATGGTGCGCATGATTGACAAAATAGGATGGAGATAATAGATCTCAGGGCTCAAGTAAAGAAGGTGGAGTACCTCCCCTCTGATATCTAGAATAGAGTTCCCTGGAAGAAAGGGAAAAAGGGAGAAAGTCGACGAAGGAGGCAATCCGAGAAGCGGGAGAATTTCTACTAAATTCTAGGCAAATGGTTCAATTGACGGATTACTTCCTGCATACCCTTACCCTTACCCAATGAAATGGTCTCATGGAACATAAGGGTTTGAATACTAAAGGAAAGCTCCATTATTTGAAAATCAAAATCAACAAGGAAAAACTAAACATTGTATTATTGCAAGAGACAAAGATGGTAGCAGCAAAACTCTAGGTGAGACAACTTTTTTGGAAAGGTAGTGAAGTCTTGTTGTTGGATGAGATCGGAGCATTAGGAGGAATTGTGATATTATGGAACCCTAACCAAGTTTTGTTCCAAGACTGGATAGGCACCCGTCATAGTCTATTGGGGAGATTCTGGTGTATTAGGTCAGATACATGGATCTGCCTAACAGTGGTTTATGGCCCCTCAACCCCGTAGGTGAAATATTTTTTCATCAAAGAGTTGATTGGTCTCAGATCATTATTTCTATACCTATCAGGGATTCTTGGGGGGGATTGAACCATGATTTGGAACTTGCAAGAAAAGAGAGGGGGGGTTAGGAGGTTGGATCAAGTCTCTAAGGAATTTAATGATATGCCAGATGCATTACATCTAGTAGATGTGGCCACCAAGAATGGGATCCATACATGGAATAAAATAAGGGTAGGATAACAATAGGTTTCTAGTCATCTAGACAGATTCCTCATCTCAGAGGATTTGATTATGAGAGATCTGTCCATTGAAGCATCCATCATGCCCTCCCTAGGCTCATATCATTGGTAGATCTAATTGGATATCGCTCTTCACTCGCTACCCAAAAATAGGCCATTTAGATTTGAAGGATTTTGGCTCAGGAATCTATCCTTTGTGGAGAAGCTTCAAGTATGGTGGCAAGACCTAGAAGTACCAGGAGGAATGAAGATGCAAACCTTCCAGAGGAAGCTCAAGGCCCTTAAACTATGGATAAAAATCTGGAAGAGAGGAGAGTTTGGAGACATCTTTGAGGAGAAGAAAAAACTGGAGGAAAATATGGAAATATGTTAGATTTTAAGCTTCTATGGTAGTTTTTTGCAGTGGCATGATCCGGATTATCCACAGTTTCGTGTTCATTCTGTCGACGTTTCAAACCCCAAAGGGGGTCCATCATCAGGACTAAATTAGATAGAATATGAATGAAAGCTTATTGAGAGAAGAGTCTTTTGACCTGGGTATAAATAAACCTAGATCCCTAATTTTTATAAAGAAGCCGACATTTATATATATGATTTCTTATTTATTTTTATTTTTAATTAATTATTTATTTAGCTTTAATTATTCCCATTGTTTTACCTAGAACCTAAAAATATTTTAATTGATATTCTAATATGGAAATAGTTTAAACACAGATCATTCGGGAAGGGATAGCCCTAGTAGTAGAAGAAGGAAGATTAATAACCCAACTCAAAGAACTATGCCAACAGGAAGAAGCCCTATGGAGCCAAAAATATAGAATCCAATGGCTGCAGGAAGGGGAAAGAAACTTAAAAAAAATTCCACCATTCTATCATTATCCATCAACTGGAACAATAGAATTACATCTCTCACCTACAAGGAGGGGACCCGATTGGAAAACCACCAAGATATGGAGCAGGATTTGATATCTTTATTTTCTACTTTGTTTTCAAAAGATGTACAGGATCAAGCAAAGGACATAGAGCAGGTCACCCAATGCATTCCTCGAATAGTATTGTAGGAACACAATGTGGATCTAATGCATCAAATAATTGTTGAAGAAGTGGAAGTCGTAGTAAAGGATATACCTGCGAATAAAGCCCCAAGTCTAAATGGATTCACCTCAGAATTCTCCAAGGTGTGTTGGCATTTCCCTAGCCCTGTTGAGAATGCAACAAGATGATGGAGCTTAGTGGAAAGAAGTCGCCTTCACTAAGTGGGCCCGCAGGCTATTTTTGGCGCAAAGTCTATTTTTAGACTATGTCTATTTTTAGACATATGGATCATGGTCTATGAGTTGCAGGATGCTATTTGTAGATGATTGGTCATGTCAGTAAAAAATATATGGACTTCTATTTTTAGACATATGGGTGGTTTCTATTTTTAGACTATCAGGCTAAAAATAGAATAGTCGAATATTATTGTCTTATAATAATATTTGGACTATAAACATTATCTTATCCTCTTGAAGCACTTCAGTTTGAGCTATAGATGTGGCACATGCAGCTGTTAGAAGGAAATACGCTTTCTTGGTGGGTCAGTTGAGCTATTGCATGTAGGACTTCAGTTAGAACTCATGTGGTTGAGTTTTGGTGGAGTTGATTGTGGAGTTGATGGAGTTGTGTTCAGTTTGACTTGGTTGAACTAGTTGTATTTTAGTCTAACTAAATAATACACTAGTGATGAGTTGTGTGAATTAAATATTAATTAATTCACTAATTATTAACTCATAAAGCAACTGAAGAATACATCAGTTAACTCAGTGCATGTACAGTTCAGTGGAGACAGATGTTAGAGGTTGATATTGCTATCAATTGTGACTATAGTTGTGCATGAGATTTGCACATGCATGGATGGAGATTTCCCATGAGGCTTGTGTAGTATGACCAAAGGAATTTGATTTCACAGAGTGATTGATTCTCTTGCAGGATTGTGCAGTGGAGGCAGGCAAACAATGGAGAAGATTTGAGGCATCAGATCTAAGCTAGTTTGTGTGTAACAGGTGGAGATAATACTAAGTACTTGTGAGGAGTATTGTACTATGTATTGTTACATGTTCTCTATCATTATAATATACATATAGTGTGGGGTTTTCAGCTGTATGCTTTCCCTGGGTTACATATTGTGTTCATGTGTGCATGCGATTGATGTTTCATGGTTTTTAATGCTGCTAAATTGATGATCAACGTAGAGGATATTATGTATTGTGCATGTATTCCGCAATAGTGTATAATCGGGATAATCTCTATGAATAAGTGTCATATTATTCAAAATTTCTACATGGTATCAGAGCTGTTGATCACCAGATCTATTATTCAGAAAGTGTTTACATCTTATTTCTTCAGGCAGAGTCTGTAATCGGGCCAGGTAGCCTTTGGATTCATCCTTCCTTTGGAAGGTGACATATCTGGTAAAAGCCCATACAGTCAATCTCTGTACAAGAAATACTTTGTTCTCACAAATTCTAGATCAGAGGTGGTTGAGTTTTGAGCTGGTGGAATTCGAATTTGCAACAGTGTTTTCTTGGTGTCAACTTGTCAATGTCTTTCAACGAATTGCGATTGGAGTATGCTCTTGAGGGCAGCTCAAACTATATTGCATGGAAGGATAGGATGGAGGCGGTGTTAGATGATAATGGGCTGAAGGATTTCATAGAGGCTGAAGTCCCAAAGCCTACTGATACTGTGCAAGTTGATGCTTGGCAAAAGAAGACAGCAAAGTGTCGAAGGATTCTGTTGGAGGGCGTGAAGGATCACATTGTGTCCAGCCTGCATGGAAAGGCTTCTCCATACTTGATGTGGAAAGCGTTGACAGATCTATTCCAAATCAAGAGTGATTAGAGGAAGCTGGCGCTCAAAGATAAACTTAGAAACATTAAATGCGAGAAGGGAGATAGTATGCCCAAGTATCTCACGAAGTTCACTCAGTGCAGGGATGAGCTGGGAAGTGTGGGGGTGACTGTCGATGATGAGGACTTGGTGAGCTTGGCTCTCCTTGGTCTTCCAAAGAGTTTCCATTCCTATCAGGACTCTGTCAATGGTCGCGAGAAATTTCCAGGATGGGAGAGACTTTGGTCAGATCTTGTGCAGGAGGAGATCGGGCGGAATACCAAGGACGGATCTTCATCAAAGGGACCTGATGAAGAAAATTGCACTTTGGCTACCAATGCAAAGAAGGGGAAGAACAAGAAAGCTTCTCAGTCTGGTGCGAAAGGCAAGAAGCAGGACATGTCCAAGGTGAAGTGCTTTCATTGTCACCAACATGGACACTATGCCACTAATTGTCCGCAGAAGAAGAAGAACAAGCAAGTTGCTAGATCTACAGCAGGAGAGGCTCTAGCCTCGCAGTTTGAGCTTGATTCTTCATTTATCGTGTGCTTGGTTTCAAGTGTGATGGGATCGGTGTGGTTCTTGGACAGTGGTGCGTCTTTTCACATGACAGGAGATTGAGATTTGTTTTCTGATTTGGAGGAGAAAGATCTTGGAGTGCACATCGAGATGGGCGATGATGGTAGATACAGTGCGACCGGTATCGGTACCATTTCCTTTGAGAGGGAGTCTGGTAAACCCTTCGTATTGAAGGAAGTGATGCATGTTCCAGGATTGAAGAAGAATCTTATCTCTGTGGCGATGTTAGAAGACAAGGGATATGATGTTGTTTTCAGCGAGGGAAAGGCTTTCCTACGCAGCAAGACAACTGGAGAACCCTGGAAGATAGGGGTTCGAGTAAGGAACCTTTATCAGTTGCATGTAGATGGCTGCACAGCAATGGCATGCAAGGCAGAAGGATTGGTGAGTTGGGATGATGACGAGCTGTGGCATAGGAGATTGGGTCACCTTCACCATGGAGCCTTCTACAACAGATCACTACAGGGCTTCCTAAAGGCACTCTTGCGCAGTCAGATCAGTGCAAGGGGTGTACCTTGGGAAATTTTGTGAAAGCCACCTTTCACGAGAAGGATAGTCACGTGACGACGATCCTTGAGAGAATTCACACAAACGTGTGTGGACCTTTCTCAGTAGCTTCGACAGCAAAACACAGGTATTATGTGATCTTTGTTGATGATTTCTCGCGTAAGTGCTGGATCTTCTTCATGCAGAAGAAGAGCGAGACATACTGAAAGTTTTGTGAGTTCAAAGCATTGGTTGAGAAGGAGTCGGGGAAGAAGGTGAAGGCTCTTAGGAGTGGCAATGGTGGTGAATACATCTCTGGCGAGTTCAAGGATTTCTGTAGTGCAGAAGGGATTCGAAGAGAGCTCATAGCTCCCCATAACCCACAGCAGAACAGGGTTGCTAAGCGGAGAACAGAACGATCGTGGGTACTACATGGGCGATGTTGCATGATCAAAACCTACCCCTTCACTTGTGGGCGGAAGCATGCAATACAACAATTTATGTTTAGAACCGTTTTCCTCATAGGATACTTGGCATGAGTACACCCGAGAAGGCTTATTCTGGTAAGAAGCCTGATCTTTCTCATTTGAGGATTTTTGGTGCTAACGTTTACATGCATGTGATGAAGGATGCTAGGAATAAGTTGGAGTTGACCGCAAAGGTTGGGATATTTGTGGGGTACACTGATATGCCCCACAACTATCGTGTGTATTTGCGAGACAGTGGCAAGACTGTTGTGCGATGGGATATAAAATTTCAGGAGGAGAAATCCATGAAGTGTTCACTTGAGAGGGAGCCACACTTGCATGAAGATGAGGAGCTATTAGTTCCTAAAGATGAGCTTCAGGATGTGGATTAGCCACAGGACAAAGTTCATGGAGTGGAAGAGTCCAATCATGTAGCGCCAACCATCAGAGGGTGAAAGCACTTGACAGAAGCTGAGCGACTGGCTCAAGATGCAGAGAAAGTTGTAGGACCACCTATAGCCCAACGCAGGCAGAGACAGTCACCTGATCGGTACATTGGATACATGGCTCTTATGAGCAAATGTGTTGTGACTGAGCCATCCTCTTTCGAGGAAGCTGTGGAGGATCCCTCATGGGTAGACGCCATGGTGGAAGTGTATGATTTGATTGTCAGAAACAGTGCATGGGAGATTGTCCCAAGACAGGAAGGGAAATTAGTGGTGGGTTCGAGATGGATCTACAAAGTTAAGTAGGCAGCTGACGTGAGTGTGGAGAAGCACAAGGCAAGATTTGTTTCCCAAGGCTTTTCACAGATAGAGGGGATTGATTATGAGGAGACCTTTGCACCTGTTGCAAGGTATTCTTCCATACAGACGATTCTTGCTCTCTCAGCGCAGATGGGGTGGCACATTCATCAGATGGATGTGAAGACTGTGTTCCTCAATGGAGTCATTGAGGAGGAGGTGTACATAGAACAACCCGAAGGTTTCGAGATCTTCAGCAGCGAGTCGCATGTGTGCAGGCTCAAGAGAGCGCTGTATGGGTTGAAACAAGCACCACGTGCTTGGTACACACGGATAGACAGTTATTTCACCGGACTTGGATTCTCCAAGAGTGAGGCGGATCCTAACCTATACCAGATTGTGGTGGAGGGTAAGTTGCTTATCATTGTACTTTATGTAGATGATTTGATTCTAACAGGTGATGAGCTGTTGATAATTTCATGCAAGGACTTGGGCCTCCTTCATTATTTCCTGGGATTGGAAATCTGGCAGCGCAGTGATGGACTATTTGTTTCTCAGGGTACGTATGCTCGGGAGATACTGGAGAAGTTCAACATGCATGGCTGCAAGCTTGTTGATACTCCTCTTCCTGGAGGTTGGAGGAAGGAGGATGCCACTGTTTATCGACAGTTGGTGGGGTCGCTTATGTATCTGGTCAATACACGACCCGATATATGTTATGCTATTAACCAGCTTTCGCAAGCCATGGTTAAACCAACCAAGCTCTTCTAGAAGGCAGGCAAGCATGTATTGCATTATCTCAGAGGCACATCGGGATATGGATTGTGGTACAGACAGGAGGATGAGGTGAAGCTATGTGGCTTCACGGATGCAGATTGGGAAAGGAGCCCAACGGACAAAAAGAGCACATTTGGAGGGGTCTTCAGTATCGGGTCGACAGCAGTTTCTTGGTACAGTAGGAAGTAGATATCCGTGGAACTCAGTTCAGCAGAGGCCAAGTATATGGCGGCAAGTTTGTCTGCATGCGAGGCTATATGGATGAGGAAGATCTTGGTCGGGTTGTTCGGTTCATACTTGGAGCCTACTATGATTTACTGTGATAACTAGAGTTTCATTAAACTCTCAGCTAATCCTGTATTTCATGATAGATCTAAGCACATTGACATCAGGTACCATCATATCAGAGATTGTGTGCAGCGGAGAATCATGTTACTTTCATACATTCCAACGGAGGATCAGGATGCTGATATCTTGACGAAGGCGCTCACCAGGAGAAAATTCGAATACCATCGGGGCAGGATAGGGGTTGCTGATATTCCATATCTTGTTGAGAGGGAGTGTTGAGAATGCAACAAGATGATGAAGCTTAGTGGAAAGAAGTTGCCTTCACTAAGTGGGCCCGCAGGCTATTTTTGGCGCAAAGTTTATTTTTAGACTATGTCTATTTTTAGACATATGGATCATGGTCTATGAGTTGCAGGATGCTATTTGTGGATGATTGGTCATGTCAGTAAAAAATATATGGACTTCTATTTTTAGACATATGGGCAGTTTCTATTTCTAGACTGCTAGGCTAAAAATAGAACAGTCGAATATTATTGTCTTATAATAATATTTGGACTGTAAACATTATCTTATCCTCTTGGAGCACTTCAGTTTGAGCTACAGATGTGGCACATGCAGCTGTCAAAAGGAAATGCGCTTTCTTTGTGGGTCAGTTGAGCTATTGCATGCAGGACTTCAGTTAGAACTCATGTGGTTGAGTTTCGGTGGAGTTGATTGTGGAGTTGATGGAGTTGTGTTCAGTTTGACTTGGTTGAACTAGTTGTATTTTAGTCTAACTAAAGAATACACTAGTGATGAGTTGTGTGAATTAAATATTAATTAATTCACTAATTATTAACGCATAAAGCAACTAAAGAATACAGTAGTTAACTCAGTGCATGTACAGTTCAGTGGAGACAGGTGTTAGAGGTTGAGATTGTTATCAGTTGTGACTATAGTTGTGCATGAGATTTGCACATGCATGGATGGATATTGCCCATGAGGCTTGTGTAGTATAACCAAAGGAATTCGATTTCACAGAGTGATTGATTCTCTTGCAAGATTGTGCAGTGGAGGCAGGCAAACAGTGGAGAAGATTTGAGGCATCAGATCTGAGCTAGTTTGTGTGTAACAGGTGGAGATAGTACTGAGTACTTGTGAGGAGTATTGTACTATGTATTGTTACATGTTCTCTATCATTATAATATATAGATAGTGCGGGGTTTTCAGCTGTATGCTTTCCCCGGGTTACATACTGTGTTAATGTGTGCATGCGATTGATGTTTCATGGTTTTTAATGCTGCTAAATTGATGATCAACGTAGAGGAGATTATGTATTGTGCATGTATTCCAAAATAGTGTATAATCAGGATAATCTCTATGAATAAGTGTCATATTATTCAAAATTTCTACAAGGCCATAAATAGAATATATGGTGGAAGAATCTCGGTGGCATCGGCAAGTGTCATCTGGACTGAATGTTATTTTCCTCACCTTTGTTCTGAAATCCAATGCTTCCAACAATCAAAGTGGATTTTTACTGATAGCCCTTTATAGTGTGATTTATAAGATCTTATCCACGGTTCTCATCCATTGATTGAATCCAATTCTGCATCAAACCATTAACCCAGAACAATCTGGTTTCATGGAAGGAAGATAAATCCTCAATGGCATTATGTCTACCCATGAATTCATCCACTCTCTAAGGAGTAGTAAGTGGCCTAGTATGTTGGTTAAATTAGACCTTTCAAAATCCTATGACCGCCTAAGCTGGCAATTTTTGCACCCCGTTTTAAAGGCATTCGACTTTGCAGAGGACCAAATTTGTTGGATCCATTCTTTGATCTCTACTCCCTTATTTTCAACTTTTCTTAATAGGACTCCCATAGCCACCTTTAGGTCATCATGTGGTTTGAGACAAGGAGACCCAATCTCCCCATTCCTATTTATCATTGTTGTTGAAGGATTGAGTCATTTAATCAACATCGCAGTGTAGGGAAATGAGTTAAAGGGCCTCCATCTTCTGGGCATGGATGTAACTATGACACATCAACAGTTTGTAGATGATAACTTACTTCATGGAGAGCCCATTGTCAGAGAAGAATTTTTGTTGGATGGGATCCTTGCTATATTCCAAGCAGTCTCACGTATGCTCATAATCAAATAAAAGTCCAACCTTTATATTTTTAATTCTCCTAATCTAGTGCAGAATAATCTAGCCTACATCTTGGGCTTCTCTATTGATACTCTTCCCTTGAAATACCTAGGAGTTCCCTTAGTAGCTAACCCTCTTCTCATAGCATGTTGGAGATACATCTATAACAAGCTCATGAAAAAATTGTCCAATTGGAATTTCCATGTGCTTAATCTGGCCAACTGTGTTACACTTCTCAAATCAGTCTTCCAAGCCATCACGGTGTACCAAATTTTGGTTCTCCCAGCTCCCAAATGCATATATAAGGATCTACTCTCAATATTGTGCAAGTTCCTATGACAAGGAGCCAATTTAGTAAGGAAATGGTCTCTGGTAGCCTGGGACAAGCTCTGCCTCCCGAAGACTTTTAGCGGTCTAGGATTATGAGACTCGGAGGAACTAAATGTAGTCATGGGCAAAAAGATGTGGTGGTGTTGGATACAAGGGGGCATAGATCAATGTAATCATATTTGGGCTCATAATTATGGACCGGGAAGTTCTTAGGTTGCTCTAGTCTGAGACCCTCCTATTCGTGCAGGATCAGCCCTTTGGAACTTGTCCAAACATAATAGCCACATCATCTATGATCATTTCTTTTGGGAAACTCAAAATGGATCTACAACCCTCTTCTAGGAGGAGTCCTGGCAGCAACTATCACGGTTGGATCAGAACAATGACTTGTAAGGAATAAAAATGACCTTGTCCCCACAAAATGTTAGAACATAAGTAGACTTTTGCAAGGACAACCCCGATCAACCAAATTGGTGCATGTGGAAAACAAAAAGGGACTGGAAAGTAGAGGGGTCCCTAGAAAGCTCGTCAGCCTTGAATCAACTACTACAAGAAAGACGCATCCCTGTGTCCCAATCCCCAGATAAGCTCAGATGGAGTTATAAGACTTTGGGATCATTCTCAGTTAAGGAGGCCTACCTCATTAAGATCAACATTAGTGCATTGTTGCATGAAATATTTTGGGATAAATTTTGGAAATGGAAGTTATGGACAAATATCTCACACTTCCTTTCATTAATTGGACTTAACATGGGACAAACTAATAAAAAGGGATACATTGTTTCATCCCAATGTTCATTGTGCAAGCAGAGTGAAGAAAAAATGAACCACTTATTGAGCAAATGCCTAGTTGTGGAAGTGGTATGGGTAGAGGCAAAAAATCTTTTCGGATTGAATGACGGGACATAAGATGACCTACTTACAATGATAGATAATTGGAGGTAATCCCGATTCAAGAACCCAATTTCCAATAGATCATGGATCCTAGTCCTGGGATTCCTCCTATGGAATATTTGGAAAGAACGAAACAAAGTGGTCTTCAACAATCAAGAACCTTTAAGCCTCTCTATATGGAAGATTGTAAAAGAAAACCTTCATGAAACCATTCTGGTAGAAAAATGGGGGGATGAGGATTGGAAAGTTGATCAAACTGAAGCAGATATTCTCTCCTCTTTCAATTTATCTCTAGAGATGATATCCCATCTTTCCCTAGCTTCAAGAGACATCACATCTAGATCACCATCATTCATCACTAAACCCCCTCTTGGTTTTTCTAAAATAAATTTCGATGGGGCCTCATTTGGATTCATTTGGCAGGGTTATTTGTGACTCATTTGGATCCCTAATGGGAATATTTGCAAGTTATTGTGGAGTCACAAACAACAATGTTGTTGAGCTAACTGGCCTTGAAAAGTGCTTCTCCTCGCTAAAAAACTAGGATGCTCAAAGATTCAAATCTCAGGAGATTTGAAAATTATCAACAATATGAAGCAAAAAATAGTCGACGATTCTCCCCCATCTAAGCTTGTGCACAGTTGGAGATTGGAGTCACAAGTAGGGCGGATAAAGGCTCTAATAGAAAGCTTCACATATGTTATCATAGCTCACTCCTTAAGAGTTGGCAACAAGGTAGTTGACTGGTTGGCCAACTGGGGCACCACAGAAAGACATAAGGACATAGCCACGAGTTGGCAATTGGCTTTGAGCTCATCCGACCTAGATCTAGGAGACATGACTACTCTCTCTCGGCTAATTGATGAAGACAAAAATTCCCCCGATGGGGGTGAACGAACATCAATCCAACTGGCCTCGAGGCTTTCCCCCCCGACACACGGCGGGCATGCTCCTCATCATAAAGGGAATAATTAGATGTGACAATCAACCTTCGAACACCTTAGAGGTGGTGGTTGTAGTTATAATGGTACTCAAGCTATTTAGGAAGGTTGATGAGAAATTGGAGATGAACAATGGGTGTCGGGTGGTGAGTTTGAATAGGGGTTGCCACACAAGCTCGCCTTGGAAGCTGAACGGTCGACGAAGCACATCGACGGTTCTTTATGCAGCAGTTTGTATTCAAGATGGATCTCAAGCATTCATATGGGAACCTAGAGTGCACTTGGATATCTCAATGAACCTCCTTCTCGGCTTAGGTTTATGAGTGGAAGCACCGGCTCTTGCCAGTGGTGAAAACCCTATCCAGTCTAGAATTTTGTGGATTTCAGGTAATCCTTTCTATCTAGTTGTCATCTTGCTATGCGGTTTCTATTCTGGTGGTGTTGAGGTTTTGGTTGTAGCTGAGGGGTATTTTGGGCTCAGGGAATTGGGTTCACAGGTGGTGGGCAACCCTCTGGGTCATGCATGTTGTAGAGTCTTTATCTGGTCTTTTAAGGTTGTGGTGGAGGTGGTGTGCCTAGCGACTCTTGAGTGGGGACATCTTTATGTCTCAGGAGTCTATTTCATTTATGTTTCTTGATAGTTTATGGAGTCTTTAGTCTAGTCCTTCCTTGGATTTAGCTCTCTGTGTATATTGTCTCAGGGCTAAGGCCAATTCGCATTAGTCCCTGTTTGGTTGCTACAAGTTGTGTGTAAATGATTTTTGGGTGGAATGGGCAAGAAAATCACATTCCTTAATCCTATTTGTTGGCTGTGAGAGTAGATTGGGTCGAGCAAGTTTGTCGCAAACCCTATTTAATATGGGCTTCATAATGTAGTAGAA
Organism: Pinus tabuliformis; assembly: GCA_031772625.1. Classification (NCBI taxonomy): domain Eukaryota; kingdom Viridiplantae; phylum Streptophyta; class Pinopsida; order Pinales; family Pinaceae; genus Pinus; species Pinus tabuliformis. The sequence continues at coordinate 158,318,683 of CM062811.1, read as the reverse complement.
TTTGTATCTCCTCCTCTTTGTTTGGTCTATGGATCTCTTGTTTGGGTTCTTGTGGGTGGTGTCTCTATGGGGGTTGCAGTCCTTTTTGGGTTCCAGGTCTAGGAAATTAATGTGAGTACATTTAAGCCTCGACAGACACAAAGGCTATGATCAGCAAGGGTAGGAAACACATCGAGCAATCAGCCACAGTTCGTCTACTGCAGACTCCATGAGTGTGGAGCACGAAGGGGAAGTCGTACAAGACCAGGGTCACTCCCTGGGATGCGTGGATATGTCAATCACCATGGAATCACTAGTTGAGCAATTGTGAGGAATCTAGGCCAACCTAGATATCCTTATGGAGCATAGATACAAGGATGGAAATAAGATGGTGGCATATATGAATTACATCTGGTTTAGTTAGAATGAGATTCTTGAGTAGCTAGCTAACATTCATAGAAGCCAACATCGGATTAATTATTTATTGTATGAATTGGAGTTCAAAGTCAATCACATATATTTCCATATGTGTGAGAAATCCGGTCTACCTATGGTGCCTCCTTTGCACCCTCTTCATCCACCTCCATGATATGATGCTCTCATGTCCTCTATTATTTTTGTCTCCTTTTTTCTTTGTATGGCTATTTAGTTGTTGGAAATAAAGGCACAATGGGAACATCTTTTGTAATCTCTGACTCTCCTAGCTAACAAATCTGATTTGAGTGAAGTTGAGGGAGTCGTTGAGACACATTTTGTAATATGTATTTTCATGATAATATAATAGAAGCTCTTTGATTGATAATAATAATAATAATATATAAATAAATAAAAAGAAAAAAGAAAACAAAAATTAAAACACTGAAGGAAAAAAAAAAAAAAAAAAAAAAGAGTTTAAAAAATAATAATTAGTCAATAAAAATAAATAAAAATATATATTAAAGCATAAAAATAGATAAGAAATAAAAACAAAGAGAAAATCAAATATACAAAATATATATATATATAAAAAACAAACATAAAAAATGTAAATAAAGACAAAATTGACTTACAAAAGATAAAAATTCAAACAAAAAAAATTAAATAATAAAAGGAGATATATTTATGAAAAACAAAAAAGTATTTAAAAAAAAATTAAGAAAAAAATATATATAATTAACACCAAAAAAACAAATAAATAATATCTAATTGGATAGTTAAAAAAACACAAACAAATAAAAACATTTAAATAAATAAATTAAAAAAAAATTAAAATTAGGAAAAAAAAAACATTAATATAAAAATTAAAAAATAATAAGAAGAAGAATTCGAAATAATAATAATAGAATAGAAAAAAAAAACATTAAAAAAAATTATACCCCTGCTGAGCGGCACGAGAGGCCACGGACCAAGGTAGGTGGGAGTTGTCACGCTCTGGCCAACGGCCCCTCGGGTAGCTAGAGGGGCTTGTCTGATTCTAGGAATCAGCTAGACCCCCATAGCCGCCCTAGCTCGCAACCCCTCAGGCAGCTTGGGGGCATCTGTATTTCTTTTTTTACTTTATATTTTTTAATTTTTATTTTTTTATGTTTTTCTTAAAAAAAACTAATGTATTATTTTTTAATGTTTTTTTATTTTTATTTTTATTTTACTGCATTTTAAATTTATTTTTTTTCAAAAAAAAATATTTTTTTTATTTTAATGTTTAAAATATGATATTATTTTAATGTTTAAATATATATATATATATATATATATATATATATATATATATATATATATATATATTATTTTTTATTTTTAATGTTTTTTTAAATGTAATTGTATTTTATTTTTTTTAAATTGTATGTTTTTTTTACAATTTTTTTTGTTACTTTTACTTAAAAGTTTATTTGAATCTTATTTTTTTGTTAAAAAAAATAAAATTAATAATAATATATAAAGGAAAAACATCTCCAGCAAGCGGGAAATGGAGGCGTTGGCTAGTTTAGCAGGTGATCATGGCTAGCAGCATCGTGGACGCAGCAGAAGGACGCAGATGTTTGTACCTGCAATGTACACGTCCCCATCATCGCACGTGCAGTATTTTTACCTTTTACCATGGGCTGTTTTGGGGTTTTTACTCTGTTTTCATTTACCTGATCACCCGTTCCCGCTCTTCGACATCGCTGTTTGACCTCTGGCCTCTCTTGCCGGTTTCTATCGCCTTGTTGCTCCTCCCTCTGGCGGTTACCAAGGCAGCTGGCGTTTTACTTTTACCCGGATAGCAATGGACCTAGATATGGTTGATTATTCGGAGGAAGAAATAGTGGAGGACACTATCTGGATGACCTCGAGACCTGCTAAGTTGGGGACCATCTCATTTGGCGAAGACTTGCACGAGACCATCTCTGGACTCCCCGCACTCTCTAGACCACCGGACCACCAGATTGTCTTGCTGGATGACCCTCCTGCTTGGCTAGTGCTCTCAACTCCCCTGCCATCCTCGACGTCCCTAGGGTTTACTACGAGTTGCCTTAACCCTAACCCTCCTTCCCCGGCCCCTGGTCATTTTTCTCACCCCGGTTTTTCCATAAACCCACCCTCTCCCTGTGCCCCTCCAACATCCTCGACTCCTCTGACCCCGCCGTGCACTTCCCCTCCCCCCTCTGGCAGTTTCACTGGTATCCCCCCCCTCGCGGAAAGTCTCCCCGCTGCTTCATCCCCCCCCCCGGTGAATCCCCCCATCCAGGAGCACTCTTCAGAAGGTCGTGGGAATCCTGCAGTTGAGGAGAGGACTACAAAAAAGACTCGGTGCTTTAGAACAAAGGAGGTGGACACATTCCTCAGATTGGAGGAAGACATTTGGCTGGGAGAGACCATGGATTTTGCTGATAGGGTACTGGTTGGTAGAATAAGGGGACGCAACTACATAGCGGCCCATTTGAAATCTTGGGTTTTGGAGGTCTGGGGGAACCACCTAGCGGATCTGCCTACTGTGCAAACATTCATAAAGGGTTGGTTTGCTCTTAGATTCTCCAGGCCTGACCTCACGAATTGGGTACTCTCGTCGTATTGGCATTTTGAACATGCCCCAGTCCTGTTGAAGTGATGGTCCCCTCTTTTCGACCCAGACATGGAGCAGCTCGGAGTTGGGCTGGTCTAGGTAAGACTACCTGGCCTCCCTTTGCATTTTTGGTTGGAGGACATATTCAGACGAATAGAGAATTCCATTGGCTCTTATATGGAATCAGACAAGTCATATCTGCCCACGAGAAAGATGGCCTTTGCGAGGATACTGGTTCACATGGATACTCGAGGAGGCCTGCAAGAATACATAATGATTCAATGGAGGTCCTTCACTTAGAAGCAGCCTCTTGATTACGAGGGCATCCCATACAAATGTCGATGCTACCATAAAGTGGGGCACATGTACAAAGATTTCCCTCTGGTCAACAAGCGAGTTCAATTTCCGGTGGAAAACATGTAAGAAAATCATTCTCCACAGGAGGAACCTCCATCTGCTATCGAAAAGGAAGCTCTATGCCCTTTAGAACTGACCCATGCAGACAAGTTTCATGAGAAAGACCAAAGGAATAAGCGTGGGAAGGCTCCTCTCCAACCTCCCTCTCTGCCTCTAACCAGAGCATGGGCGACCATAGGGGATGCTCACACCACGGGTATGTCTTCTCTCCCCCTCTCCTCTGATATTTCTTCCTATGTTACTTCTGTTATGCCTTCTCAATCCTCGCAGTTTTTTTCATTTGATCCCCTGGATCCTCCCTTGTGCGCACCCCCTTCTCCCCCCCCCCCCCCCCCCCCCCCCCGGCCTTCCCATCTGACCCCTATGGTCCAGCAATGCACCATTGCCCCCCCCCGTCCCGTTTTCTCCTTCCCTCAGCCTTCTCTCTCGGAGGCATCCCTTTCCCCTTTCCCAGACTCTAAGAATCCTGAACCCCGTTACCCCCTCCGCTCCCAAATGCACTCTCAAGGTTTAGACTCTATAGGCTTTGAGGTCATTGCCTCCCCCCCCGCCCTCCCAAGTCCAGAGGGCGACCCTCCCACCTCTCCAAAGCCATGCATCAGGCTGGGGAGGAGGTTGCCTCTGGCAAGCAAAAGACTTTAAACTGGGCCCTTAGAGCAGAGCAAGCCCCTCCCCCCGTGAAGCTCCTCTCTTTTAATTATCGTGAGGTGGCTAGCCCGCACAAAAAACTAGCCATCAAGCACTTATTTGCCTCTGAGTAGGTCGACATCATTTTCCTCCAAGAAACCCTTGGCTCTGCATCTTCTGTATCCTCCCTTCTTGATTCTTGGCTCCCAGGCTATTCTTTTCACTCTCTCGATGCCTCGGGTAGATCAGGGGGTTTAACCCTTGGAATTTATAATAGATCAATTAAAACGTTGAGTGGATGGGGAGGCCAGGGCTATCTAGGTGCAGACATATACTCCCCAACCCTAGAATCGGAATTCCGGATTCTCAACATGTATGGGCCTTGTCAAGACAGGATGGCTTTTTGGAGACCTCTTCTCAACTCGTCCCTACTACTCCAAGATAATGTTATCATAGGAGGAGATCTAAATTTCTCTCTGGGATACTCAGAATCCTGGGGCAATCATGCCCAGGTGGATGCTATGATGGGTCTCTTTGAGAACCTCTTGGAGTCCCACAATTTCATCGATATCCCTTCAGCAAAAAAAGCAACCTACATGGAGGAATAACAGGGTGGGGGAAGCAAGTTTGGCTAGAAGACTTGATCGCTTTCTCACTAAAGAAGGCTTGATCAATGGAGGACTCTGTATTAGACAATGGGTAAGCTCAGGTGGGCTGTCGGACCACCGGCCTATATACCTAGAGATTCAGGATGTCATTAGCAAGCCAAAGGCCCCTTATAAGTTCAATTCTACCTCGCTACAAGATCTGGAATATATCAAGCTTGTGACAGAATTCTGGAAGGCACACCCTCCTGGTGCATCGGGGGAAATAACTTAGAATTTCCTCCTCAATATGAAGGAACTGAAGAGCCTATCAAAGTCTTGTGCTCGAAAGAAAAAGGAGGCTAACAACTTAACCCTCCAGGAGGCGAAGACGACCAAACTTTCGTTTGAGGAGGACTCAAGAGGAGTCTTGAGGACCTAAGAACAAAAAGACTCCTATACTGCTTCACTTCATAAGAGAACCCAAGTTCTGGAAAACGGAGAAGCGAATTGGAGGCTCTGCAGTAGGGCTATCTGGCTGAAGGAGGGGGATGATAATACTAAATTCTTCCATAAACATGCGAATGGTAGAAAGGCCATAAACACTATCTGGGAACTTAAGGATTCGGAGGGAAGGTTGGTTCAATCCTTCAGAGAGTTGGCTGCTTTAGCTTGCTCACATTTTCATAATATTTATAAGTCACCTCCCTATGCCTCCCTGGCCGAAGTGATGAAAACCGTGCAACTTTTCCCGAGGTTTGTTGAGCAGGAGATGGAATAGGAGCTAGAGGGAGAAGTATCTATGAGAAAGCTAGAAGATACTTTAAAAATGTTAAAGAAAGAAAAGAGCCCGGGGCCGGATGGCTGGACCATAGAATTCTATGTGACCTTTTTTGAGGTATTGGGGGCGGACCTCCTGCAAATCATCGAGGAAAGCAGAAAGAGAGGGAGGATCCTGGGTAGCCTGAAAGCCACTTTCATCGCCCTCATACCAAAATCTGACAAGCCCTCCTCTTTTGATGGCTTTAGACCCATATCCCTCTACAACTGCATTTACAAAATTATAGCCAAAATCATAGCAAATCGCTTAAAGCATGTCCTCTCGCTCCACATCTCCCAAGAGAAATTTGCCTTCTTGCACAATAGACAAATCCATGAGGCCATAGGGATGGCTTAGGAACTCCTCCATTCTGTCCAGTACCGGAAAACAAAAGGCATGATCCTGAAGATTGACCTCTCTAAAGCTTTTGACAGAGTCAATTGGCTCTACCTCCGCCTGCTCCTCACTCACATTGGCTTCCCCTATTCTTTTATCAAATGGATCATGAGCTGCATAACCGATGTTCCCTTCTGTGTGTTAATAAATGGCTTAGATTCCCCTCTTTTTCATGCAGAAAGGGGACTCAGACAAGGATGTCCCCTGTCTCTACTTTTGTTCCTCCTGGTCATGGAGGGCCTTAGCAGATTTATCCATGAAGAACATAGGAATGGGCGCCTAAAGGGTATCAAAGTTATTGATTCCCTTTCTTTGACTCATTTGTTTTTTGTGGACGACGTCCTCATCTTTCTCGATGGTAGTTTGGGTGACCTCACAGCTCTCCACCAAGTCATGGGGGTCTTTCAAAAGGCCACCAGAATGGTTTTAAATGAATCTAAATCAACCTTGTCTGTGCTCGGTTGTGCACAAAACGAGTTGATGTTCACGCTTAGGAGATTCCCCTTCGTCACCTTTCTGTTTGAAGAAGGCATGAGATATCTAGGATACCATCTGAAGCCATTTGGCTACAAAATTGCAGACTGGATCTGGCTTATCACAAAGGTGGAAAGCACCTGAACATTTGGTACCATAAATACCTCTCTAGAGCTGGCAAACTAATTCTGATCAAAGTGGTTTTAGAAGCAACCCCTGTCTACTGGATGACCCTAGCCTGGATTCCCAGAGGCATCCTGGATAGGTTTCAGAAAATATGTTGCAGATTTTTGTGGAAGGGGAACCATACAGGAAAAATCTTTGCTTGGAAAATATGGGAGACTCTGGCGCAACCTAAATGGTGGGGGGGGGGGGGGTTGGGGGATCAAAAGACTGGACTTTTTATCAAAAGCACTAGCACGAAACTGGGCTGGAAGCTCCTCAACAACAACAACCTTTGGACGAAGGTTGTCACTACAAAATATATAACCCCCTTAAACCCTCTGGACTAGTTTCAATAAGATCATCGAACCTATGGGAACATCTCCAACATCTGGAAAGCAGTAATCAAAGCAAAGGACCTGATAAGGAATGGTTTGACTTGGAGAATTTGTTCGGGCTCAAAAGTGCACCTGGGAGTGGACCCATGGGTGGGGTGTGGCAATGCTCACAAACTCCCCGAGGATCTGAGACTCCATCTAGCAGAACAGGGGACTTTTCATCTCAGTCAAATTGCAAACAATGAGCGATCCTCTTTAGCACAACAGGCCTGGAAATTGGGAGCAATTCTAAATATTCCCATTCAGTGGCAGCAAGTTTGGAGCCTTTTCATTACAGTGCTAACGGAGGCTCACATTAGGATCACGAAAGGGCAAGATAAGCTCATCTGGGCTTTTACAAAACATGGATACTATGCACTCAAGATTGGATACCTGGTACTAATGGATCTTTTCAAGCCACCAAACTCTGAGATAAGATGGAACCTGCTTTGGAAACTCAAAGATGCCCCCACAACAAAGTTGCTCCTATGGTCCATCTTGAATAACAAGGTCCCTACAGGGGAAAATCTCATGAAGCGATCTTTCACTGGACCGTTTTGGTGCCACCTCTGCAAAACAACAACAAGGACACAGAACACCTCTTCCTGGGGTGTCCTTTGGCACAGGATCTTTGGAATGGTATCCTGTCAACACTCTCCATTAGGCCCAAATGGCATGGGACAACAGTAAAGGAGGCGTGGAACTCTTGGTGGAGGGATACATCTGGGAAGGAAAGGAACCTACCTCTGCTAATCAGTTGGGAGATTTGGATAGCTAGGAATGAGATTATTTTCAAGCAGAAGTTTCCTCACTGGCCCTCCATACATAACAGAATCATAGCAGATTATCACTTGATCCCCGAAGAGTCCCAAAAAACCAGACAAGGATTGTTGAGACAGAGGTCATCAACAAATCCATCCCTTGGGCTTTTTTCGATGGTTTAGCTCAGGAGACAGGCTGTGGCGGGGGAGCGATTCTATATTTATCCGAAACCCATTCTTTCAAAATTCAAATGGGTTTAGGCTGGGGAACCAACAACTATGCCAAGCTGATTACTGCAAAAAACATTATTCTTTTTGCTTTACAAAAACAATGCTCAAACCTGCAACTTTATGGTGACTCAAAACTGGTTATAAACTGGATCAACAAAAAATATACATGTTCTACTTACACATTGAGGCATATATTGGATGAGATTCATAGACTTGTCTTGCTTTTTGACTCATTCACTTGTCATCACATTTACAGGGAGCGGAACACCTCTACTGACTTCCTATCCAAAGAAGCAGTGATCAGGGACGACAACTCTTGGATGATCTGTGAAGATTTGGATGGGGTCGTGTATCAGCATTATCACATGCCATTTGTAGACCCTGAAGCACTATAACAGCAACACAGAATGAAACAGTTTTTTACTCAGCTTTGATGATAATCCTTATATTTTTGTTTATATTGTAAATAGCCATCGATTACTCCTTTTCCCTCTGAAAAGAGGGTAGATAGTTTAAATTATAAGTGTTTTTGAATTACATGAACTCCCTGCGAGAAGGAATGCGCAGCTTCTTTCATTTTTGGTTGGACAGGCAGTGCCATATCAAAGTAATGCTTATGCATATATAGAATGTAATTTTCATCTTTATTAATGGAAACTGTGACTTTTTCCACGGGAATATAAAAAAAATAAAAACATAAAAACTTCAAATGTCATCATATTTGAATATAAAATTCATAAAGTTTGTTATTTTTTCATCTTATTTTATTCAAATTTTTCATTAAAAAAAATATTTAACATGTCATTTTTACTGAAAATGTCTTTAAATACGTATTTTTTTAATTATATATATATGCAAAATGTGTATTTTCTACTGAGTGTTTAAAATTATTATATTTTAGTGACAATTATTTTATGTCTATTGAAATATTAATTAGTGATATATAAATATATAAAAAAATTCTAACCTCAAAATATTATTGTTATTATTTTTTTTTTAGCTTTGCAAAAAAAAGATTCATTATAAAAAACACAAGTTTGGAAAGTATTTAAAAAACAAACATCTTAGTATGAAAAATAAGAGAGGAATAAGACAACTTGAAAAATGGTTAAGTAATCAACATTTTTTAAAAAATGTGCATACTTAGGACATAATTAAATTTAAAGTGTCAAAAATACGCCTTCAAAAATGTTGATACTTTTCAAAATCCACATGAAAATCACCAACATTTAAAAATATATTCCACACTTAATACATTAGAAAATTTAAAATGTCAAAAATAAGCCCTCTAAAAAAGGGGTTGATGATGCATCAACACTTTTCAAAATCAAAATGAAAATCACTAACATTTAAAAAAAAAGTTGAAACTTGATACATAAAAAAATTTGAAGTGTCAAAAATATGCTCCAAAAGAAAAGGTGTATTATGAATCAACACTTTTCAAAATCGGATAATTTTTTTCTACCTTAAAAAAGGGAGAATTCAGTACGATTCCCATTTGGTAGTTTACTTTGTTCGTAAAACAATAGCTACTCAATGCCTAAATGGGTTCAATAAAAATAGAAAGCAACAGTGAAAATCAACTTGGTGGATTGGTTCTTTAGAGGATTGCCAACTCATCTTGTAGTATAAATCTCCACCAATCACTCCACCTCAAGAGGCTACAATTTCCCAAGAAAAACAACAAGAACAAGTATACCAAAGTCCAAAGAAAGAATATATTGTCCCACATGACATGGGACAAATAAGGTCCTTAGCCAACGACAAATTGGGTGGATCAAACTAATGAATTTGAATATTTCGCTTAAGAAGAATCCCTAGTTCGAGATCCTCCAAGCCTGAAAAAGCTAACAAGTACTCCACCTACATCAAAAGAAGTTTGGATATAGGTAAGGAAGAAGAAGAAATATCATGTTGAATCCCACTAAATGGTGCCAAGATGTCAAACCTGAAAACCTATTTAATTATGTTTTTCTTTTGTCTACTGTTATGTAACCATAATTTTCGTGAGAATCTACTCATGTAAGAAATGTTGGAAGGTAGCTCTTTTATAGAATTTGGAAAAATCACATTCTTATTTGGTGAGTTGAGAGACTTTGAATTAGCATTTACCTTGGAACTCTAGAGGAAAAGTCGAGGGTTTTTCGAAACCCTCACTATTGGTTGCTAGTTTTGGTTTTGAAACCATACACACTAGTTAGTTTGGGTGCAAGATCACTCATATTTTGTCATTGTGCTTCAAAGGAGACAATATGGCACAGATGGAGTAATATTTCAAGGTGTTATCAATTGATTTTAAGGTCTGATTTTCTATATTCTATATATCTTTTAGGTGAAATTTCCAAGTCAAATATGGGACCAAGACTATTGTTGAAGCAAGGTCGAGTTCTTCCATACATTACTGCCCAAGTTTTACTAAAGAAGGGAGGACGAGTTATCTATGAGTCTTTTGGATGAGTCCATGGAGAAAGGGATTGATTTATCATGTCCCATAAGGGGTCGAATTTCATGTTCCCTTGTTGGTTGATTTTTGTTCTTAAAGGGATGTGTTTATCTACTACATGGTTGTTCCTATGAGGCTATTAACCATTAACCAGGAGGGTTGATTTATATCATTTATGGTTAAATTTATTTAAGCATAAAGGTGTGTGTCTCCTCAGGCTAACAAGTCAAAATATAAACCTCTAGTGGTGAGAATAGTTCTTACAAAGGGGGTCAAGTTTTGGCTAAATGTAGTTGAGTCATTAGCAGGGTAAAGTTGTTGTTGCATAGAGGTAGAGTACATTTTTTTGGCACCCATTTGAGTTATTTATCATATTTGTGCTTGTTGGTTGAAGTTTGAAGGAGGAGCTAAAGATATTCATTATTTATCAGTCAAGCATTATCTCTCTGAGTCAAGTATTCATGCATATGCATTGTATGGTCATATACAAGCCCATTCTTTATATATATATATGTATATATATATATATATATATATATATATATATATATATATATATATATACATACATACATACATACATACATATATATATATATATATATATACATATATATATATATATATGTATATATATATATATATATATATGTATATATATATATATAGATATATATATGTATATATATATATAGATTTTTCTACATCTCTTCTAGAATTGTTGTAGTTCATCTATTAGATGTATGTATCTTCTCTATACTTAATGTCAGTTTATTATTGAAGAGTTGTGAGTAAACCCTTGTGTATTTTGAGAATTGTGTATTTTATCTAAAACCAAATATAAAGGAAAATGAACCTATAGTAATGTTTCATCAAACAGTTTGATGAAATGTCCCATTGAAAACCCAGTCCAAACTCATAAATTTTAAAGGGAAAATTTGAGATATCTCAGGAGGGTATCTTACAATGGTATCAAATCATGGTCTTGGATATTTGTGTGGTTTGAGGGTCATATTTTCACAAAGGTTTGATGAGTCACAAAGAACAACTCTTCAGTATTATCACTTATAGAAGGAGTTACCAAGTTAGAGATCCCACTCCTCTATGGGAAGAAGAAGAAGAAACACCTAAAAAAGGGAAAGAGGAAGAATTACCCTCTAAAAAAGAGAATATAATCATGGGGGATCAGCAAAATCAAGGGTTTAACAACTTGCTTAGCATCCTAAATGAATTGGATAAGGGTCAAAAGGAGATGGTGGAGTTGATGAGAAACTTAGGAAGCAATGGGAGTTCTACTGGAATTCCAATGGGGTAGCAACATAATAAGGACCTCAATAATGGCCAGGTATACAATAATGGAGAAACTAGCTAAGCATTCACAACCATACAAATCCACCCTCACATATATAGCAGGTTTTCCATACCCACCTTGCCACAATTCCTCAATGAGATAATAGTTGAACAAGTGGAGTAGAATGACCAAGAAATTCCCTTTGGGGATTATTTGGTAGAGTATAGGAGGTTTGAGAGAGACTTCCAAGCTACCATGAGCTTCATAGATTTCTGCAACCTTCATATGAAGAAAAAACCTAAAGGGGTGCAAAAGGAAATGAGGCAAAACAATGAGCTCCAAAGGACATTGGGGAAAGTGTCCATCTCGTGTTTTGATGGGTCATCAAAATGCTCAGCTAGATCATGGGTCCAAAATTTGGATACCTAATTTTAGTTGCATCATATGACAAAGGTTGATGCCATTAAGTTAGCTACATTTCATCTGGATGGAGAAGCTTGTGAGTGGTGGTATCAAGGGTTAGTGACCATGGGTCATGCCAGTATCACCTCATATTCTAAGTTTATTCAGAGAATCATAGAGTGCTTTATTAGGAAGGATCTGAATATTCACTTCGGAGAGCTAGCACAACTCAAACATATTGCAATCTGGAAGCATACATCTCACAGTTTCAGAGATCAGTAGTTATACTCACAGACATATCTAAGTTACAGTTGGTGATGTTATTCGTGGAGGGTCTATTTGAGCCTCTATGTTGTTGGGTTAAGGGTTATCAACCCACCACTCTATGAGATGCAATGAATAGATCCAGAGATATGAAAGATCTAGTTCCCAAGAACATATTTACTCTTCAATCATCCATCAATCATCATGTACTTTGGTAATTCAAAGTTAGATGAGGGGACCCGAAAGGAGCTAAGGAAGAAGAAACTTTTTTTATCTATAAGGAACCTTGGGCACCAGGACAAAGATGTGCAGGAAAATAAAATTTGGGCAAAGCACACTACATTGAGGCCTATTCAGACAGTGATAGTAATGATGAGGATGAGGAGTCAGGAGGCATAGGAGTAGGGACATTTGATTGTAGGAAAGAAGTCATTTCACGCAAAGGCTAAAGGCCAAGTTATTGCTTCTATGTTAGGACTTCCCAGGTATCATGTGTTTAGAGTCTGGAAGGTCATGTTGGGGCAGAAGTTGACCATGTTGATTGATGGTGGGGCATCCCATAATTTTATTGATGCATCCTTGGTGGCTCGGAGAGAGATTCCAACAGAGGAGTTTGATGGATTCACGGTAATCATACTAGGTGACCGTCAAATGGAGTGCACAGATGGGTTCCCAAACTAAAAATAACTATGGGGAAATACACTTTGACAGATTATTCCTTTATGGTGGACATACGAGACACTAATGTAGTACTCAGTGTTCAGTGGATTTACTCCATCAGAAGATTTATTATCGATAAGAGGAAGATGGAGATAGAGTTTATAGACCGGGATGGCAAGAAGGTGGTTTTAAGGCCCATGCATCAATATCCACCCAAGATAGTATCATGTCTGTTAAGTTATGGTATGTTCTATGCTTATAACAGTTTACTTCTGTTTCTTATTATATTCCACAGATTAGCAATCACATGTACATAAAGTAAAGTGCAGATAGAACATTAAACGATCGACAGAAAACAAGCCAAGACAAGAGACACAAGATGTGGTGGCTAGCCAGTGACAAACCCCACAATGTGTGGGGAAAACCTTTGATCAAATCTTCTTTTATTTTCAATAATTCAGTAGAGAGAAATATTACAATAAATCTGGTTCATATCAGCAGTACAAACCCTAGATCAGCAGCATCAGCATTAGCGGCTTCATTATCAAACTAGGGCAGACGATATCTCACAAACTGATCGTCGGATTGACTTCATTCCACCACCAAAAGTTGCGGATTCCAGAGGAGGTTCAGATGAACCTACAATGTAGTTCCAAAGAGGAGATCTTCTAGCCCACGTAGGTCATTCTTTACTTCTGTAATTGCAACTTTAGTTTCAGCAGTTTCCGGCTTCAAACTAGGGCAGTCAATATCTTGCAAACCGTTCGTCGGATTGACTTCATTCCACCACCAAAAGTTGTGGCTTTCAGAGGAGGTTCAGATGAACCTATAGCATAGTTCCAAAGAGGAGATCTTCTAGGCCACACAAGTCAATCTTTACTTCTGCAGTTGCAGCTTCAGTTTCAGCAGTTTCCGGCTTCAAATGTGAGAGAGAGAGAGACCCATTTCTGCGCAGTAGAGAAGAGACTCATTTCTGCGCAGTAGAGAGAGAGAGATGTGATGAGAATAGTGAGTGCAAATGAGGAAAAGTCTTCTTATATTTATACACAACGTTGGTGTTTGAATAGATGCGACTGTTGGGCTTCTGAGCCTACATGAGTTGTAGGTCGACTTCATAATAATTCCATAATCAAAATAAATTCATATCTCCATGAATACTTATTGGAATCGGATGATATTTATATCAATCCTACACCTCTCGACGAAAGGAATCTAATAAAAATATTATCAGCCATGAATAAGATGACCCACATGAATTTTTTCCCTGGTTTCCAATTTTAACACTCCCTCTCAACCAGGGAGAACTTCATCTGCAATCTGTCTATCGGTCGTTACTATTCATCCATCAAATGCACTGCCCTATACAACCTAAACCTTGCCCTATTCTACTCTATTCTGCCTGTTCTACTTTGTCTTGTTCTCCCTTGTACTGATCGGTACTGTTTTGCTCTGTTCTACTTTGCTCTTGCATTGTTCTGTTCTGCTCTGCTTTTGTCCGAATTATGAAGGAGAAGAAATGATCGAGGATGTATCATACTGACTCAAAGTCAGTCTCAGAGTATGTACCACTGGTCCCAGACCAGTCTCAACCAACCCATATCATCCACTAGTCCTAGACCAGTATCATCCTCCACTGACCCAAAGTCAGTCTCAGAGTGCGTACCACTGGTCCCAGACCAATCTCAGCTGACCCAAAGTCAGCTTCATAGTAAGTACCACTCCTACCACTGGTCCCAGACCAGTATCGCAGTCTCAGAGACTGTACCACTGATTCTAGACCAGTCTCAACTGACCCGAAGTCAGCGTCATAATATGTACCACTCTCACTAGTCCCAGACCAGTATCGCAGTCTCAGAGAGTGTACCACTGGTCCTAGACCAGTCTCAACTGACCCGAAGTCAACGTCATAGTATGTACCACTCTCACTAGTCCCAGACCAGTACTGCACTGACACAAAGTCAATCTCAGAGTATGTACCACTGGTCCCAAACCAGTCTCAACTGACCCGAAGTCAGCGTCATAGTATGGTACAACTCCTACCACTGGTCCCAGACCAATATCGCAGTCTCAGAGAGTTTACCACTGGTCCCAGACCAATATCAACCGACCCGAAGTCAGCGTCATAGTATGTACCACTCTCACTAGTCCCAAACCAGTACTGCACTGACACAAAGTCAGTCTCAGAGTATGTACCACTGGTCCCAGACCAGTCTCAACCAACCCGAAGTTAGTGTCATAGTATGGTACAACTCCTACCACTGGTCCCAAACCAATATCACAGTCTCAGAGAGTGTACCACTGGTCCCAAACCAGTCTCAACCGACCCGAAGTCAGCGTCATAGTATGTACCACTCTCACTGGTCCCAGACCAGTACTGCACTGACACAAAGTCAGTCTCAGAGTATGTACCAGTGGTCCCAGACCAGTCTCAACCAATCCGAAGTCAGCGTCATAGTATGGTACAAGTCCTACCACTGGTCCCAGACCAATATCATTGATCCCAAATCAATGGAGGTCATCCTAGCGTAGGGAGTATGGTAGATACAACGATGCATCCATCGGTACTACTATGGTCCCTAACTTCATTTCCCTGCTCATTGATCAGATGAGAGGTACTTCCCATGAGTCCCAGACTACATGGGTAGGATGCCTCGATAGGAGAACTAATCAATCCTGTCCTCACAGGAGAACACATCAATCCTGCTACAATCGTTGTGGAGAACACATCAATCTAGGCTACCATGGAGAACACATCAATCCAGGCCTCACAGGAGAACTAATCATCCTGCTACACAGGAGATCGAATCATCCTGTTCCACAAGAGAGCGAATCATCTTGTCCCACAAGAGAGCGAATCATCTTATTCCAGTGTGCACCACCAGGGGAGGGTGAGTCACCCTGTGGTCATATGTTGCTCTAGTAAGAACTGCAAGCCCTCAGAGCTCCCAGACCTCAATGTATGCAACATGCAGGACCCTTGTACAAGGGTTTCTTGACGACTCCAAGTCGTTTGGGAAAATCACAGATTGGATCTTTCCTCAGGGCTTTGACAAGGTGTATCGACCTGTACATCATCTTAATGCGATGGAACCTCCTTGCTCATTGGCTTACCATATCCCAGATGATGTCTATCTACTGGAGCAATCGACGAATACGGGATTCCTCAATAATAAAATCCCACCTATGGTTGTTACAGAGAATCACAGTGGTATCCAATGTAAATCCAAACAGCTCACTGAAGAGCTTTCACAACCAGACTGCCTCACATGAGGTCATGCTAGCAGCAATATATTCTGCTTCGGCGGTGCTCAAAACCACCGACTTCTGCTTCCTACTCATCTAGGATATCGAAGAAGATCCCAAGCATAAATAGCACCTAGAAGTGCTCTTACGGTCCATCACACTACCTGCCCAATCAACATCAGTATATCCAAGTAGTCTCACATCTTCGGCAGTGTATCTTAACCCATTGTGCCACGAAGATATCTCAGAAGATTCTTGGCATCAATCCAGTGAGGCTCAACCAAATATGAGCTCACAATGCTAACTGCAAAACATATGTTCGAATGGAGGTTCACCAAGAACATCAATGCGAATGAGTTTATGAAACTCAGAGGCATTTCGCAAATCTGGTCCGACATCACTACCATATAACTTCTAAAAGTTAAGATCCTCGGGGTAGTCACAGGCTTGCAGTCCATCATACCGAGTCTTTCCAATATCTTTACCACATATTTTCCTTGAGATAGGAAAATTTCCCCCGGCTTCTGCCACACTTCAAGTCCTTGGTCCTTCATTTCAAATTCAGAAGCCAACTCCCTCTTACATTTGTGAATGAGAGGGTTTGCACCTGTTAGAAAGAGGTCATCCACATACAGCACCAGTATGAGAGGCTTTTCATCTTCAACCTTAAAGTAAGGGTTAGGATCGGCTTCACTCCTAGTGAATCCCAGCTTCATCAAGTAGCTATCGATCCTCTCATACCATGCTCGAGGTGCTTGCTTCAGCCCATAGAGAGCCTTCTTCAACCTGCATACATGATATTTTCAATCAAATCCTTCGGGTTGCTCCACGTAGACCTCTTCTTTGATCGAGCCATGTAAGAATGCAGTCTTGACATCCATCTGATGTAGGTTCCATCCTTGTGAAGCAGCAAGGGCTATGATCGAGCAGATGGTCGTATATCTGGCAACAGGTGCAAATATCACATCATAGTCTATACCTTCCTTCTGGGAGAAACCACGAGCAACAAAATGATCCTTATACTTTTTCGTACTTCCATCTACTGCATGCTTTATCTTGTAAAGCCATTCGGAAGTAACAACTGTCTTGTCCTGGGGTCTGGGAACTACTTCGTAGACATCATTCTTCATGATAGACTCATAGTCTTTGGTCATAGTATCCTTCCATACTTGATGCCTGACGGCGTCTAAGAATGATGAAGGCTTATTTTGTATGATCGTGCTCATGATGGTCAGGTATCCTTGATACCTATTAGGTTTCTTACTTTCACAAAAGGTTCCTCAAGGTGCAGCATGTCCTTCAGCGTCATCAAGTAGCCCCCTAAGCCATGAAGACCTCTTCCTAGAAGAGGAAGATTCATGTGGAGGAGGATCAATCGGATCCATGGGTTCTTCTACATTAGGCATTAATTTATCATCCTTTTCTTTTGGTTCCCTGGTGTCGGCTTCTTGAGAGCTCCTCAAAGTCAGAAGATTGTTCACCTTGCTGAGAGCCATATCTTCATCAAAGGTGACATCATGACTAATTACGACTTCCCTTTAACTGGCTACATAGATTCTATAGCCTTTAGTATTTTCACCATAGCCCACAAAAATTCCCTTCTTTCCAGATGCACCCAATTTATTTATTTTCTCTTTCGACACATGAAAATATACAGGGCTTCCAAAAATTCTAAAATGAGAAACATCAGGTTTCTTACCGGTGAACTTTTCTTCAGGAGTCTTGGAACCCAATGCTTGATGAGGGCATCAATTTTGTACATATACGGTAGTGTTTGCAGTTTCAGCCCATAGAAACTTTGGAAGTCTTTGATCATGTAGTATGGCTCGGACAGCTTCCACAATCATGCAGTTCTTCCTTCCCGCCACACCATTTTGCTTAGGAGTATGTGGTGTAGTAGTCTCCCTCTTAATGCCAACATCAGGTATGCCTGAGTGAACCAACTGTAATATACTGGAGGTCTTTCTTTGGCTTGAGGGGAATGGTCCCCTTTTGAGCTTTCCTTCGCCACATCCTGGACATACACCTTCTTTCTCTACTCAGAATTCAGATATCCCTGTCACCATTTGTCTTACACCGAGTATAGCTTTATAATGAAGGGGGGAAAACCTCCAATGCCAAAGTTCAGACTGAAGAGATGTGTCATAAGACATGACACCTAGCAGACTTCCATCGACCTCATATAATGAATCAACATGAAACCCAAAGAGTAAAGGCATCTTTAAAATTATTTTTCCATATACGTACCTTGCCATCACTAAAGGTTACCTTGTAGCCTTTGTCTTCCATTACAGAGATGGACACTAGGTTCTTTTGAGGTCAGGTGCATTTAATACATTCTAGACTTTCTAGCCTTCTTGAATGGTTGTCCTCTTCCTCGATCCCCAGCTCTCCTCTTACCTTTGCTGTTGAATTTTTTATTCCTTTGATTTGCCATCAAGGGGATTTTGATCATTGTCCCGATGTGAGTCCTTTCTATCAGGGCACTCCCTTGCATAGTGACTTGCTTTATCGCAGATGTAACATCGTCCTTTTCTTCCAACCTTAGGTCCAACCTTTCCTTTTGATTTAGTCCCGAAATTATTTCTTTTCTTAGCATGAGAAGAAAAGGCAGTAGGAGGACCTTTAGGCATGTGCATTTCTTGCTCTTCTTCCCTTGTTTCTTCTTGCATGCATCTAGCCATTAATTCCTCGAAACCAGGGATTACATTATAGTTCAGAAGAGTAGTCCTGAACACCTACCATTCATATGGTAATCCTCCAAGAGTCGTGAGTGCCATTTCCCAGTCTATCGCAGATTTCCTTGGAGGTGTTCAGTTCAGAGATGTAGGCCACCAAGAGCTTGTCAATGGAGTCCCAGATGATCTTCTATTTGTCTTCTTCAATTTTCCATTTGTTCCATGTAGCAGCAGATGCATTTGATGGAGGCTCAAAAATATTGCCTATTACATGATCCAACACTCCTTGATCCTCAAGGGTTAGATCGATAGACATCTTCCATCCGTGATAGTTAGCTTTCTCACAGAGCTTGTCTTCGGCAGGAAAGAGTGTTGAGGATCCCATCGTTCTTTTAGGATAGCCTTGCCAATCTTCTCTTCGGTGATTGCTCTTGCTCTTCCTCAAGCTTTGTCTTCACCTCAGCTCTGATACCATGTTAAGTTATGGTATGTTCTATGCTTATAACAGTTTACTTATTTTTCTTATTATATTCCACAGATTAGCAATCACATGTACATAAAGTAAAGTGCAGATAGAACATTAAACGATCGACAAAAAAAAGCCAAGACAAGAGACACAAGATGTGGTGGCTAGCCAAGGACAAACCCCACAATGTGTGGGGAAACCCTTTGATCAAATCTTCTTTTATCTTCAATAATTTAGCAGAGAGAAATAGTACAATAAATCTGATTCATATCAACAGTACAAACCCTAGATCAGCAACATCAGCATTAGCGGCTTCATTATCAAACTAGGGCAGACGATATCTCACAAACCGACCGTCGGATTGACTTCATTCCACCACCAAAAGTTCCGGCTTCCAGAGGAGGTTCAGATTAACCTACAGCGCAGTTCCAAAGAGGAGATATTCTAGGCCACGCAAGTCATTCTTTACTTCTGCAGTTGCAGCTTTAGTTGCAGCAGTTTCCGGCTTCAAACTAGGGCAGTCGATATCTTGCAAACCATTCGTCGGATTGAATTCATTCCACCACCAAAAGTTCTGGCTTTTAGAGGAGGTTCAGATGAACCTACAGTGTAGTTCCAAAGAGGAGATCTTCTAGGCCACACAAGTCAATCTTTACTTCTGCAGTTGCAGCTTCAGTTTCAGCAATTTCCGTCTTCAAATGTGTGAGAGAGAGAGACCCATTTCTGCGCAGTAGAGAAGAGACTCATTTCAGCGCAGTAGAGAGAGAGATGTGATGAGAAGAGTGAGTGCAAATGAGGAAAATTCATCTTATATTTATACACAACGTTGGTGTTTGAATAGATGCGACTGTTGGGCTTCTGAGCCTACATGAGTTGTAGGTCGGCTTGATAATAATTCCATAATCAAAATAAATTCATATCTCCATGAATACTTATCGGAATCAGATGATCTTTATATCAATCCTACACCTCTCGATGAGAGGAATCTAATAAAAATATTATCAGCCATGAATAAGATGACCCACATGAAGTTTTGCCCTGGTTGTCAATTTTAACAATGTCAAAGTATGGAGACAGTGTTATGTGTAATTCCCCATTTTACCTTTCCTATGAGACCAACATTTTTGTCTTACTTGGACTTTTGAGATAGATTCTATGGCTTCTAATTTATTTCTTAGGACATCATGGCTAATGCTTGGGTGATTATTTTTCTATTATAAACCCATGGGATAATGATTTGGATGTATTTATTTTTATTTCTGTATGCATTGCATTGATGATTATGATACATATGATTGTTGATGAATTAAATGATGTTCTATCATGCTTATAAACTTGGATGATTATTTTGGGACGAGATATTACTAACAGTTGTTTGAGTGTGGAAGAAGATCACCGTGGAACACATTCGCATTGTAATTCCCTACCTTGGTTGACTGACCCTCACAATAAATTTTCCTTAATATAGCCTATGGGATCATACATTATTCTATGACGACCTCAAGTCAAGGATCTCATTATTTAACTTTTATTATTAGTGGAGGTGATAATAATTGTGATATGTCAGTGTGATGTTATGATGATAATGGCAGTGATGAGCTAATTTGATGAATATGTCTAATCATGTGATGGTTTCATTATGTTGTCTTATTTACATTAACTTCTTACTTACAGTTAGTGATGATTTAACATATACAATTATATCGGTAACTAACATTATGAACAAATATTACTCATGGTTATTGAGTGTGACAGGATACCACTCAGGTGCACTTGTATGTGATGAATCCACAACATCTGATTTGATTGAAATGCATATTGTTATCTCAAAAATTTAAATTTCAAATTAACTTTATGCTAAGATTATTAATGGCATATTATTGGTTGTGGGCACAAGACAATTTCTTGGCAGAACAACTCACACATGGGTGATGTGATTGTCCAGATAAATGGAATTCAATGGGAGAGGTGGGACAACATGCCTGATTTCACCTACTAGCACTCCCATTGTGACTTGGGCTGAAAGTTGTTGGGATACATTCACGTTAAATATCATGATTCTATGGGGGTGGACCCTAGATTAGGTCTCTCAGGAGAATTTTACTAGGGGTGTGCTTCAATGCTAATTCCTTGATCCGCAAGATCATCAGTCTCACCATAGAGCGTCGCATCATAAGAGAGGATAATAGCCTACATCATCGCATTTATTTTTTCCCCTTGTAGTCACTGGATGCCTAAAGGGAAAGTGATGTGGAACCTTTGGAACTTCAAGAGAAGTTCTTGAAGGGAACAACTGACTTGTCACCCTTGGCATCAAGAAGAAACTGATTAGCATGGAAACTTTGGAACTTGAAGGGAATTTCCTGAAGGGAACAATCTACTTAGCACCCTTGACATTAAGGATAAATTGTTGAAATATAATAAGATATGACAATCATAATAATTGACATAATGTATTAAGTGAGGTTTTAGAACCAAGTTAAATAAATTAAGAGTAAACCTTGGGGTAAAGGGAGAATAGGAAGAAATAAAAAGATTGGACCAATTGAGTAACTCTGCCCTTCCCACGTTTGGAAAATTTTAGGTAGATAATGTGCATATAAAGTAAATCCAAAGTATTTAAGTGTTTTAATAAGTAAAAAGGGGAAAGGTTTGAAATTTCCATGAACCACAGCAATTGGATATTATTCTCCTAACTTATAGAGTTTATTTATCTTCTACTAATTATTAATGTAAAATATCGAATAACTCACACCACAATTCTTCACAAAGAAAATATGCTACAGAAGGAAATAATGTGCACACATAATAATTTTTACATTGTTATTTTTGGACAATGGTCCCTAGAAAAACCACGAAGGGAAAACTAATGTAGCAGGTGATAGTTTTATTACTATTCAGTAATTCAAGAAATTACAACTGGTTTCCTTTCACTGACAAACCTCCAGAAAAAGAATAATCTCCACTGGGAAAACATACTGGAGACTAATTGTCTTCCTCTGCAACTCAATTTGGCCTCATTTAAGCAACTCACACTCCTCTGGCTATTCACACTTCCTAGTTAGAAATGCGCACCACTGCTTTCAAAAATTCATACAGTGATCCAAAAATTAAAATGAAGGCTTTATTGAGAAACTTGTAAGCTACTTTATGTCCTTTTAGGAAATGGATCTAAATTACGAAAGTACACAAACATAAGTTAATTTACAAAAAAATTAAGGTAAAAAGAAGACAAAAATGCAGTGTAAGACAATTGCAAATTGATAATGGAGTTCACCCATCTTGGGCTACATCTCTGGGTCTGGCTTCCAAAGGTGACTGCTATATTAAGATGATAAAATACTCTTTAAATCAAAATACAAGCCTCAAATTGCAAAAATAACACTACCATATTGTCTAGAATGCTCAAAAACCCCCATCTAGGCTCTTTCGGTACTAAAAAAGGCTTAAAAATGAGAAAAATACTCCCCTTTTATCATTTTGTCTATAAAACCCTCCAAAAAAACCAAAATCCTCCATTATATGTTCAACAAATAGGCCTATGGCCTATTGGTGGGTGCATTGGTTTGGAATCTTGAGGTCTCAGGTTTGATCCGTCGGGGTTGGCTGCAATGGCGTGTTTCTTGTTTATATATTAAATAATTTTTTAATTGGGTCATTAGACCCTCCTCTTTACCTGCCATCAGTTTTGCCGAATTCATATGTCCATGGGCGTGGATGGTGGTTCCACGCGCCCATCTCTAGCCCCCTACTCTAGGTTGCATGTATAACATACAACCATGGGTTGGTGGCCATATGCCACACACCCACCATACTCCCTGACCCCCAATTTAGTTGTGGTCATGTCGTGTGTTGTGTAACCATGGGTTGTCATTATTTCTCTTGCACCCTCATCTAAAACCTTTTATGACAGTAATGTTAACACCACATGACCATGGGTCAAGTTGGTCAAGCGCACCTGACAGCCCTCCTATTACTCCAAACGTTAAACTGTATCACTTCAAATATAACCGAGCCACCATTATTTAATAAGAACCACATGTGGTGCACTGCTAGGGCATTAGTTTTGTTGTCAAGATGTTAGATCTTTGATTCCTATGGAGGCCAGTTCGGCCCACATAAATTTTTGCGTGAGATTCAAGGCCATTGGGCAGCCTCTCATAGGGCCACATGGCACCCTATGATTGACCCACATGGTAGCCTTGTTAATTTTTGCAACTAGGGTCAAATTCCACCTTGGAAAGCTCAGATGATAGAGATGATGATTGCATTGAATTCCTCTTTTCGAGAGGACCAAAATCAACCTAAATATCACCCAATTTGGACAAGTGGAAGTTGTTTTCTGAATTATTTTATTCATTCATGTATAATGGAATGGATCATCCTTAAGCACAAGTGAAATTGGGTAGGTCGTCATTAACCCCAAGTGGACCCTCATGAAAGCCTAAAAATAGAAGCGACCTTCAGCTCATTTCTACACATTGATCAAACCATCTTCTACTCTTCTCTCTTATCCTAGTTCACACAATTCTGATGGATGAAGTTCAAGCAAGGTCCAAAATCATAGGGGTGAAGCTCACACGGATCCATGGTTTTCTATTTCTTGGGCACAGGAACGTAACTGAGCTTTTTCATCCACGGACGCATGCAAATAATAGCTAAGGGAGCATCTAGTAAGTCTCGGACATTTGCACAGATGCCTGAAGGGAGCCTCCAAGGTTTCAGAGGTAGATCGGACAGTAGTAGTCCCCGGACGCTTGCACAGAGTGCTCAAGGGAGCATCTAGGTAGTCCCAGATGCATGCATAGTAACTAGAAGAGAGCGTCTGGGGGTTTGGAGAATATCTGAGTGAGTTGGACCCCGGATGCACACACACATTCTTGCTGAGAGCATCCAGGCAGACAAGGCTCCCTCACAAAGTAGCTAAGGGAGCGTCTAGGGAGTTTCAGACGCACATAATCCATATTGCTAAGAGAGTCTAGTGTTTTTATTTAGGTTTTGAAATTTTACTTCAATTGGCTTCAGTGGTTTGATGGATCAAGGGTTTATATCTATTGTTCTATATATCTACAATCTATTTATGTAAATCTCTACTGCAAATTTATGTATTTGGCTCATTGTACTATTTGCTGAAAACATTTTATGACGATCTAATAAAGAAGAGTATTTGAAAGGGCTTTCCCTCCTGTGGGGTTTTTCCTTGGTCTTGGACCAATCTGCTATCTCTTATGGTTGTGTTGTTATATTATTTTTCATTTCATATATTGTTCTATCTTCAATTACAATTTATGATTGGTTACATTACTAATAATTGGATGCATTGTTAATGAAGAAGTAAATTGCGCTAAAGTAATTGATACAACATAGAACAATTTGGAAAATTAACATGGAATCAGAGTTGAGGTGAAGGAAAAGCCCAAAATAATACAATCATTGAAGCCCTCATTATTAGAAAGAAGATTTCCTAGTCAAGGTCAAGATGTCTTCCTCTACCTTCAAGGAGCATGAAAAGTTGGGTGATGCATCAAACTTTGTTTCATGGAAATTCACGCTGGAGATCATAGCTAACAACAATGATGTACTAGAATAAATTCAACGAATGATGTCTGAGCCTCCATAAAATTCTTTCGCTTCCCTTAAAAACAGGTATAAGAAAGGTGAGTCCAAAGCAAAGCAAATTATAGTTGATGGTTTACAAGATCATTTACTTGCATATGTTGGGAATTTAAGAAAGTCTAAAGACGTATGAAAACATAGTTGGCATGTATGAAATCAACAATTTGAATGAGATCAACACCTTGAAAGATAAATTCAAGGAAACCAAGATGAATAAAGCAGAAGTTGTTCAATCCTACATTATGAGGATTTCTTGCCTTAGAGATCAATTGCAAAGAGTTGGAGAAAATGTGCCTGACAGGGAACTAGTAATTGTGACTCTTAGAGGTCTCCCTCCTATTTGGTAAACCTTCGTTACTACAAGCAGCAACAGTAATGTCCTTGTGTCATTTGATGAAATTGTTGGGAATTTTACTCAAGAAGAATCGAGGATGATAGCAAGAGGATGGATTAAATATCATGAAGAGGGAGAGCACGCTGCATATATCACTCATGAGAAAAAGAAGAAGGGAAAAGGAGGTCCATCAAGGAAGCCTCCTTCTCAAAATTCAAAAGGAAGGAATGATATATTGCTATCTCATATTGAATGCTACAATTTCCACAAGAAAGGTCAGTATGCACAAGACTGTCCTGAGAAGAGAAAAGGGCCATGTTACAACACTAGAAGCAATAAAAACAATAAAAGAAGAGAATACAATCAAATGAATAACCGTGATAGGAGATATGAAATAAGAAGGAGAGAGTCCTCAAGCAACCGTGAACAAGGTCATACTCCTCAAAATAAGTCAAGAGCTCCCAAGTATGAAAGTAATGTTGTAAATAAATATCAATACATTCTTATTTCTACCCTTACTAGTGCTTCTCCACCGGATTCATGGCATAGTTGGTTGGTTGATAGTGGGGCCACTCATCATTTCTATAGATACAAGGAAGTCCTCTCTAATCTGGTAGAGACGGAGACTAAGTTGAATATCATTCTTGGAGACAACTCCACTCATCCCGTGAAAGGATTTGGGTTCGTCAAATTTCAGTTGAATTATGGGGAATCAGTTATGCTGCATGATGTTAATTATATGCTGGGATTAATGAAGAATTTGGTATCTATATCTGCACTAGAATATAAAGGGATGGGGTTTGCCTTCATCAAAGGAAATTTGTTTACTTTGTCTGTTGATTCACCTATGAGAGATGCATTCACATTAGGATCAATATTTGAAGGACTCTATAGAGTCACTAGAAGTCCACTTCTAGCACTGGTTCAAAATACCAATCATTTGAGTGAGTTGTGGCACCACAGATTGGCTCATCTTCACTATTATTCTCTTCTCAAATTGAAGAAATTGGTCTCAAGTATTCCTGATGTTCAAGCTCATCATGATGAAGTTTGTACAAATAGTGTGAGTGGAAAGAAAAAAAGGGGGACATTCCCCTCTAGTGAGAACAAGACAAATGAAATCATCCATTTCATTCATTCCAATATATGTGGTCTGATGCCTATGCATTATATTGGTGGTAATCTCTACTACATCATCTGTATTGATGACTTCTCAAGAAAGATGTGGATATACTACCTTAAGCACAAGGATGGAGCCTTTGAAATGTTCAAGGAATTTAAAGCCTTGATCAAAAATCAAACAACGAAGAGAATCAAAGTATTTAGGTCCAACAATGGAGGGGAATACATGTCAAATGAATTCATAGCATTTTTCAAGAAAGAAGGGATCAATAAGGAAACAATTGTGCCATATACTCCTAAACATAATGGTTTAGCTTAAAGAAAGAACATGTCTATATTAGAAGTTTCTTGTTCCATGCTCCATGATCAAAAGGTGCCAAAGTTCCTTTAGGCTAAAGCCACACATGTTGTTGTATATGTTCAAAACAAGGTGCATCATCAAGCATTAGAAAACAAGACCCCTGAAGAAATATTCAGAGGTGTCAAGCTTGATATTAGCCGTCTTCTTGTATTTGGATGCCCCATATATTTTCATGTGTCGAAGGACAAAAGGAATAAAATCGGAATCTGCAGGAAGAAAAGGTACGTTTATGGGTTATTGTGAAAATTCTAAAGCATATAGAATATATATTCCTGGTCAAAGGAAGGTCAAAACTAGCAGGGACATAACATTCAATGATGACGTAGCTCTTGGAAAAGCGAGATACCTTCCTCTGCCTCCTCCTCCCAAGAAGGAGAATGATGACTAGGATATTCTAGATGGTCCTTCCATGTCTGAATCTGATATTTTTGATGATCCCATGGAGCCTATGGATTCGTTATATCCTCCTCCAAGTGATTCTCCTACTAGGAAGAGACCGCTTTGGCTCTGTGATACTCTACAGAATGATGAAATAAATGTTCCCATTCATAGATCATTTAGAGAAAGGAAGCAACCATGTAGGTATCAGGGATGTGTATCATCCATGAGCACTATGTTTCAAGTCAACTATCCTCATTCGAAGAAGTTGTAAAAGGACAAGTTTGGAGGGATGCTATGGTCGAGGAATATGAATTGATTATGAAAAACAATGTATGGGATGTTGTGCCAAGACCAAATGGTAAGTCTTTCATGACTTCAAAATGGCTATTCAAGATCAAACATGAAATTGATGGAAACATTGATAAATACAAAGCAAGGTTCATAGCTCGAGGATTCTCTCAGAAAGAGGGAGAAGATTATGATGACATATTTTCTCATGTGTCTCGATACACAACTATTTGTTCGATAGTTTCCCTTGCTGCTAGTCAAGTATAGACTCTTCATCAGATGGACGTAAAGACCACATTCCTTCATGTCATGTTAGAGGAAGAAGCATATTTTGAACAACCACAGGGATTTGAAGTGGAATATCGAAGAACGCATGTTTGCAGGTTGAAGAAGGCATTGTATGGTTTGAAGCAAGCTCCCCGAGCTTGGTATGCATGCATTAACAGTTACTTAATGAAGCTGGGATTCACAAGAAGCAATGTTGATCCCAACCTCTACTTCAAGGTAGTCCAAGGTATGCCATTGATTTTGTTTTTATATGTTAACAATCTATTCCTGACAGGTACTGAGCCTGTGATGATCGAGTGTAAGAGTGAGATAACCTCTGAATTCGAAATGAAGGACCTTGGTCTCATGCACTCCTTTCTAGGCCTTGAGGTATGGTAAAGGATTGGTGAGATTTTTCATTTCAAAACGAAAATATGTTGTGAAGTTGCTGGAAATATTTGGAATAACTGAATGCAAATCCATGGCTACACTGATGGAAATGAAATTCAAGAAGTTATGTGGGGAAGCTGCAGGACTCGATTTCGAAAATCCATCTAAGTATAGAAAACTAATTGGGGCCCTACTGTTCCTTGTGAAAACCTATCCAGACATATGCTATGCATTAAACACATTGAGTCAATTCATGGTTGCGCCCCTCCATGCACATTGGATCACTACCAAACACGTATTGAGATATTTGCATGGGACGATCATACTTGGTCTGAGATATTATGTCAGAGATGTTCAACTTCATGGATACACTGATGTTGATTGGGCAGGAAATTTTATCAATAGAAAGAGTACATCTGGATGCTCCTTTAGCCTTGGATCTTCCATGATATCCTGGATGAGCAGGAAATAAAATTTTGCAGCATTGAGCACCGCCGAAGCAGAGTACATTGCCGCTAGCATGGCTAGTTAGGAAGCATTTCGGTTGAGGAAGCTCTCTGGAGAGATATTTGAGTAGGTCCTAGACACTACAGTGATACATTGCGATAAAAAGAGTGGGATCCATTTGGCAAAGAATCTCGTGTTTCATGACAAGTCCAAGCACATTAAGATTCAATATTACTTTATTCGAGACATGGTGAAAATAGGAGTTGTTAGAATCCATTACATTTCAACAAATGAACAAATTGTCAATATTCTCATGAAGGAATTACCGAAAGGAAAGTTCTTGGTCTTCATAGAACAACTTGTACTTATGGATGTGGACCCTCCAGATAAGGGGCAATGTTGATCAAGGACACTGAGCTAACTCTTCCCACACTATTTGAGATCCTAGGGTGATGAATTGACATATAGGGCTCTTGGGGTTGAGGTATCTCTGGACAATAGGGTACTCCCCTATCTATTACCCATAAGGTTGGAAATTCTACTCCCCTATCTTCATAGGGTCGGAGATGTTTCTCCCTATATGTTCTATGCAGAGTATACCCCAGTTCGCATCATACCATCAAACAAGGATTGTTGGGAATATCTCTCCCTGTTTGGCCAACGGGTTGAGAGTGTACTTAGGGTGTACAACCCAAGTTGATTATGATGCAAGTGTTCTACCACATGAATATTGAGGGTCATTGATGGGAATTTCAGTAGGTAACAGGATTGGGTTGAGACTTTCTCCCCTTTTGAGATTTTAGGTTGAGAACGAGCTCCCTAGTGAGATTCCAGTGTTGAATATGTGCTCCCCTATATGATTAAGTTATCATATTTCTCAGTATGCGTGGAAGATATTTCTCCCTAATTATTCTTATTTTATATCCAAGAAAGTTTCAGTAGATAGAGTTGAGCAGAGATAGCCAAAGCATGATGACAAAATGACAGGATGATGTGATGATAAACAGACAAATATTGGCAGGTGGAATTCTTCCTAGTTGAGAGGGAGTGTTAATTTTTTAAAATAGGGTCAAATTCCACCTTGGACTACTCATATGACTAAGAGGATGATTGCGTTAAATTCCTCTTTTCGAGAGGAACAAAATCGACCTAAATATCACCCCATTTGGACAAGAAGAAGTTGATTTTTGAATTATTTTATTCATTCATGTATAATGGATTGGGTCGGCCCTAAGCACATGTGAAATTGGGTAGGTCAGCCTCAACCCCAAGTGGACCCTCATGAAATTCTATAAATAGAAGTGACCTCAAGATCATTTATACACATTGATCAAGCCATATTCCACTCTTCTCTTTTCTCTTAGTTTGCACAGGTCTAATGGTTGAAGTTCGCGCAAGGGTATAAAATCATATGGATGAATCTCACACGGATCTAGGGGTTTTTGTTTATCGAATGCAATCCCATAACTTATCTTTTTTGTCCCTGAACGCACGCATAAAATAGCTAAGGGATCATCCAAGAAGTCTCGTACAATTGCACAGAGGCCTGAAGGGAGTGTCGATGGTTTCAAAGGCAGATCAGATAGTAGTAGTCCCTAGACGCTCACACAAAGTGGTCAAGGGAGCATCCAGGTAGTCCCAAACGCATGCATAGTAACTGGAAGAGATCATTTGGTGGTTTGGAGTGGATCTGAGTGAGTTTGACCTCAGACGCATGCACACAATCTTCTTGAGAGCATTCAGGAAAACATAGATGCCCTAACAGAGTAGCTAAGGGAGCGTCCAAGGAATTTCATATGCACACACTCAATATTGTTGAGAGCGTGCAGGGTTTTGATCTAGCATTTGACAGTTGACTTCAATTGGATTCAGTGGTCTGATGGATCAAGGGTTTATCTCTATTATTTTGTAGATCTGAAATCTATTTTTGTAAATCTCTGCTGCAAATTTATGTATTAGGCTCATTGTACTCTCTTTTGAAAATGTTTTATGACAATCTAATAAAGAATAAGATTTGAAATGGTTTTCCCCCTTGTGGGGTTTTTCCCTGGTCTTGGACCAATCTGTTGTCTCTCATGGTTGTTTTTTTGTATTCTTTGTCATTTCATATATTGCTCTATCTTTATTTACAGTTTATGATTGGTTACATTGCTAATAATTGGATGCATTGTTAATGAAGAAGTAAATTGGGCTAAAGTAATTGATACAACATAGAATAATCTGGATAATTAACAGGCATATGATTGGGCCACCTCAACCACCGTATGCCCAGTCATTTGACGATGTCAGATGACACATGGCTTCATGTGATTCACCCACCTTCCTATCCATACATCTAGTCATCCCTTCCATATCAATGTATGTACTTCCAAATCAACATTTGTACCCTGCATAGTCAACCCACCTTGTTGATTTTTGTATTGTTTTGCCAAAACTTCAAAACATCATAATTTCCTCATACATTGGTAGATTGAGGTGATTCAAGTGTCATTAAAATCAAAACAACGAGCTATATAACTTGGAACTAATTTTGGGAGACTTTGAGCACTTTTAATTTTGAGAATTTTCTAGATCCCTTGGATCACTCCTCCCCACTGGAAGCTTTTAGACCACCAAAAGTTTGTTTTTACTCACCAAGTAAGTGAGGGTACGTCTCCCTCACCTTCCCCATCTCTATCCACCTTGATTTACTTGGATTCATACCTTTGAGCCCTATATGAAGATACCCTCCATTGCCCCTGTCTGAAGTCCTTATTCTTCTGTCAAGAATAGTGTCTTGTTTCAGCTCATCTAAGTATTGAAGAGAAAAAGATTATATAAATGGAATCTAAACATTCTCCTCTTGATCAATGATCATAGGAGGCTCATACAATCTCAAGTTTTCCACATTCACAACAAAGTAAATTTGCATATAAGGTGGAAAATCTAATTAGAAATCATTATTACCAATCTTTTCCCAAGATTTTGAAAGGACCATATTTTATTGGTTTAAGCTTTTTACCTTCACCTTGCAATATTTCCTTGTTGATGTACAACCAAACTTGATCTCCCACTAAGAAAGCATGATCAACCTAATTCTATCATGCCTTGCTTTGTACTTGCCTTTGCTTTTCTCCAGTTGTTTCTGTTCCCTTTGATGCACTAACTAGATTTTTTCAATAAAATGCTTGGCTTTGTCCACATCACTATGTACATCCATTGCAATATATTTTCCAAATATAACGTTTAAAGGAGACTTTGGAAAATAACCCAAAAAAGCCTTAAATGGATATAATTGTGTAGATGAATGCTTAGCATGATTGTAGGCATGTTGGATGTAATGAAAATATTCATCCCAAAGATTAGGATGCTTACCAAAATATGCTTGAAGGAGATGCATTATTGTTTTGTTTTCTACCTCTATCTAACTGTCAGTTTGTGGATGAAATTTTGTGCTCTTTAACTTGGTTTCCATGAGTTCCCATAAACTTTACCAAAACTTCTCGCTAAATCAAGAATCTTGATTAGAAACAATAGAAGTGGATAACCCAAAGTGAACCCATACATTTTGAAAGAACATATGTGTAGTTTGTTTAGTTGTGACATGTTTCTTACAAAGCATCAACACACACATTTTGTTGAATCTATCCACTACAACATATAAATAATCATGACCTTTTCTAGACATAGATAGTCCCCCTACCAAATCCATAGAAACACTTTCCCAAGGACAAGAATGGATAGGAGGTGGAGTGCACAAACAAAATTTCCTATTACTTGGTTTTCTAGTAGCACACATAGAGCACATTCTTACATATCTTGACATAGTTTCAATCATACGTGGCCAATAAAAATACCTTTGTAGTTGAACAATTGTTTTTCCTACACCAAAGTGACTTAAAATAACATAAGTATGGTCTTCCCTTATGACATTAACTCTTTCACACTATGGAATACACAAATTTCCAAGATGATGCAACATCTTGTTATGAACATGATAATCCAATTCTTCAATGTGATTTCCTTGACTCAAACTTGCATAAACATATTTAAAATTTTCATCTTGAGAATATTGTTCAATATAAATTTCATGCATGATTGAATTATGCTTAAGAATGATAGATGCATTAAATATAGGCCTTGACAACATATTTCCAACTTTGTTGTAAATACCTTTCTTATACCTGATGACAAATGAAATTGCTACAAAAATCCCATACATCTGAAATGTCTAGCTTGTTGTAGCTTGGTTTGTGATTGAATATATTGCAAAGGTTGATGGTTAGCATGAATAATATTTTCTTCATCCATCAAATAATTCTTCGATTTCTTCGCTCTTTATACCCAAGCACACAACCCTTTATCATAAGTTGGATAGTTAATTACTACATTGGAAAAGGTCTTAGAATGATAACATATCGGCTTACCATGTTGCACCAATATGACCCCCATAGCATATTCACTTTCATCGGTTTGAATTTCAAATGGATTCTTGAGCTTTGGAAATGCTATAACTAGTGCTCTATTTATTCTCTTTTGAAGTGTCAAAGGATTTATGTTGTTTTCCTCCCCACTGAAAGACCTACTTCACACTTGTCAAAGCATGTAATGGTGTTGCAATAGATGACTCAAACTTAGCAATAAACTTTCTCAAATATTGGGTTGCTCCCAAAAATATCCTAACTTCTATTACATTGTTGGGTTTAGGCCAACTCACAATGACTTCAACTTTGGAGGGGTCTATTCTCAATTCACCACCTCCTATAGATGGCCTAAATACACGAAAGATGTTTTTCCAAACTCACATTTTTAAATTTTCAAATACATCTTTTCCTTTTTCAAGACATCTAGAACTTTCTTAACATTCTCTTCACGAGTCTTACTAAAAAACAAAATATCATCTAAGTCTACTATGACAAAATCATCAAGGAATGGTCACAATATATCATTCATGACTCTCATGAATGTGGAAAGTGCATTGCAAATCCCAAAGGGCATTACTAACCATTTAAACAACCCTTGTTTTGTCTTAAAAGTACTTTTCTAAATATCACCTTCAACAATCCTTATCTAATGATAACCTCTTCTGAAGTCTAACCTAGTAAAATAAACAGCATCCTTTAACTGATCTAGAAAATCATCAATGTGAGGAATAGGGTAATGATTCTTTAATGTAATATTCTTCAAAGCTTATAAATCCACACACATGTGTCATGTATCGTCTTTCTTTGGAACCAAAACAATAGGAGACCAACAAGGAGTTGTACTAGGTCTGATGACCCCTTTTTCAAGCAGCTCTCGGATTTGTTTCTTGATTTCTGTAGTCTCCAAGACTAACATTTTGTACATGCCAATATTTGGAGGTGATGCATTCTAATGTAATTGTATCTCATGTTGGATTCCTCTTTTTGGAGGTCACCCTTTAGGTTCTTGAAACATCTTATCATAAGTATTAACAACTTCAACCAATTCATGCTTGAGATTAGAATCACATCCTGAGAAAGCTTCAGATTCAACAGTATCTTTAGCTTTTATCATCAACAATACAAATTTCTTATTATCATTCAAAAGCCTCTTCATTTGTCATGCATTAACAAGAGATAAGTTCATCTTCATGTGGTGTGCTCTAACAATATATTCGATTCCATCTTTGAAAAGATGACACTTGTTCTCATGATCATAGATTATGGCTTTTCAGTCATATAGATATATACTCCCTAAGACAATCCCACATATGTTAAGTGGTACAACATCAAGCTCAACAGTGTCTATAAAATTAGCAGTGATGGAAAATTTTAACATACATCTTCTTGTAACATGAAATTTTGCATCATCAAATACCCAACCCAAAGGGTAAGGTTTTTCAATAGGGGTTGTATCTAAATTAATTGTCTTGACAATTTCTTCAAAAATAAGATTAACTGGAGATCCACTATCAAATAGTGTATCAGCCTTTGTATGCTTTTTAATGACCCTATGTTATGAAACCAGCTCAAGAAAAGATAGAAAAGATAGATCAATGCCTTAGAATTCAGCCTCTTCGAGGGGGCAACCTCCTTTACATTACATAAATGAACAATTCTTGGATGATACAAATGACAAAACCTCCTTTCTATATATAAGAGTCTAAGGAGTCACAATATAATCCAGCCGACCTAACAATAATAATATAAAGCCACAAAAATAACAATAGAGGGATTCTATGGGGCACAGAAATAATAATATGGGGGTAATAGGGGCACAACAATATAAATAAGGGGTATAACTACAATAGTAATGGGGTAATCACTAGTATTATAGGGACCCAACATGCCCCTCTCCTTCAAAAAAGTGTTGTCCTCAACGCTTGAGTAGTTCTGGATACTTCTGCATAAAATTCTCATCCTCCCATGTGGAATCTTCAGCGGATAAGTTCTTCCACTTGATAAGATACTCTGAAATTGATCGATTTCGTAGCTGTCGAGTTCTTGTTTCTGTGACTGCTTCCGGTTCCAATATAATTTTTCCTTCCTCGTCAAGTTCTGGCAATATTGTTTGAACTGGGAGCTTGTCGCCTATAACCTTCTTTAAACATGAAACATGGAAAACTGGGTGCAATCGAGAAGCTGCAGGAAGCTCCAATTTGTATGCCATAGTACCAATCTTTTGCAACACCTTGTACGGACCATAATACTTTGGTGATAATTTATTATCCTTCTTAGCTTGCTTTAGGGACATTTGCTTATATGGTTGTAGCCGTAGGAATACCCAATCACCTACATCAAAACTTCTTTCACTGCGATGTTGATCTGCCTGTTGTTTCATTCTATTTTGTGCCAACACGAGGTTATCCTTTAAGAGTTGGAGGACTTGTTGTTGATGTTCGATGTGATGTTCCACTGCCTGAACCTTAGAATTTTCTCTTAAATATGATGTGATGGATGGTGGTTGATACCCATAAAGTGCCATAAATGGGGTCATTTTTGTTGCTGTATGGAAGGAAGTGTTATACCACCATTCAGCCAGAGGCAACCATTTGACCCATTGTGTCTGTTTATCAGATACAAAGCAACGAAGATATCCTTCCAAACATTTGTTTACTATCTCAGTTTGCCCATCAGATTGAGGATGATAAGATGAGCTATGAGCTAACTGAGTACCAAGACAAGAAAATAATTCTGTCCAAAAATTTCCAGTGAAAATGGGATCTCTGTCACTTACAATAATCTTTGGGTTTCCATGTAGCTTTTGAACTGTTTCCATAAATGCAGTAGAAACTGTACTGGCTTTAAATGGATGTGATAATGCACAAAAGTGTGCATACTTGGTAAGTCTGTCAACTACCACCATGATGACACTCTTTCCCTCAGACTTGGGTAAACCTGTGATAAAATCCATTGAAACCTCCTCCCAACGTTGGCTTGGAATGGATAAAGGTTGTAATAGACCCGGTGTCTTAATTGTTTCAACTTTATTTTGTTGGCAAACCAAACATTCCGCCACAAACTTTTGAATATCTGATTTAAGGCCATCCCAAAAAAATTCCTTCTTAACCCTGTGGTAAGTTTTTAAAAATCCTGAGTGCCCTCCTAAGGGAGAAGTGTGCAATTCCATAAGAATCTTTTGTTTTAGCTGGGAATTCTTACAGAGGTATAAGCGATCTTTGTACCATAACGAATCATTTTGCCAGCTAAATGTATCAGAAGTACTGGAATCTTGTTGTAGCTTTCGAATAAGTGCCCACACTTCTTCGTCATTCTTCCATTCCTCCCTTGCTTCGTTTATCCAATCTGGTTGGATAATAGAAATGGCACACAACAATGCTTCCACATCCTCATCCTTTCTTGAGAGTGCATCTGCCACCACATTTTGCTTCCCTTTTTTGTAGATGATTTCAAAGTCATAACCCAACATCTTTGTGACCCACTTTTGTTGCTCTTCAGAGGATAATCTTTGTTCTAAAAAGTATTTAAGGCTATCATGATCCGTTTTTACCTTGAAGTGTCTTCCCATTAGGTAGGGTCGCCATTTCTTAAGTGCATGGAGTATTGCCAACATTTCCTTCTCATAAATAGCTTTGCTTAAAAACTTTCCCTTGATTGGACGACTTTCAAAAGCAATGGGTCTTTCATCTTGCATTAGAACAGCACCAATTCCATTTCCTGAAGCATCACATTCCACAATAAAGGTTTTTGTGAAGTCCGGTGTAGCTAAGACCGGTGCTTGGCACATTGCCTCTTTAAGATGTTCAAAGGCCTTTGTTGCTTCCGGAGTCCATGAAAATGAATCTTTCTTCAATAATGTTGTTAGAGGTGCTGCTATTCTCCCATAATTCTTAACAAACTTGCGATAATACCCTGTCAACCCAAGAAATCCTCGCAGATGCTTTATGGATGTGGGGATTTTCCATTCCTTAATGGCTTTAATTTTGCTAGGGTCTACCTTAACTCCTTCATGAGATACAATATGACCCAAATATTCCACCTCCTGGACTCCAAAGAAACATTTGGATCTTTTTGCATATAATTGTTTCTCCTCCAATAGTTGTAGCACCTTGTCAACATGTTCAACATGATCCTTCCAAGACTTGCTGTAGATTAGTATATCATCAAAAAATACTAACACAAATTTTCTAAGGAATGGTTTGAAAATTGAATTCATCAAACCTTGAAATGTTGAAGGTGCATTGGTAAGGCCAAAAGGCATGACCAAAAATTCATAATGACCCTCATGAGTTCTAAATGCCGTTTTCGGAATGTCTTCAATCTTCATTCTGATTTGATGATATCCCGAACGAAGATCCAACTTGGTGAAGTAAATTGATCCATGCAATTCATCCAGTAATTCATCAATGACAGGAATGGGGAACTTATCTTTAATAGTGAGCTTGTTGAGCTCCCTATAATCTGGACACATGCGCCATGATCCATCCTTCTTGTGCACCAATACTACTGGAGCTGAGAAAGAACTTTGACTCGGTTGAATTATACCAGCCTCTAGCATTTCTGCAACCATACGTTCAATTTCACTTTTTTGGACATAGGGATATCTGTACGGCCTGATGTTTGGAGGAACACTTCCTGGAATCAGATGAATAGCATGATCATGATCACGCATAGGTGGGAGACCTTTGGGAGTCTCAAATACCTTGGAATGATTGTCCAGGACTTTTTGGAGATCTGGAGAAATAGATGATTCCAATGTGGAAACATCTAGCGAACATAATTGTGCAATTACACCTCTTTGCTCCTTTTTTAGAAGCTTTGTCATGCCATTAGAGCTGATTATCTTTCCTGGTTTCCCTGCAATACCCCTTAATTCAACTTCCTTTCCTTCCATAGAAAATTTCATGAAAAGTTCTTGAAAATTAAAAGCTATTGTACCCAAGGATTGTAGCCATTGGACTCCTAGTACAACATCAGCACCTCCCATTGGAATGGAAAGCATTGGGCTAGTCAATACATATTCTCCCATGGATAGCTTGATATTATGGCACTTTCCAGAACAATTTATTGTTCCTCCATTTGCAATCATCACTTGACACTCTGGTGCTGGATATAGGAAGCAATTCAATTCTTTTGCTACCCTACAATGAATAAAATTGTGGGTGCTTCCTGAATCAATCAACACTATTACCTTTTTCTTCTTGATTTGTCCTTCTATCTTGATGGTTTGAGGAGTGGTAATTCCCGCCAATGCATTACAAGATATGGTCGGATTTATTTGTTCTTCATCTAGGCTTTGTTCCTGGAATATATCCTCTTCTTTTGACCTTTCTTGCTCCTTTTCTTCTTCCTCTTCACAATCTATGTAGAATAATTTCTTCTCAGCACACTTATGACCTTTTGTGTATTTGCTATCACAATTGTAACAAAGCCCTTTTGCTCTTTTTTCTTCCAATTGTTGTGGTGTCAACCTTGTAGGTTGTGGAAGACTATGGGCAACAACACTTCCGTCTTTATAGTTGTGAGTGGTATGCTTCCTAGTTGCCATAATTTTGCTTTCCATTTTTCTTGCTAACCTGAATGCCTTCTCTAATGAATCAGGTTCCCAAAGGCGAACATCATGTTGGATATTATCCTTTAAAGACCCTATGAACACATCAATCCTATGCTCCTCTGGAATATCTTTTACCCTTATGTTCAATTTTTGGAACTCCTCAATGTGCTCCATTATTGAACCCTTTTGTTTGAGACTTATCAATTGGCTAAAAAAAGTGTTGCTTTTTGTATCCTCATAATGTGCTATCAATTCTTCCGTAAAAATTGCCCAAGTGATAAATTGTTTACGAGAACAAAGCCATTGATACCATACAAACTGATTTGGTTCCAAATATAAAGTTGCCATACGTACCTTTTGTGTGTTTTGCACATTATTGAGATCGAAGAATTGCTCCATCTGTAATATCCATGTGGCGGGATCCTTGCCATCAAACTTCCTCATATCGATTTTTGGAATATGGTGATTCTTCGATCCAACATTAGAGTCTATGGAATCATGATTAACATTTCTTTTGTTCTCATCATGAGTTTCCTTTACTACCTTTTCACCATTAGTAAGTATTTCTTGTAGAAAATTAGTCAAATCTGTCTTCAAATCTGCCATGCTTGTCTTCAAATTTGTCTTCAAATCTATCTTCAAATTGTCCATCTTAGCTTCCATGCCATTTATCTTAGCTTCCACGCCATTTATCTTAGCATCTGTTAGCTTTTGTGAGCGTGACATTTGTTGCACTTGTTCTTGTAATTTTGATATATCATGTAGCATTTCTTCCTCTTCTTCATGAGTCATGCTAGAGCTTTCAGGTTCCTTACTAGGTGTTTGCATTTTCTTTCCTCGGGGCATCAGTTACCGATAATAATGCTCTACTATGCCCTTTGAATTCCTTCAAAATAAATTTTCAAACCAAGCTTAAAAAAAATTTAAAAAAATCTACACACCTTTTTTCACTTTGTAGGAGCTCGATATTGAATCTGATGTATCTCTGTACTTTCCATCATCTAGTTCTAAATTGTGACCTGTAGTAGCCTTTGTGTCCTCTTTCCAATGCCACAAGTCTGACCCAAATTGGATTCTCCAAGGAAGAGTTATGCGAAATCTCCCACAGTGACTTGATTATAGACTAGTTCAGTAGAGCGAACTTGTACGACGTGCCACGAGTCACTGTTTCAACCTTTGGATTTAAAAAACACATACAAGAAACTACAGTCCGTCCTCTTTCTGTACCTTCTTACGAAATTTCAATCCGATCCTCAGAGAGAAAGTTATGACGATTTTCCCCAGGTCACCTGTTTTGAATGTAATTCAGGAGTCTGCAAAAAGACCAACTTCCTCAGATCATATCTCCGAAAATATCGCGAAAAAGCTCTGAAATTTGGACCCAAGGTTCAGCGCCAATTCTTCTCAAATGGGTTTTTTTTGCGACTTCTGAAACGTCACAGAAAAAAAGTTATAGCGAAAATGCCACGATGACCTGTTTGGAGCAGCGAAACCCTAGAATCCAAAGCTCTGATACCAAATGTTATGAAACCAGCTCAAGAAAAGATAGAAAAGATAGATCAACGCCTTAGAATTCAGCCTCTTCGAGGGGGAAACCTCCTTTACATTACATAAATGAACAATTCTTGGATGATACAAATGACAAAACCTCCTTTCTATATATAGGAGTCTAAGGAGTCACAATATAATCCAGCCGACCTAACAATAATAATATAAAGCCACAAAAATAACAATAGAGGGATTCTATGGGGCACAGAAATAACAATATGGGGGTAATAGGGGCACAACAATATAAATAAGGGGTATAACTACAATAGTAATGGGGTAATCACTAGTATTATAGGGACCCAACACCCTAATAAAAAAGTGTTGTGTGTGGAGCATGATTGTTCAGAGGTCTTTGTTTCAGCCGGATGTATACCCCAGGAAGTTTTGTACACCCCTCCACGCGGGGGGGGGTGCGGGGGGGACTTGTCCCCCCCCACGGGTGTCTGGGGGGGCCCATCCCCCCCAGCTGGGGGGTCCAAGGGCCAGCGATCCCCCGTCGGGGCTCGGGGGCAGCGCCCCCGAAGCCAAAAATAAATGTAAAATTGCCTTGTAAAAGTATAGTAATTTCTAGTCAATCTGGGCTGTTCATTAGGCGGATGATCTGACGGTAGAACTTATGTTTAGTTTAGGGTTTTTTTCCATAGAAGGCAACCCCTCTCTTTGTATGAGGGCATTGTATTTAAGGCTTTGTGATAGATGTGTATTCTGTGAGCGAGAAACAGAGAGGTGAGACTGTGAGAGAAAACAGAGGATATTACAGCGGATTTGTTGTAGGTTGTGTCTCTTCATTTTGCTGGATAATAGAAAGGAAGGACTGGCTGTTCGGGGTGGACGTAGCCCAAACTGGGTGAACCACGTATATCTGTGTCTCTCTTGTTTTGTGCGTTTTCTGTGTTTATATTTCTGCAATATTTTATGTGTTCCATTGCTCCGTAATATATAATTTCTAACAAAAAGATCACTTGTGTTAGAATTTATACCTTTCATTCCCATGGCTATGATTTTAGTTTCATCGCCTAGATAAGATCCTAGATCTTGTTGAGATGTAGCAGCAGTCTTTTGTTTCCCCTTGTTATTGAACTTATTTGGTTTCAATTCTAGATGTAATTTTCAACAATGATCTTCATTGTAGCCATCTTTGGAACAATGTTTGCAAGTTATTTTCTCTCCCTCTTTATTGATTGTAGCACCCTTCTTACCTTGTCCTTTCAATTTCCCTTTCCCTTTATCTCCAAATTTAAAGGGTTTCTTGTTGGACTCTTGATGAACATTATTACCTCTTGATTCTAAATGAGTAGCCTAAACACATACTTCATCTAGATTGGTGGGGTTGAACATAAGTATGGTATGTCTCAAAGAACTAATTAATTCACCTATATATTTGAGAGGACTCTCTTGTGAGGTCAAATCAACACCCAATATTCAAGCTCTCTTCCTAAATTCTTGTATGTAACTTTGGACACTTTGACCTTGTTGAAAAATGCAGCAAGATATTCTCAATTTGATTTTTCCTTGATTAAATTGAAAAAATTGGAATTTCCACATCATCAAACAACTTGGATGCAGTTAACTTGTGTGACATAACTTTTGTCATCCAGATTAATCATTAAATTCGATTTGGAGGAGTTAGAGTTCCTTTTAAGCATGTGCAATTGCTAATTTGTAGCAATCAATATCAGTTATCTCAATTTGTTTTCAGTTAAACTAGTTGCAATTGTTGGAGGAACTAGTGGAAGGTTAGATGTGTAGTGGAAGTTGAGTCAAACACAATGATCATCCAGTTAACTGATCTATCAACCCAAAATAGCTAGTGCATGCAGAGAATTTGAATTTCCCATCTATGGTGGAGATTCCAAGACAGTGTAACAATAATTGTAGACTAGTCTTGAGTGTATATGTGTTACATGCAATCTGATGATCCACCTTGGGAATTACGCAATCCATTTTCGAGAAATTCCTAAATAATATGGGCCTAATTTCTCAAGGAATTGAACAAGGAAATAAGGGCTCAAAAAGAGGCAAAAATTGACTAATTCTGCATCAAAGCTTCTAAATGAGAAGAGAGATAGGTTATTCACTTGCAGGTTGTGCTTAGTTGAGCAAATAAAATGTAATACATATATATTCATTGGATTAAAGAAAGTAGGCATTGGGGTTTTTAGTAGATTGCTTTCCCCAAGAAAAATATTGTGTGCATGTGTGTGGTTTCTTATTTCATGTATGAGATTTTTGTTCTAAATTATGAATTAACTTTCGCAAAATAGTAGATTAGGTTTGTGTCTTGTGATTTTGATTTAAAATTCATGAGAAGTTGCAAATCTACACCATAATTTCTACATGGTGTCAGAGAAAGATTCACATTAGAGTAGGAATTTCAAAGTTGTTTCTTAGGAGGTTCGAATTTTCAATTCAATGAAGCAGGATCCCTTCAGATCTGAGAAGATGACCTTCAATAGGTTGAGGCTAGAATATGACTTGGAAGGCACCTCTATGTTCATCGCATGGAGGCAGTTTTGGATGACAATGGCTTTCTAGAATACATCAAGACAAGTGTTGCAAAACCACAAGCATCTGATGCCTAGAACCTTGCTCAGTGGAAGAAATATGTAGCTAAGGCGAGGAGAATAATATTGGAGGGAGTATGGTATCACATTGTCTCAAATATCCATGGGAAAGAAACTCCATTCACAATGTGGAAAGCACTAACAGAATTGTTCGAGAATAGTAGTGACCACAGGAAGTTGTCACTCAAGGATAAACTTTGAAATATCAAGATGCAAAAGAATGACACTACTCCACAGTGTCTGAGTAGGTTCACACAATGTCATGATAAAATTGGTGGGGTTGGTGTTAATGTTGCAAAAGATTACTTGGTAAGTGTAGCACTTTTAAGCCTTCCCAAGAGTTGGCATAGCTATCAAGATTCAGTCAACGAGAGGGAGAAACTACCGAATAGGGAACGCTTATGGTAGAATTTGGTACAGGAGGAAACAAGGAGGAATACCATAGATGGGACTTCATCCAAAGGAGAGGATTGTAACAACCCTAGTTAAAAACTCATGTAAAATATATAAGACCATGGTTGATGGGAAATGTATTCCAAGTTGAATGGTGGGAAAAAATCCCTAGTGGGTGTCCATTTCAATTATTATGGCTAAAGGAAATTAGCAAAGGCAATGGCAAAGGCTTTAGAAAGCCATGAGTCATTTATTGGAATTTTATTTATGAAAAAAAAGGAAATTAGGAGAAAAGGAAAGTGAAAGGTCACTGGTTTCATGTGAGGAGGAAAATGAAGGAAAATAATGGAAAATGAAGAAAATAGAGGCATCATTAATAAAAAGGCTTCTGAGGATCAGTTGGCAAGCTTGGCAAGTTCAGTTTTTGAGTCCTCTCATTATTCTCTCTCTCCCTCTCGCTCTTGGACACTTAGAGTTTTCTTGGAGCACTTTGGCATTGGATCAATAAAGGCTAAGAAGGCAAGAGGAAGGAAGAAGCAAGCAAGGAAGAGTAGGATCAAGAAGCTACAACAGGATTATTTGCAGGTATCGATTTGAATGTATGATTTCCTTGCTATTTTTTGCATGCATGCCATTTCATGTAGTTCTTTTCTGTCATGGAATGGGTTTTTCCAGGTGTGACAGTGTTTTCAGCCTAGCCTTGCCATTTCCAGATAGCCTTGATGAGATGGGTTCTCATATTTCAGTTGAGATGGATGGTCAGATGGATTCGAAGCTGAGTGGGGTGGATCTCTGACAAACACATGACCTAGTGGTCCCTGAACTAGATTGTGGATTGTCATAAAGGCATTGGCCTAGTAACCCCTTAGCCAGACTGTGGGTTGTTGTAATCAAGAATTGTGTGCCTCGGTGGGCCTAGGAATCCTTGTCAGTGAATGGCGAAATATACAGTAAATCCAAAAGGTGGATTTCTCTCTGTTGGGCCTAGTAGTCCCGAGATGTGATGTACGATAAATCCTAGAGAGTGGGTCTCGGTGTAGCGACTAGTAATCCCTAGATTGGATTGTGTATCATGATAAATCGTGAGAGAATAGGAGGCACTAAAATTCCTCACGATGTAGGTGGATAACTCCGGTATAAATAATTCTTGTTTGGTTCTTTTTGGTTGGTTATGAGTCCCACATTCATGCTTGGAATATCGCATAACAGTGATTGGCTTAAGAGAGATTTGGCTCAGCCAATCTATGGTAGGGTGGAATGTGGTAGTCTCATCCCCAATTAGTTTCTACATTCATTAATGAGAAATTAATTCTCTTTCCTTATTATGTGTAAATGTATTGGTTTATATGTGGATTCTATGGCTGATGTATTCATGTTATTTCTAATTTTATTTTGTTGGTTATGAGCATGTATTTTGATAGTGATGATGTATGGCTCTCCTCGTGTTTCTATTTGTAAATGAATAAAAATTGTATCTATGAACTAATAGATGGTATTGCAGTTAATGATGTAAGGGAACAATGATTCTTAACGATTCTCAGATAAGT
Source organism: Pinus tabuliformis (assembly GCA_031772625.1). Taxonomy (NCBI): domain Eukaryota; kingdom Viridiplantae; phylum Streptophyta; class Pinopsida; order Pinales; family Pinaceae; genus Pinus; species Pinus tabuliformis. The sequence continues at coordinate 158,274,171 of CM062811.1, read as the reverse complement.
ATAAGAAATTATGTTCAGATCTGTTATTTAAACATGTAGATTTCATTCATACCAAGTATTTGACATAACTTCAATCCCAGTTAGGGATGGTCACACCTAGTCCTAGAGTTAGATTTTGGTTTATTGGTCTTGGCATCATGTGTTTAGTGGATTGTGAAAGTTACAGCAAGTTATGGGAAGTGGCCAGAATTCTAGGCTTTAAAAGTGCCTTAAATTTCCCGGACTCTGGGACAGGTCTGCTGGAGATAGTCCCTAGACGTAGGCATGTAGGCTTGAGGGAGCATCCAGAGGTCTCTAGAAGTTGGCATGCCCATAGCATGGGAGAGTCCATAGGTTTAATAGCTTAAAAACCCAATGGGACCCAAGGGCTTGTTAAAAGAAAGGTTGGGATGGTTCCTAGGGGTCCTATCGTTGATGTTGATGGTTTGAATGGTATCTTTTTGTTGGTTCCACTTCCTTAAGGTCACCTAGGAGGTTGAATCATATCATATTAGCCTTTCTTCACATGTTTACCCCAGTTGGTTGATTACTTGGGTAGATGTGGGAGGAGGGTGTTACAGAGTGGTATCGAAGCATGGTTCACCCCTCCGACTGGATGGGTTTTGTGTTGGTCATGCATTCATGTCAGTTGCATATGTGTTTCTTGTGTTGTAGTCCATGTTCTTGTTTAATTTTCATGGTGTTGATCATGGTTGTAGTGATGTCGCCATGTGAAATTTTATGGTGTTGTTGTGGAATGTGTCGTCATGAGTCTATGGTTGTATATGAATTTGTTATGCATGTCAGTGTCTATAAGTTGTTATGCATGCATTCTCATGGTTATATATATGCATGTATAGTAGGTCAAACATCCATTGTGAGGTCATTTCATGCAATTAGGTCATTGTGATGGTCTTGGTATGTTACGATGCTAATGTATTGGCTGAGATAGATTAGGAGATGAAGATCATCAAAGTGAAGTTGCAACATTGGATCTCGAGGAAGGAATATGTCGTCATACAAGTTTGTATGGTGGGCATGCAGGTATGTAGATTAAGGATTGTTATATGCATTGTGGTTATGCGTGTGCCTTTCATTCTATTGATGGTAAGGTTACATTCATTATAGATTCTAGTTGATTAGTGTAGTCATATGCACATGTCTCGGATAGTCATGAATGATAGTAACCTGTGGTGGTATGCATTTCTATTGTTGTTTTATGTTAGATAACTTGATAATTATGTTATATATGAGTATGTTATAGTTTAACTTGTGGTTGTTATATGATAGTTAGCTTCATGATTAGGTTATATGTTGTTGATAAGCATGATATTTAATTTGTTGATTGTCATATGCTAGTAACTTGATGATTAGGGTTATTACATTAAGATATTGATTGTATATGTATCATACCAAGTTGGATTGGTCTATGAAAATGGTTAGGGTTTTGACATTCAGGTATGAGTTAATATGTTGTGATATTATGTCATACTAATCTAGACTAATCATACATACGTGATTGTTATGCATGAATGACATATGTTTATGAGCTTATGATGTGAACATGTTAGCTAGTTATTGTTATGGATATCATGACCTTCTTTAGGGTTGAGATGATATGTTGTGAAGTTGTATCATGCTAATCTAGCTTTATTGTGCGGACAAGATAGTCTCCCGTGACATAAATTAATGTATGAGTTTGCTTAGGTAGTATACTTGGTGCTTCATTGTTTGATTATGTCGTCTATTTGATGTTTGAGTGTTTGGTGTCTATTATGTTGTCTAATTGACTTATTTAACATGGTATATTTGCAAGTTGGTTGAATGTTTAATGAATTGCATAATATGAGTATGTGTTCAAATGATCTTGTTTTAGGATAATTGTGCTAACAAATATGTGTTGAGATAGCTGATATGTACTTGAGTATAGTAGGTGACAATTGTAGCATTATGTCTAATGACTATGAGTTGACTATGGATTATGATATGATTGTTAGTATTTGTAAAGGTTCATTCCAAATTGATAGATATGATTGTCTTGATATTTGGAATATGTGGTTGACATGTGTAAACAATGGCAGGAAACATGCTTGGTATTAGTGTGACAAGGTAACAATTTATGTGTTTATAAACTAGTAGTTGGGTGATGTGACAATGCGTCATAAGACTCAATTGCAGCAAGGAGAAGGTAAAAGAAAGGAATTGGGTGAAAAATACCTTGGCCATGTTTGGAAACCCAAATTCCAAAGGAATGAGTGCTTGGCATACAGGAAGCCTTCTTAACCTTAAGTTGTTTGAAATTATGCGGATATGTGCTAGATTCATGAACTTTGTACTTGACAAGTATATTAGCTAGTCTCTAGTTATAGGTGGATTTGTCAAGTGAATTGGAGTCCCTTGAGAGATGGCATGGATGTGTTCAGTTGAAAGCAACATGCTTGGCATAGCAAGGTTAGATCCCTAGTATATGAACTGACATTTATGTGCTTATGGTAGTGTGATGCGGGAGATTACATGGAAATGAGACTGACATGAAATTCTGAAGAAGGCTTAGGTTGAGCTTTCCTTTGGAAGCACTGAGAACCATGGGGATTGAGTCGTGGCGTGTGTTGTTAGTCTTTTTCTTTTGGTATTTTGTGAATTTCTTGCACTTGATTTGCAAATTTTTTATGTCTAGTGCGTGATCATGCCACTTTCTTTGTGGTGTTGTATTGTTATTGGTTTTCATGGTTTTCTTCTTGTTTGTTTCTTGTGCTTTCCTTTTAAGTATTGAGTCTTGGGAATTGGTTTGGAAAGAGGAAAGCTAGTGGGCTTGGGTAGAGCTAAATGAAATACAGTAGGCAGTGAAAGACTCAGATGAAGCCAGTGCATGTATAAGAGCAGTTTAAGGCAAGAGTATGATAGTCAATTGGATTGGTTGGGTCCATCGATGTAAATGGATGATGACAGGGTGGTCATGGGAAAGGTAATAAAGGAAGAAAAGGTGAATGGATTTGAGGCATCATATTCCTTAGATATGTTGGGAACAATTGTTCTCAATGTTGCACATGTGTTGCACGCATAAAGGGAATTATCTTAACCTTGACCTTATGATATCTAGTAATTATGTTGTGATCATGAATATGTTGATGTCTATATGTGTATACATGTATGTATGTATCTCATGTCTAACAGGGTCATCATGGATCATGATTATTTTATTTTAGTGTTTATATGTACATATGTATGTATGTATGTCATTAACTAACTAGATCAATATTATTTTATGTTGATGTTTATATGTATGTATGTGTACGTTAGTGATATGTTTATTTATTATGATTTGATCAAACAGTTAGTTTGACTTGTTGTGACAGGAAGTAAATAGGATTGCAAGTGTACCTTGTTGATGAGATACCAATGAGGTATGATGTGAATCTACTTCAATTTATTTTAAATCTAATGGAAGTTATGTTCTTAGTACAGGAAGCACGGAAATTCCTAGTTGGGTGGTTGAAACTAACTACAAGAATTAGCAACGTCATTCAAAGGAATTGGAAAATGCAGCAGTATGCTGGTAAAGCAATTTAGAAGTAGAGACATTGTGGGACATTGATACCTCATAGTGTCCATTGATTTCCATGAGCATGTTATCATCTCTATGATGGTTTTGAGGTAGGTATATGCCTTCATTATTTGACCTTCCAATGAGAGGAAGCCTTGTTAAGGGATGGATCACTCAGGATAGGGTATGTTAGGGAACTTGGAAGGTGTGTGATTGCATGGAAGGGGGTGACCGTATTTCCCAAGGGACTATATAACACACAAGGGAAGGTCGGGGATGCATTTGTGTTCGTCATTAGCATTTCCAGATGGAACCAGATACACATTGGGAGTCTACCCTGGAACAATGAGTTGGAAACTGTTCACTGAGAGGACAAGTGTCGTAGGATTATAGCATTGGACATCGGATGCAAATTTGACCTTGCAATGGATTTTTGACTTCCTGGGAAGGAGGTGAATCTTGGTTTTACTTTTAGGGTGGAGGTGTGAGCCTCTCGATTCCCTTGTTGTGGATGCATGCATCGTACCATTTTATTTGTTGGTTGAGAAAATGTGCATATGTGTATATTATTGTAAATATTGTATCGAGCTAGATTTATAAAGTTTCACAGACGGTATGATTATTTATTGGTTGAAGAAAATGTCTATGTGTGCATATGTGGTTATTATTGTAAATATCGTAATGAGTTGTGTTATAAAGCTCCACTAAACAGTATGTTTGTCATCTTTTAGCATATGGTCATTGTAAATACTGCAACGAGCTATGTTATAAAGCTCCATGGGTAGTATGTTTCCTTTTTAGCACTCTTATTGGTTATATGTGTCATTGAACACCGAGGAGGGTATCACCCAATGGGGAGGGTTCTATAACAGCCTTGGTTAAAAACTCATGTAAAATATATAAGACCAAGTTGATGGGACACGTATGTAACAACCCTAGTGAAAATTCCATATAAAAATATATAAACACCACGGATGACGGGACACGTATTCCAAGATGAATGGTGGGATATACATCCTAGTGGGTGTTCATTTGATTGTTTATGGCTAAAGGGAATTGGCAAAGGCAGTGGCTAAGGAATTAAAGAGGCAAAAAGGTATTTTGGCACATTTATTTATGAAAATAATGGAAATTAGGAGAAAAGGAAGGTGAAAGGTCACAGGTTGTATGTGAGGAGGAAATTAAAGAAAATAATAAAAATGAAGAAAACATAGGCCTCATTAATAAAAAGGCTTATGAGGATCAGTGGGCAAGACTTGGTTAGTGTAACATTTTGTCAGTTTAGCTTTGGAGCTCTTTCATTATTCTCTCTCTCTCTCTCATACTTGTGGACACTTAGAGTTTTCTTAAAGCACTTGGAATTGGAGAAAGAAAGGAAAAGAAGGCGAGATGAAGCAAAGATCAAGCAGGATAAAGCAGCTACAACAGGCTTCATCGTAGGTATCGATTTGCATGTGTATTTTCCTTGCTAGATTTGGCATGCATGGGATTGCATGCATTTATTTTCTACCATGGCATGGGTTTTTCCAGGTGTGATATTATTTTTAGCCTTGCCTTGCCATTTCTTGATAGCTTTGATGAGATGGGTTCTCTCATTCGGTTTATGTGGGATGGCCAGATTGGATTCGAAGCCGAGTGGGGTGGATCTCTGTTACACAGTATTTTGTCACACCTCCTGCACTTTCCTGTGTCATAACCCGTAGTCCCCAAAACTTGGTAATTATGTAGTGTACCCATCCTAATATGCAGTCCAAATCCTCCCTGAAGAACTAATGAAAACATGTCTTGCACCTTCCCTGAAGAAGTAAGCTCAAAACCCTAATTTCAGGGTCAGCACGACTACAACACTGTCTACTCATGTTGATGGAATGTTGCACCATACTAGCCTCATGCTGCTAGCATGGTTTTTACTTTGATACTCACGCTGACCCATAAAAGGCAAGTTTTCCCAAAGAGGACAAGAAGCTTTGTGACCTAAAGGCTTCCATAATGACGAGCTGGAGGTTGTTCGTTGTGGATGTGGTTGAATTATCCCAATATATCCCTTTGATCTTATCCCCATGAGATTCCTCCTTGAGATGAGGGTCTTCCCCTATATTTGGTGAGATCCTAACTCCCTCTTCTTGCCGATATATTCATCCTCTTCCATTCCCAAATGGTTGGTCTCTAGTTATTTGCACCCTTATGCTGAGATAATGCCTACATGCTATTCACTTTGGCTTGGAGAAGGAGTGCTTGGAGAGCTTGAGCTTAGACTTGGACATTCACTCAAGGAGGGCTTATTAACATCAAGGCCTAGGTTGTATGCTTCCTCTTTTGTTCATTAATATATACAACTATTGGTTCACTTTCCATAAATTCTTGTGCCAATGCATCATTTATCATAATTCTCCTTGATATGTTAAGTGGATTACATTTGATTATGCTTGTTGTACTTGTATGCTTTGTTGTGTCTTTGGCCTCTTTTGAAGGTATTCAAACGCTGTGAAAAGTAAGGACTGAGCCTGAGGAGCAAGCGATCAATATCTTCAACAGAGTGTGTTATAACATCAGAACGAGGTAGGTCTCCTTCCTCTTCTCTCATTTCAATTGTAATTTAGGAAAGTGTCTCATAGATTGTCACGTTGGTTGATATTCCCACTCATTAGGCTAGAGGGACCGTCTCTATCCATAGAGAGGATTTACCTAGACAACAAAATGGTGACTCTGCTAGGGAAACTATAACCTTTCCATCTGTTCCTTTGATTTGACTCTGATGAGTTTGACCAACTGTCCATTTATTGGCTTGTGTGCATCACTATAGATTTATACAGTCACTTGTTTTTCCTTGAGAGTGTTGATCCTAGTCTGATTTTGAAGATTTTTTATTTTTTCCCTATTTTCCTTGCCCATCACATTTTCTGCTCTGACAGAAGCACTGTCGGCACTGATTTTGAATTTACATTTGCGGTGCTCTGCCTTTCATCACACCTTTTCCTTTAACAGGTGTGTTGATCCCAGAGGATAGAAGAAAAATAGGTTTTCTTCTTGTTTTCAGTAGATTTCAACATATGTGAGTGATTTTCCAGTGTAATTACAGTGTGTTTGTCTTGATTGTTGTCCTTTATTGGTTCCAATTGTCTCTTGGCTTTTGTTGATGTGTGTTTGAATCTTGATTGCCTTCTAGGGTTTCTAGGTCACCCTTCACTCATCACTTGGCTTGTCTCTATGAGATTGATTGCCTCCATTTAGGAGTTTTACTGCGGTCAAGACACCACCTTCAAGTTGCTTTCGGTTCATATTTGCAAAGTTATTTTCATTAGTATTGGATCACTTTAGTACTTTGAAAATTGTTTTTTCTCCATTATCAAATGAGGATTACAGTTGTTTAATTTGGTGAAACTAAAAGTGAATGCTTCTTTTGTTTTCATTGCTTCAAAAAGAAAAGTGAAAGGATTTATTCATGTAAATATTTTTGAAAAGATTTGTATTCAAAACTAAAAAGTGAATGAAAAATTCATTTTAGTTGTTTTGTATTCCATTTTTCCTTTTCTTATGCATTAGTTTTCATTTTGAATAAAAGTGAAAGAAAAAGAAGAAAAGATTAGTGCATCTTAGTGAAAGAAAAGTGATTTTTGTTTCTCATAGGATTGCATCTTAGCGCTGCATTTGTAGTAAAAGTGAAAGAGTAGTTTTCATTTTTACATCTTGAATTGGAAAATTTAGGGAGTTATGTTTTAATGCATTTTTCTTTATTGATGCATTGTTTGGTTGTCTCTCTTCCCTCATTAGTTTAGCCTTCATCGAATGAAAAGGTTTCATTTTTCTCAATTATTTACATTATAGGAATTCAGGTGACATCGTTAAGCCATAAAATTGAAATCTAATTCAAGGTAAACTTAAAATTTACCTTAATTAACCTAAGGAGAACTTGTAACATAATGCAAATATCTAGAGGTCTAGGCTAGAGATGTGTTACGGGGTCTTTAAACATAGCAGTTGTCGTTAAATTCCTACATTGTATCTCGGGGGCGAAATATCGTTCTAGTACAAAAGTATATCGAAGGTTCTTGAGTACGTTTGGGTGTATAGGAGGCACTTCAGTGTGGAAAGTATATAGGAACGCTCTCACTGAACGATTATGCATTAGACAGCGCTAACATGGACTTGTGCTCCTCGTACCATCGAGTATATATTGGGAAACCCCACTAGGTTGTTACCATTTAGCCACAGGTAACCAAGTCAGTCACCTTGTAAACGTGATACATCGAACATAGCATTTGGGGAGATCGGTTGTCATACATCAAGTCCTTGGTTTTGGCTAAGGTGTATATAATGGTTCACGAATACTTGGTAAACCCTCTTTCCTAGCATTACCTTTTTTGATTTATTTGTTGTTCTAAGTCATAAAATTAACTACCAACGGTAATATGTCGAACCCATGCAGTTGGTTCTTAGCCTCACATTGAGTAATTCCATGTAAATTTGAATTTTAATCATCCCTCAATGAAATCATATCTTCTCCTTTTTCTCTGGAGATAAAGTCATCGTGGTTGAACCATTGCATTCACCTCACAGTTCCCCTTCATCATCTGATACTGAAGGGTCTTCACAAGGAGTTTTCCCTGAAATTTCACAATCACTTGAAGCTCAAGGCTTTGAACTTGGAATCGTTCCAAGTTTCCAACCCCTTGCTTCTCTTCCTCCACCTCAAGACTCATCGTTGTCTCAAGATTCTAATCTAGAAACCCCTGAGAATCCACAGAGGTTTGTTTATACCCTCTGAATCCACTTTTTGATATGTTTGTGATATCTCCCCAACATCCTTATAGTCCATATGATCAATGTAGTGTTCCTTTGGAGTTACCTCCTCATCCATCTTGGATTCCTCCTCACCCACTGTTTCCACCTATGGCTTCAAAAGGTGAGATTCCAACCTCTCCTCAAGGTCCTCCGGAAGTCTCTGATACTCACACTCCTAGTATTGATAATGATTCTGAATATGACTTTCCCCCGAAAGGCTTTCCTTATGTAGGAAGAGTTCCATCTCAACCACCTCCTGCAAATAGTGGGCCTATGCTTCCACATGGTTATACAAACTTGTCTCAACTAGTTTCAGGAACTTGTAGTGCTTATTTGTTATACCAAAATCCAAATTGGTCATCGAATTCTATGCATACTTATGGTCTATTTATTCCTAACGTGACCTCTCACATCCCTGTGCAAACTGTCATTACTGCAGTTTCGATTGTTACCTTCATTTCAACCTTCCATTCTAGTGCAACCGACAATTTCAGTTTATACGTTTGTAAGTCCTTGATTCCCCCATCAAGTGGAAAAAATGTGCCACCGTCTCATTCCCAGCATGGGGGGGAATTCCAAATATCCCTCTTGTCTCAAGTGGAACCCATGTGAGTGGATTACAACCTCACATAGTTGGAGTGAGTCAACCTATTAGTGGTATTCCTAATCCTGTTGAATCATCTATTCCAGTCGGAGCTAGTAATGTCCAGTATAAACAACCTTATATGGCTCAGATACCTCTCCAATAGTCTTATGTTCCATATGGTTCACAAGCACTGCAAAATCCACCTTATATTCTGCAAGTAGGTCCTCATGTGCAACCCGGTCAAAATCTTGTTCCCGGTGCATATGGTCAAATCCCAATTGGAAATTATCAGTACCAACAAGGAATCCCTCAAGGAAATGTTCAAAAACCTTTACAAAAGCAAGGGAAACCTTTGCAGAAACAAGGGAAACCTTTGTAGCAATAGGGGCAACCTTTGCGGTAGTTTCAACAACCTTTGCAAGTCATCAAATGTAGTTTGTCCAAAAAACAAACCAACCCTTGTATCTGTAAGGTCAACCATTGCAGCAGCAAGGTCAACCCTTGTAGCACCAAACCCAACCTTTAAATCAACAAGGTTAAACCTTGCAAACACAAGGCCAACCCCGATAGCAGCAGGGCCAATAACTCTATTACCAGGGTCAGCAATTGTAGCACCCTTATAATCCATATGTTGTGCACAATGTTTATCCACCTTATGGTTATCAACGGCCTATGGCAGGTCAATATCAACCCTACCCTTGGTGAAATCCACCATATGGTCAGGGTATCCCTCAGTGGGGGAAAAATCAAGCCCCTTATGGTCAAAATCCTCCACTTTGGGGTAAAAACCCTTACCAACAAGGTTGGAATCCTTAGCCTAGGCCTTATCAAAGGCCTTACATTCCTTTCAACTTGCAATTTTCATTTCTAGCGACATTGGAATTTCCAGATGTCTCAAGGCTTACTAATGATCGATACTTCATTCACCTTATTAGCCTATAGTTCCCACTAAGATTCCTAGAGATTGCCCAAAATTTGAAGGAAAAACTAAAGAAGACCCTCAGGCCCATGTGATGACATATCACTTATGGTGTTCTTCCAATTCCTATGTTGACGATCTTATTCGTCTACGCCTCTTTCAGTGAAACTTGATAGGTGTTTCCGCAAAGTGGTACATCGAGTTGCCTCGAGGTACCTATGCCAACTTCAATTATTTGGCCATGGCCTTCCCCGCTCACTTCTATTTACCAATTCGTTATGAAACTGGTACCCACTTTCTCACATCTTTGAAACAGGATACTGTGACCCATATCTCTAATCACATCCATGAATGGAGACGTCAGTGTTGCTTCATCACGTTTTAAATCCCTGATGAGTTGTTAATTGAATGGTTCACCAAGTCATTCATAAACAAAATCAACGTAGACATAAAAATGGGAGGTTGTGTTGTCAAGGATCAAGCCATTTCCAGCGCCACATATTTGGATTTGGTTTATTCTCAATATAGCATGTTATATGAGATTTTACCTGATGCTACAAGGCCATCTTCAGAACCAACGTCTTCAAAGTCTGCATATGTACCTCCTTTTTATGGTATTATTGGATCAATCCCAAACTTCCACTAAAGCTTCTTCGAAGTAGAAATATATTTTGAATACTGGTTCCAATCCTCCTTCAAAAAACCCCTCAAATACTAGTAAAACCTTCGAGGTTAATTCCATCCAGTCTACCATATGATACCCCAAAATAGGATCCTCCTAAGGCATCTGTTGATGATGCCTCCAAATGTAAACCTAAGTATCCTTGCCCCATTTGTGAGGAAGATCATTACACCAAGGATTATCCCAGTCGTGCCGAAGTTAGTAATTTATTGAAAGGGACTCTAGTTGTACTAAAAGAGTTATTTCCATCACAGCAGACTCAATTGGTAGACCAACCACAATCCTCTTCCTCCTCAGGTTCTTAGGTTTACATGAGTGGTATAGTGCCTATTTCTTTTGCCACATGGTCAAACGATTATCAAACCCTTGAAAGTAGACGGTGGAAAAGGAAGCCACTGAAACACCTTCTAATTCCACTCCACCCAATTCTGGTCCTCTTCATATTGAGAGACCTAATAATGAATCCATCATCTGACCGCCCCCAAAAGGTGTGCTTTCGAAGTCATCCTATAATCCAAACATTAGAGCTACTCAACATTACAACATTGTCAAAGATTTAGCTCAAACGCCTTTAGCAATGTCTACATTGGAAGTTCTCCAAACTTGTCCGACACAACAGAAATCATTATTGTCTGCTATAGGAAGAATCGATCCTGCATATTCAAACTTGATCACTTTTGATATGGAATACCATATTCCTCGTCTTCCTCATCAAATTGCATTTTTTATTCAAGTCATTATAAAAGGAAAGATGATTCATTAGACTATCATTGATGAGGGTATTTCCACCTGCATCATGTATGTTTCATGTTGGAAAGCCATCTGCTCTCCACCTCTCAACCAGTCCTCGAACATCTTAGAAGCATTTGATGGCAGAGGCTCTCATCCTTATGGTATTCTCACAAGTTTTCCCATCACGTTGAAGGGAAAATTGTCGAGTTAGAAGTAGAAGTTGTAGATGCAAACCTGAATTACAACCTTCTACTTGGGTGAAGTTGGACCCATGCCATGTTTTATGTGGTGTCTTCTTTGTTCTGGGTGCTCTGTTTTCCTCATGTGGGGAATTGTCATCGTCGATCAATTATCTGTTTTCTCTTCTGGTTCCTCAAATGGCAATGTCCCATATGTGGGAAATACTGATATTCTGTATGGGAGCGTGGGGGCAGGTCTTTTCAAAGATTCTGCTTTAATGGGAACTTTTTCTCTCCCACCTCCACATGTTGCCTCGATCAACATGATCTCTACCTCCAATGATCCATGGATCATCCCTACTCTGGATCAGGTTGATTCTTTTGGTGATGCTATGCTGCTAAGTCCTTTAGAGCAAGCCTATCAAGAAGTTGTCTTGGCTTCAGTGGCTGCTTTAGAAAGTCATACTATTCTCAGTATGCACCTGGATACGTATTCGCAATCTCCTTGGCTTGGTTCTTGGGATTCTCCAGATCCCTTAAATGAGATATCCCCCACTGACGAGAGTATTGTTGAGGTTTTGTCTCTTGACGAAACTCCTTGAAATGATGCCCATCATCGTTCCTCGTTTCTTCCAAGTCTTAGTGAGATTCATTCGTGTCTTGAGGTTTTTGTTTCTCGTAACCCGACACATCCACTTCAAACACCTATTTTGGTGCACAAAGTTTTTTCTGAAGGTAATATGGGAAATATTACTGCAACCATGTCAATCAACATTTCCATTAAACTTGGAATTGTCAAGAACATTCACATTGGGGTTTCCTATTCTCCCGAAGAGATCAAGGCTTGCACTGACCTTTTTAAATAATTTTGTGATGTCTTCACTTGGTCATATGATGAAATTCCTGGTATTGATCTAGATATAGTGGTGCACGAAATACCCACGTATCCTAATGTGAAGCTCGTTCGTCAACAGCTTCGTCCAGTGCATCCCAGAAAAGTCGTTTCTATTAAGGGTGAAGTTGAAAAACTTCTAAAGGTTGGTTTTATTTACCCTATCCCATTGACATATTGGGTTTCTAATATCGTACATGTTACTAAAAAGTAGGAAGTAATCCTAGTTTGTGTTGATTACTGTGATTTCAATCATGCGTGCCCTAAATACAATTATCCCACTCCCTTTATTGATCAGATCATTGATGAGTGTGCAGGGAGTGAGATCTTCTCTTTTATGGATGGTTTTTCTAGTTATAACCAGATTAACATATTACCTGTTGATCAACACAAGACTTCTTTCATCTGTCCATGGGGGGATTTTTCTTATAAGAAGCTCCCTTTCGATCTCAAAAATGTTGGTGATACCTTTTAGAGAGAAATGTCAAATTCCTTTCATGATATTAAACACACTTTTCAACCTTATTTAGATGACTTACCAGCTCCTTCTACTAAGTGACCATCCCGACCACCTTCGAGCAATTTTTCTACGTTGTTGACACTATAATATTTATCTCAATTCGCACAAATGTGTCTTCTGCATCAAATCTGGTTGGCTCTTGGGTTTTTTTGTGTCCAAAGAAGGCATCTGAATAGATCCTCTAAAAGTTGAGGCTATTGTAAATCTACCCCCTCCTTCATCACTGCACCGATTACAGAGTTTGCAAGGGAAGGCCAATATTCTTCGTCACTTTGTCCCTAATTATGTTGAGCTTGCCAAGGAATTTACTCGCTTATTTAAAAAGGGGATCTCATTCATTTTGGATGAAATTTACCAACAATCTTTCGATGCTCTAAAGAAAACACGCATTAGTACTCCTTTATTGCATCCCCCCGATTACCACCGCGATTATTTCGTGGCCACAGCTGACAATGGCAATGAACATGTGGTTTATTATTTGAGTCGAAATATTATTAACATAGAAACCTGATATGCTCATGTCGAGAAGCTTTCCTTAGTAGCAGTTCATGTTGTTACACAATTTCGCCATTATATACTTCTACGGAAGACCATGGTAATTTCTGACTGTAACCCCATGACTTATATTTTGACTCGTCAATTGCTTGGCGGTAAATACTCTAAAAGGATCGTTATCCTGTAAGATTTTGATTTGGATTTTACTTCCGCCAAATCAAAGAACTCATTAGTTTTTTCCAAATTGATCTGTGCCCTTCCTTCTACAAATGCCTCCACTGACTTTACCAAGAAAATTCCTGATGAAACTTTGTTTCTCATCAGTACTCTCGACCCATGGTATGGAGATATCATTTTTTATCTCCAGACACAAACTTTCCAATCCGAGTTGTCTCGATTAGGCCGACGTCGCATTCGTCGTCAGTCTCAACCTTATCAGATTATTAGTGATACGTTGCACCGAGTCGGTGTTGATTATGTTCTTCACAGATGTCTAACAATTGAAGAGGTTGAGTGAGTTTAGAATGAATACCACTCCAGGGCATGTGGTGGTCACATGTCAAGCTATCCCACTACTCAAAAGGTCCTTCGTGCTAGTTATTTCTGGCCTTCTATCTTCAAAGATTGTATTTTGGCAGTTCAAAAGTGCCATGAAGATTTACAACCGCAAACAGCTCACCAACACCCTTACACCCAGTTGTTACCATTGGTCCATTCGCTAAATGGGGAATAGATTTCATGACCTGTAACCCTTGCTTGGTCGGTGGGCATGGATATATCATCGTCATCGTCAACTCTTTTACTAAATGGGCTGAGGCAATGTCCACATATAATGTTGATGGTACAATTGCTGCTTAGTTCCTCTTTAACCATGTCACAGTTTGTTTTGGCATCCCTCAAGCCATTTTCATTGATGACGGATCACATTTTTGTCAGTACATGATGGCAGAGCTTACTGCTCAGTTGGGTCTTTTCCATGACAGCTCAACTCCTTACTACCCACAAGCCAATGGCCAAGTTGAAGCGATTAATAAAGTCTTGATTACTATGCTTCAACATACCATTGGTAAGCATAAAAAGGATTGGCATATCATGCTTTTCTCAACTCTTTGGTCTTATTGAAGAATGGCTAAGACAACCACCAGTTTCACTCCATTCCATTTGGTATATGGTTTAGAGGCGACACTCCCTATCGAGTGTGAGATTCCTTCATTAAAACTAGCTATTGAGCTACTCCTTGATACCTCACCTCAAGAGGAGCGGTTACTTTGTCTCAAGAGGCTTGATGAGATCCGTCGTATCGCTACAATGGTTATCGAAGCACAGAAAAAAATAAAATAAAATAAATAAAAAGAGTTAAATCTCATTATGATAAAACTGTTCTCCACGAGTTTTCACTAAAGGTGACTTGGTCTTACTGTATGACCAAGCCAACAATAAGTTGGGAGCTGGGAAGTTTGAACCAATGTGGCACAGGCCATATATCTTTAAATTTGTCTTGCAAAAAGGTGCCTATGATCTGGTTGACTATGAAGGTAATGTGTTAGCACAACCCCGCCACAGGATTTATCTAAAAAATTATTATGTGTGAGTTTTGTGTAATTACTTTTGTACATTAGTGTGTGAATTCATTGGTGTGCATTTTGATTTTTTGGTGTGATTGTTTTCTTTGCAAACATGTTTCCTCTGCTTACCTTGTGTTCCACTTGGTTTGTAGATGTCATCAAACCATTATGTTGGTTTTGCTAATGGTGTTTGTCATAGCACACGGAACTTATCCTCAACAGCTTGGGCACTCTTCGCCCCTGATGGCAAGTTGATCAATTTACAAGGTATTTTCCCGGGACAAACAACTAATAATATTTCCGAGTACATTGCAGTTATTGAACTCTTATCAGAAGCAATTTCTCTCAGAATTAGAAATTTGGTTTTTAAGTTAGATTCATAACTCATTGTGCTACAATTAAATGGTCATTATTCAGTAAGAAATCCACAAATTTTGCACATGTATCTACGTGTTCGATTACTAGAAAGAAATTTTAATTATATCACATATCAAGACCTTCCATGGAATTTGAATACGTTAATAGATATATTAGAAATTTATGTTTTAGATAGACATTTGCGTCACTTATATACATTTTGCACATGTATATACTTGTTTGATTACTGGAAAGAAATTTTGATTATATCACATATCAACACATTCCATGAAATTTGAATACATTAACAGATGCATTAGAAAATTATGTTTTATATAGACATTTGCGTCACTTATAAAAAATTAAAAAACCGATCACATCATCATGATATATGAACACATAAGTAGACAATAGAAACATGCATATATATATATATATATATATATATATATATATATATATATATATATATATATATATATATATATATATATATATCGATTCTGTCAAAGTTTGTTCATCAAAATCTCAAAAATAGTGTTATGAGAAACATGGCTTTCAAAGCCTACAATAGTGCTAATCAACATGACTAGGAACAGGATATTCGCCCACATGATGCTCATGATAGCATGAGACCACTCTAATCACTTGGCCTAATAACCAACACATTCTCACGGACACTCCTACTGTATGCCTCTGGTATCGCAACAGAACGTCATCTATAGTCACGTATTCTGGAATCCCTTGAGTAATCACTTCCAAATTTCGCTCCAACTCTACTATAGGATCTGCTCCTTCCTTATATGGAGCATCTTCTATTTAATGTGCTACTCGCCATGCTATTGGCGACATGCTGGGAAGCCTTTCCTATCCCACATCTGCAAAATTATCACAAGTAAACTCAGATACACTTCAAACAAAAAAATCATAAAACTTGAAAAATTCCAAAAAAAACAAGTTTTACCTACATCAGTCCACTGTGCACCCAGTGGTAGAGGAAGATCTGGATCTCCTTTGAATTTTGTGCCCGCATAGGCATAGTCATCCATGACGATCAATTGTTTCATTTATCCAACCAAAGAATGGCACAAGGAAATGAATCTGTTGATCTCCTCCCCCTCGAGGCATGATCTCACTCCATCTGAGCAACCTCGAATCTTGTGGAGCTGGATCGTCCACCTCTACCCACTGGTATCGAAATAGGGGCACATGCTCCAAAAATAATGTGACCAAAATTGATCCAAAGCCAAACTACTTCAAGTTTCCTAACTTGCCTTTGGTCAGTTGTCTCTTCATGTTGACCAACAGTCCTTCGCACCAGTTGAACACTCTTGGAGCAAGACAATACACTGCATATTGTAATTGTGATTTCATTTCCTCATGCAATGCCTGCGCCCCAGCTATACGGGCCATGCTGTGTAGAATCGTCCTTAAGGGAAGGTTGTCGATGGTTGCTATCTTCACCTTCCCGCTCACAATTGTCTTTGTACCCAGGCAATGCCTTCTGATCAAGGTATTGGTGCTCTCTCCTCCAGTAAGAGCTCCAAAGAGTTGGACCCACTCCCCTCTTCTGGAAAATCGAGTGATGAAGTAGATTTCAGCTACTTCTAGTTCCAGTTCTTGATCTCCAATGATGAATATATGGTGATCAACATCCCATAGTCTAATGAGATATTATAGTAGCTCATTTTGAGCTCTTAGTCTCGAGGTTCAGAAGAACTTCAGTAATCCGTAGTCCTTAAAGCATTGACACATTCAATGCTTTGTGAAGCTTGGTGATCTTCTGCCTTGTGGCCTCTTTCTTTCCATTCAATGGTCATGTCTGTCGAAATCTCCTGCAAACAACCCATAAACAACATTTAGATGCCTTTCCACAAATCAAAATCTTGAAAAATATGATTCAGAGAGAGGATTTCTCATTCTATTTTCCACTATGCGTCCAGCACGACTGTCTGAATTATTTTCACATTGGCAGTGCGAGGGTCTTTTGGACTGTGGGGCGATTAGTGCGGATCCAATGATTAGACTTGCATTGATCACCCCCGATAATAAAATTGAAAATCCTCCTCCTACATAGTAAAAAAATCCTATGAAATGGCATGAAATAAGTATGAAAATCAAGAGAAAGGGAAGAGCTCTTACCTGCAACTGATGGTTCATGAAATGGTGCCCTAGATCTCCCACACTGCTTGCCTGAAGAATCAAGAAAAATGGGGTAAAATGCATTCTCCAATTTACTCCAAGTGAAATGGTAAAAATGTTTTTACTTTTGGTCTATTTATGAGTTTTAAACACATTTTTTCCAACATTTTGTTATTTTTTCTCGATATCAGTGATGTGTGGTTGTCTTTGTGTAGTTACAGGATCTTTTTTGTGGTAACAATGATCTTTTTTAACCAATTCAATGAGTTTTTGTTTTATCTCTTTTTTGGACTCGTTAAATAAATGAAAAAGGAACCCCCCTGGAGTCATATTTAAGCTCTTTTCTGACTCTCAAAATATGAAAAGATCATCAAGTACTTGTATTTTCGAACTTGTTAAATTAAATGAATTGATGTACAATATACATTTACCCCTTTTTTGAGCTGGGATTGACTATTTACGAAAAAGGAACACCTTGGTCGACATGGTCAAGAGGTTCTCTCGAATATTATTTTCTACCTTTTCGGGTTCAAGAGACAAATTACGAAAAGGGACCTAATGGAGTTTTATTTTTCATCTCTTTTTCAAACTCTCTAAATATGAAAAAGACACCAAGTTACTCTTCCATCAGACTCGTAAAAGTTAAACAACAAAATACTTGTCATCATGATGAGACCGAGTTTCTCCTTCCTATGACTCGTAAAACTTACTAGGATGGATTCATTCGAAGAATGAACTTATACGACAAGCATTTGTTATCCCCTTCAAGCTTGTGATTAAAAATAATTGGGGTACTCACTAGAAATGGTGGGGAAAAAATGAAAGTGAAACATCTCTTGTATAGGAAACATGTTGCTCTTGAACATGACACTCATATATTTCTCATGTCGGGTTTGGGATATCCTCACTCAGTCACTTGTCTTTGAGGTTTGGGTGATCCATTTGCCTCTCATCTGACTATTCCACTTTGTCATCATGACCCTTGGTCCTATTTTGAGTCAAATGTTGCCACACTCTAGAATCATGTCGCCGATAAGTTCAAGAGAATTCCTATCTATAGTTTATTACCTATACCTTGTCTAACCTTTTGCTACAGTCTTGGATCATACTCATTTATTCCACTTTATTCCTTGTTTTGTGTCAATGATGAGGGAATCATTATGGCCCTCCTTCGATGGGTCACTTCCTGTCGACTTCAGCTCATTATCCAAGAAGATGACTTAGAGACTCCCCTTTCAATACCTTAGAGATTGCATGTCTTAATGGCAAGTTCTTTACATCTAACGACAGGTTTTCATCATTGACCTTTGATCAGATCATTCCACGAGTGTTCAGCTTCAGCTTCATTTTTTCACATTCATGGATTGTACTGTCATACCTTGAGCGACATTGTCATTATTGGTGGTTTCTCTCGTGCCTTTTAAGGGTTCACATCATTGGCCGATAATCAGGTGGTTTTCTAGCATGTTTGACTTCATTCACATCTTAGAATTTTTATTTTGATCGGGTTGGGATGGAGCACAAGACCCTGAGTTGTGTCTAATATAACTCAGGACGCGTGGACTTATGTATTTTTCATGATCGTATACATATTTCCTCTATACAGATGGCTATGACCATATCGTGGGACCTTATATTTATGATGACGATGATCCTTCTATATCGGGTGGTTACGTCCATACCTTGGATCTTAGACTTCTAGAAGATCATTTTCATTCAGATGGCTATGCCCATACCGTGGATCTTTTCACATGGTCCTTCCTATCCGGATGGTTGTGTCCATACCGTGGATTCATGATTTGATATCAGATATGTATATCTGTATGCGTCCTTCATTTCCAGGTCTCCTGACAGTGTTTGTTCTCATCCTTGAAAAATATCATAAAGCATCTCAGCCATCACTCCTTGTTCTGCCTTCATGCTTTAGGGGGCATTTGTTACAAAGTATTTTGTCACACCTCCTGTAGTTTCCTGTGTCATACCCCGACGTGCCCAAAACTTGGCAAATATGCAGTGTACCCATCCTGATATGCAGTCCAGATCCTCCCTAAATAACTAATCAAAACATGCCTTGAGCCTTCCCTAAAGAAGTAAGCTCAAAACCATAATTTTAGGTTCAGTGCGACTACAATGCTGCCTGCTCGTGCTGAAGATGGGTTGCACCATACTAGCCTCATGCTGTCAGCATGGTTTTTACTTGGAAACTCATGTTGATCCCTAAAAGTCAAGTTTTCCAAAGAGGACAAGAAGCTTTGTGATCTATAGGCTTCCAGAATGATGAGTTTGAGGTTGCTCATTGTGGATGTGGTCAAATTCTCCCAATATTTCCCTTTTATCTTATCCCTATGATATTCCTCCTTGAGATGAGGGCATTCCCCTATGTTTGGTAAGATCTTAACTCCCTCTCCCCGCCTATATATTCATCCTCTTCCATTCCCAAATGTTTGGTCTCTAGTTATTAGCACCTTTACGTTGAGATAGTGCCTACATGCTATTCACTTTGGCTTGGAGAAGGAGTGCTTGGAGAGCTTGAGTTTGGACTTGGACATTCACTCAAGAAGGGCTTATTAACATCAAGGCCTAGGTTGTATGCTTCCTCTTTTATTCATTAATATATATAATTGTTGGTTCGCTTTCCATGAATTCTTGTGTCAATGCATCATTTATCTTAATGCTCCTTGATCGGCTAAGTGGATTACATTCGATTATTCTTGTTGCACTTGTATTCTTTGTTGTGTATTTGGCCTCTTGTTTAGGTATTCAAACACTATGAACAGTAAGGACTAAGCCTAAGGAGCAAGTGATCAAGATCTTCAACAAAGGAGTGTGTTATAGCATCAGAATGAGGTATATCTCCTTCCTCTTCTCTCATTTCAATTGTAATTTAGGAAAGTGTCTCGTAGATTGTCACATTGGTTGCTAGTCCCACTCATTGGGCTAGAGCGATCGTCTCTGTCCACAGAGAGGATTTACCTAGACAACAATATCCGAATTGAAAAACACATAGTTGTAGTTGTCCCTAAATCGGACTAAGGATGCACAAAGCCACTGACCTAGTAACCCTTGAACATGACTGTGGGTTGCTATAAAGCCAGATTGTGTGCCTCGGTGGGCCTAGGAATCCTTGTCGGTGAATGGAGAGATATACGGTAAAGCCAAGAGGTGGATTTTCTCTCTGTTGGGCCTAGTGGTTCCATGATGGAATGCATGGTAAATCCTAGAGAGTATGTCTCAGTATAGGTCCTAGTGATGCCTGGGTCGGACTGCAGATGCACGGTAAATCCTAAGGGACTAAGAGGCACTCAAATTCCTCACAATGTAGGTGGAGCACTCTGGTGGAATCCACATTGTTTGGTGTTTTTGATGTGTTCTATGAGTCCCACATTCACTCTTGGAATATGGCATGGGTTGATTGGCCGAAGAGAGACTTGGCTTAGCCAATCTATGGTCAGGTGGAACGTGGTAGTCCCATATCTAGTTGGTTCATTTCATTGATTAATGAGAAATGCATTCCATTTATTTTCATGTGTAAATGTGTTGGTGTATATATGGATTTTGATGGTTGATATGTTTATTGTATTTATGTTCCTATTATGCTGGTTATATGCACATTTTATGACAGTAGCTATGTACAGATCTCAGCATGTTTTTACTTGTATATGAATGGATAATGTGTCTATGACATGAGGAAACAATGGTTCATTGTATGAAATTTAGGTCATCATGGTGTTATTCGTTGTTATGATGCTAATGTGTTGGTTGAGATAGATCAGAAGATGCATATCATCAAAGTGAAGTTGCAGCATTGATCCTCGAGGCAAGCGCATGTCATCATATAGGTTTGTATGTTGGGCATGCAGGTATGTAGGTTAGGGATTGTTATATGAATTAGGGTTATATGCATTAGTTTTACGTACATGTCTTTTGATGTTATGGTTACGTACATGATAGATGATAGTTGATTAGCATAGTCATATGCACATGAGTTGGATAGTCAAGAATGATGGTAGCTTGTGGTTGTATGCATTGCTATTGTTGTTTTATGTTAGATAACTTCATGATTAAGTTATATGTTGTTGATGAGCATGATATATAGCTTATTTTTTTTATGTGCTATTAACTTGATGATTAGGTTTATTTCATTGAGATCATGATGTTATAATTTGGATTGGTCATATGCATGATGGTTATGTTCATTGCATTGAAGATCTTGATATTATATGTATTGTGTTAACCTGGTTTGACCTAAGCAGATGGTTATGGTTGCGATATTCAGGTATGAGCTGATATATTTGTGATATGGTGTCATACTAATCTAGACTAATCATACATATGTGATTGTTATGCATGATGACAAATGCTTATGAGCTTATGATGTAAACATGTTAGTTAGTTACTGCTATGGATATCATGATTTATGTTTGAGTTGATATGTTTTGAATTTGTATCGTGCTAACCTAGATTTATTGTGTAGACAAGATGGACTCCCCTAATATACATTAAGGTATGAGTTTTATTATGTCATATATTTGGTGTTTGGTTGTGTGATTATGACGTCTATTTGGTTTTTGAGTGTTTGGTGCCTAGTTGATTTATTTAACATGGTATGTTTGCAAGTTGGTTGAATGTTTGATGAAATTCATAATATAAGTGTGCATTCCAACGATATTGCTTTAAGATAGTTTTACTAACACATATTTGTTGAGACAGTTAAGATGTACTTGATTGTAGTAGATGATAGTTGTAGCATTATGTCTAATGACTATGAGGTGACTATGGATTATCACGTGATTGTTTGGAAAAGTTGATTTCAAATTGATAGATGTGATTGTCTTGATATTTGGAACATGTGGTTGACATGTAGGAAACGTGCTTGGTATTAGCATGACGACGTAATAATTGATGTGTTTATATAACTAACAGTCGGGTGATGTGACAGTGCATAGTAACACCCAATTGTAGCAAGGAAAAGGTCAAAGAAAGGAATTGGGCAAGAATTCCTTTAGCTACATTTGGAAACCCAAATTCCAAACAAATGAGTGCTTTGCATGCATGAAGTCTTATTAACCTTGACCTTGTGTGACATTATGGGGATATATGTTATATTCATGAACATCTACTTGACAGGTATATTAACTAGTCTTTAGTTACAAGTGGATCTTTCAAAGGATTGGAGTCCCTTGAGAGATGGTGTGGATGTGTTTAGTTGCAAGCAACGTGCTTGGCACAATAAGATGAGGTAACTAATGTATTGTTATGTTTATTTATGCACTAATAGTTATATGTTAATGACAACATGATGCAAGGAGATGCATGGCAAGAGAGGTTGCCATGAAATCTTGAAGAAGACTCAGGTTGAGCTTTCCTTGGGAACCATGGGGATTGAGACATTATGTAGGTTGATTGCTTTTGGTCTTTTGGTGAATTTTTGTGCTTGATTTGCAGTTTTGTTTGCGTCTTGTGCTTTTACTCTTTTGTGATTTTCTTGCGCTTGATTTGCGGTTTTTTTTCTTCTAGTGCATGATCATGCCACTTTGGTTGTGGTGTTGTATTGTTGTCATTGGTTTTCATGATCTTCTTCTTGTTTTTTTCTTGGCTTTCCTTTTGTGTTTTGAGTCTTTGGAATTGGTTGGGAAAGAGGAAAGTTAACGGAGATCGGGGAGAGATGTGTGGTACCCAATAGATAATGTAAGACATAGATGAAGCTTGGTGTATGAGTAAGCGAAACGGAAGATAAGACTATGACAGTCAGTTGGACTGGTTGGGTCCATTGTTGTAAATGGACGGTCGTAGTGCAAACATGAGAAGGGTAACCAAAAAAGGTAAAGTAAATGGATCTATGGTAAGGTGCCGGATGCCTTGGCTATGTTGGGAACTGTTGTTCTCAATGTTGTGCATGTTGTGCACAAATAAGTAAGTTCTCTTAACCTTGACCTTGATATTTGGTAATTATGTTATGATCATGATTATGCTGATGTTTATATATGTATATATGTATGTATATATGTCGTTGACTGGAAGGATGATGATTGGTTTATGCTAATGATTATATATGTATGTATCTATGTATCTCTGTCATTGTCCGACAGGGTTGTCAAGAATCATTCTTGTGAAGGAATGATTCCTTACACAGACAAATGGCATGAAGAGATTCTTGGTTCATGAGAAATCAAGTGGGAAGAGTAATCATGAAAAATATATGAGGTTAGTATCATGTGAATATGAATTTATATTGTATGCTTGTATTATGCCTATGCCTATGTTATGGACAGGTTATACTGAGGGATACATTAGCAAAGTGAAAACAATGTGGTCTGCAGCATGCTAGGACAAGCATGGATAAGACACTAGAAGCAAGGTTGCTTGGTAAAGAGTCAGTGTGGTTTTGGATGGGTGGTATGACTATTGTGCATATGTTGTATATGATGTACTTGTTACACCTGTGATGTTGTATGCATGTGATGTGTTGTATATTTAGTGTGTGTACATGTTGATTATGTAATGTTATGTACATGGTGTAGTATAGATATTGTTGTATGAATGTTGGACATGTGGTATTGTGTACATATTGTATTGTGCACATGTTGGAAATGTAGTGCTATGTACAAGTGGTGTTGAGTGCATGTTGTACATGTGGTGCTATGTACATGTGGTGTTGTGTGCATGATTTTACAAGTGGTATTGTGTGCAAGTGGTGTTGTGTACATGTCGTGCATGTGGATTTGTGTACATGTGGTGTCGCATACATTTCATGCATGTGGTATTGTATACATGTTGTACGAGGGGTGTAGTGTACATGTGGAATTGTGTACATGTTGTGCAAGTGGCGTCGTGTACATGTGATGTTGTGCACACGTTGTGCAAGTGGTGTGATTTACAAGTGGGTATTGTGTACATGTTCTACATATGGTATTGGTGCAGGTGTGGTATTGTATGCATGGCATACACGTTGTGTTGAGGGCATGCCGTACTAGATATGTGCATTGTGTAGGTGCATGTATTGGGTGCTGTTGTACATCGGGTATAGATGTATTGTGTTGTGTTATATGCTAGGTGTAGGTGTATGTATTATGTTATGCACTGGATGTAGGTGTATGTATTATATTGTATACACTGAGTGTAGAGGAGAATGCACTGGGTGATTGTCGGATGTGGAAACCGATCCAGAGTGTGTACATAATAAAGACAAAGGTAGAATCTAAGGATTGATGAAAGGATAAGTATCAACATTTTACTTCAGTTTTATTATGCATGTGATTTATGACTATGGTATATGATGATTATATGTGATCTATGATTTTGGTTTATGATGGTTACATGTGATTTATGATTTTGATGGTTATGTTTTGAGCTAACTTGATGTGATATTTTTATACATGTTGATTTGGCCAAATATGCTAGTTTGACTTGTTGTGACAGGAAGTGAACAGGATTGCAAATGTACCTTATTGATGAACCACTAATGAGGTGTGATTTGAAGTTATTTCAATTTATTTGAATTTAATGGAAATTATGTGCTTGGAACAGGAATGCATGAACATGCCCGGTTGGGTGGTTGAAATCGATTGCAAGAATTAGTAGAGACAATGAAAGAAATTGAAACATGCAGCAGCATGTTGGTAAAACACTTCAAGAGTAGAGCCATTGTGGGACATTGGTACCCAATAGTGTCCATTAATTTCCATGAGCATGTTATGTCCGGTATGATGGTTGAGGTAGTTATATGCCTTGGTTTTGTATCTTCCTATGCGAGGAAGCCTTGCCAAGGGATGGATCACCCAGGTTAGGGGATTCCGGGGAACTTGGAAGGTGAGTGACTGCACAGAAGGGGGTGACTGGATTTCCCTAGGGACTGTGTAGCAAAGAAGGGAAGGTCGTGGATATATTGTTTTTGGTCATTAGCATTGCCATATGGAATCAAATGCACATTGGGGGTGCATCCTGGAACAATGAGTCGGTAACTATTCGCTAAAAGGATAAGTGGCGTAGGATTGCAACATTGGAAATTAAATGTCGATTTGACTTTGTGGTGGATTCTAGACTTCTTGGGAAGGAGGTGAATCCTGGTATTACTTTGAGGGTGAAGGTGTGAGCCTCGATATTCCCTTGTTGCAGATGTAGGCATCATATCCTTCTATTCTCATGTTGAAAAAATGTGCATATGTGTATATGTGTGTATTATTGTAAATACCATAATGGGTTGTGTTATAAAGCTCCAGTATGCGGTATGGATGTTATATTGTCATGTTTTCATGATGTTTTTCTTTTGAGCAGGTCTTTCATTGTAGATACTGCAACGAGATGTGTTATAAAGCTCCATGGGAAGTATGTTTTTTTTTTTTTTTTTTTTTTTTAGTAGTCTTGTTGGTTATAGGAGTCGCTGAACACCGAGGATGGTATCCCCCAAGGGCGAGGGTTCTATAACAGCCCTGGTTAAAAACTCATGTAAAATATATAATACCGCGATTGATGGGACACCTATGTAATAGCCCTAGTGAAAATTCCATGTAAAAATATATAAATACCACGGATGATGGGACACGTATTCCAAGATGAATGGTGGGAAATACATCCTAGTGGGTGTTCATTTGGTTGTTTATGGCTAAAGGGAATTGGAAAAGGAAATTACTAAGGCATTAAAGAGGCAAAAAGGTATTTTGACACATTTATTTATGAAAATAATGGAAATTGGGAGAAAATGAAGCTGAAAGGTCATAGGTTGAATGTAAGGAGGAAATTGAAGGAAAATAATGGAAAATGAAAAAAATGGAAGCCTCATTAATAAAAAGGCTTATGAGGATCAATGGGAAAGACTTGGTTAGTGTAACCTTTTGTTAGTTTATCTTTGGAGCTCTTTCATTATTCTCTCTCTCTCATACTCTTGGACACTTAGAGTTTTCTTAGAGCACTTTGGCATTGGAGCAAGAAAGGAAAAGAAGGCAAGAGGAAGAAAAGATCAAGCAAGAAAAGGCAGGATCAAGTAGTTACAGCAGGCTTCATTACAGGTATCAACTTGCATGTGTATTTTCCTTCCTATATTTGGCATGCATGGGATTGCATGTATTTCTTTTCTACCATGGCATGGGTTTTTCCAGGTGTGACAATATTTTCAACCTAGCCTTGCCATTTCCTAATAGATTTGATGAGATGGGTTCTCTCATTCGGTTTATGTGGGATGTTTGGATTGGATTTGAAGCCGAGTGGAGTGGATCTTAGAATTGAAAAACACATGGTGGTAGTGGCCCCTGAACCGTACTAAGGATGAACGAAGCCACTATCCTAGTAACCCCTGAACCGAACTATGGGTTGCGATAAAGCTAGATTGTGTGCCTCGGTGGGCCTAGGAATCATTGTTGGTGAATGGCGGGATATACAGTAAAGCCAAGAGGTGGATTTTATCTCCATTGGGCCTATTGATTCCGAGATGGAATGCATGGTAAATCCTAGAGAGTATGTCTTGGTGTAGGGCCTAGTGATCCCTGGATGAAACTGCAGATGCACGATAAAGCCTGAGAGACTAGGAGGCACTAAAATTTCTCACGGTGTCGGTCGTGGACTCTGGTGGAATCCACATTGATTGGTGTTTTTGATGTGTTATATGAGTCCCACATTCATGCTTGGAATATGGCACTGAGGTGATTAGCCGAAGAGAGACTTAGCTCAGCCAATCTATGGTCGGGTGGAACATGGTAGTCCCATCTCTAGTTGGTTCATTGCATTTATTAATGAGAAATTCATTCCATTGATTTTCATGTGTAAATGTACTGGTGTATATATGGATTTTGATGGTTGATATTTTTATTGTATTTTTGTTCCTATTATGCTAGTTATATGCACATTTTATGACAATAACTATGTATGGCTCTGAGCATGTTTTTACTTGTATATGAATGGATAATGTGTCTATGACCTAATAAGTGATAAGGCAACAAAATACATAAGGAAACAATGGTTCATGACAATTCTCAGATAAGTATGAGGTCCCTACACTTAATTCTATTATTTACACTTGTAGGTTACATGTCTATGATATGTTTGATGAAATGCATGTTGTGGCTAGTAGGGTTTGGTTAAGGTCTTGATCAACTATTTACTTTTGCAATGTTGTTTCCCTATACTTTACTTGATTCTAAGCTTTTATTCCATTCTAGGCAGTGGTCTGGCCTCTAGGCCTAAAAAAGTGGCTTAAATCTTGGATTCACTGGCAGAGGACTGGCAAGTTTGGTCCACAGACACTGGTATGTAGGCCTACGAGAGTGAATTTAGGTCTGTGGTCACTCCCTTTCCCATAGCATGAGAGAAACTATGACCTCAGAGGTGCAAAACAACAGTGTGACCTAGTGACAGGTTGTCTAAGTGGTTGACTTGTCTTCTAAGGATTCTGTTGATGATGTTGGATGACAATGTGTGATATTCCATCGATTCCACTTCCTTAAGGTCACCTAGGAGGTTGAATTTGATCATAGTAGCCTCTCATCTCATGTTTACCCCAGTTGGCATGGTTACTTGGGTGGATGTGGGAGGAGGGTGTTACACTGTATTCCATGCTGTATGGTGACCAAAACATCCTAGTGGGTGTTCATTTTGGTTATTATGGCTAAAGGAAATTGGAAAAGGCAATGGAAAAGGCTTTCGAAAGGCATGAGGCATTTATTCGCATTTTATTTATGAAAATAAAGGAAATTAGGATAAAAGGAAGGTGAAAGGTCACAGGTTGCATGTGAGGGGGAAATTGAAGGAAAATAATGGAAAATGAAGAAAATAGAGGCCTCAATGGTTAAAAAGGCTTATGAGGATTAGTTGGAAAGCTTGGTCAGTTCAGTTTTGGAGCCCTCTCATTATTCGCTCTCTCACACACACTCTTGGACACTCAGAGTTTTCTTGGAGAACTTTGGCATTGGATCAAGAAAGGCAAAGAAGGCAAGAGGAAGGAATGAGCAAGCAAGGAAGAGCGGGATCAAGCAGCTATAGCAAGATTCTTTGTAGGTATCAATTTGCATGTCTGATTTCGTTACTAGATTTAGCATGCATGGCATTACATGTGGTTCTTTTCTGTCATGGCATGGTTTTTTCTAGGTTTGACAGTGTTTTCAACCTAGCCTTACCATTTACGGATAGCCATGATGAGATAGGTTCTCATACTTCGGTTGAGATGGATAGCCAGATGGATTCGAAGTTGAGTGGGGTGGATCTCCAGAATGAAAAACACATGGCCTAGTGGTCCCTGAACTGGACTGTGGATCACGGTAAAGCAACTGGCCTAGTAACCCCTAAGCCAGAATGTGGGTTGCGTTAATGCTAGGATTGTGTGCCTCAGTGGGCCTAGGAATCCTTTCCATTGAATGGTGGGATAAATGGTAAAGCCAATAGGTGGATTTCTCTCCTTTGGGCCTAGTAGTCCCAAGATGGGATGTATGGTAAAGCCTAGAGAGTGGGTCTCAATGTAGGGCCCAATGATCCTTAGATCAAACTGTGGATTATAGTAAATCCTGAGAGACTAGGAGGCACTAAAAGTCCTCATGGTGTAGGCAGAGAACTCTGGTAGCATTCATGTTTTTTTTTTCTTTTTGGTTGGTTAAGAGTTCCACATTCATTTTTGGAATATGGCATGGGGGTGATTGGCTGAAGAGAGATTTGGCTCAGCCAATCTATGGTCAGGTGGAATGTGGTAGTCCCATCCCCGATTGGTTTCTACATTCATTAATGAGAAATTCATTCTCTTGTCTTTTCATTTGTAAATGTATTGGTTTATATGTGGATTCTATGGTTGATGTATTCATATTATTTATGTTGTTATTTTTTTGGTTATGAGCATGTATTCTGATAATGATGATGTATGGCTCTCCCCATGTTTCTATTTGTAAATGAATAAACAATGTATCTATGACCTAATAGATGGTACTGCAGCTAATGATGTAAGTGAACAATGATTCTTAGCAATTCTCAGATAAGTATAAGACCCCTATGTTCATATCTATTATTTAAACATAGGGGTCTTATACTTATCTAAGAATCGCTAAGAATCATTGTTCCCTTACATCATCAGTTGCAGTACCATATATTAGGTCATAGATACATTGTTTATTCATTTACAAATAGAAACATGAGGAGAGCCATACATCATCACTGTCAGATTACATGTCCACCTGTCAACCAAAAACTAACTCCAGGACTAGGATGTGTTTAATGGATTCCAAAAGTTATAGCAATATCTAGGCAGTGGCTGGAATTCTAGGCTTGAAAAGTGCCTTAAATTCCCCGGAATATGGCATAGGTCTTCTCGAAATAGTCCTTGGACGCAAGCATGCAGGCTTGTGGGAGCATCCAAAGGTCTCTGGACACTGGCATGCCCATAGCATGGGAGCGTCCAGAGGTTTAATAGCTTAAAAACTCAATGGGACCCAGGTGTTGGTTAGCAGAAAGGTTGGAATGTTTCCTAGGGGTCCTATTGTTGATGTTGAAGGTCTGTATGGTGTGTTTTCGTCGGTTCCACTTCCTTAAGGTCACTTAGGAGGTTGAATCATATCATAGTAGCCTCTCGTAACATGGTTACCCCCATTGATCGGTTACTTGGGTATATGTGGGAGGAGGGTGCTACAAGGATAAAGAAAACTTTGCATTGGTTAGAAAGGGAAAGAAGGGAAAAGGGAAGAAATCTCAAACCAAACCAGAATCCAGCCAAGGGGTCAAGAAGAAATATTTATCCAAAATTAAATGCTTCAATTGTCATGAATTCGGGCACTATTCCATGAAGTGTCCACAAAAAAAGGAAAGAAAGAATACCTCTGGAGGAGTAGCTTGTAAAGCCTTATCTTCAAAGTTCTATATTGACTTTACCCTTATCGCGTGCATGACCAACACAGTTATGGGGAGAGTGTGGTACCTGGAATCAGTTGCATTGTTCCACATGACAAGGTGTAGATATTTTTCCAGTGATCTGGAGGAGAAAGATTTGCAGATACACATTAAGTTGGGGGATGATGAAAGGTACAACATGACCGAGATTGGTACACTCACCTTTCAAAGGGAGTCGAACTCCCCTCTCAGGCTCAAGGATGTCATGTTCGTTCTGGGCCTAAAGAAAAATCTCATATTTGTTACAGTTTTGGAAGACCATGGTTATGATGTGATCTTCAACAAAGGAAAGTCATTCCTAAGACAAATAGCCATGGGACAAGTGAAGCAAACCATGGTTCATGTGAAGAACACGTATAAGCTAGATGTGGAATAATTTGTTGCATTAAGAACTAAGGCAGAGAAAGTTCAGGGTCACGATGTCGGTGAACTTTGGCACAGAATACTTGGCCATTTTCGTCATGGGGCCTTGAATAGTATGCAACAAATAACCATTGGCCTTCCCAAAGGAGCACTTGAGCATTAGGATGTATGCAAAGGATGTACTTTTGGGAAGTATACAAAATCCACATTCCATGATGATAACATCAAAGCACATGCAATCCTAGAAACGATCCACTCCGATGTCTGTGGGCCTTTCTCGACATCCTCCACTACCAGACACAATATTTTATCATTTTTTATTGATAACTTCTAAAGGAAGTGCTAGATCTTCTTCATGCAGAAGAAAGATGAGACATTCTCCAAGTTTGTAGAATTCAAGGCATTAGTTGACAAAAAAACTGGTAAGAAGGTGAAGCCCCTTAGGAGCAATAATGGAGGTGAGTACGTATCAAATGAATTCAATAATTTCTCTGCAAAAGAAGGCATTCGACTTGAGTTGATAGCACACCACAACCCACAATATAATGGGGTGGTTGAGAGAAAGAACCATAGCGTTGTGGGATCCATGAGAGCAATGTTGCATGACCAAGGCCTACCTCTACATTTGTGGGCTAAGGCATGAAACACAACAGTCTATTTGTAGAACTAGAGTCCTCATCAGATTCTTGGTATGATTACACCAGAGGAGGATTTCTCAGGGAGGAAGCCAGATGTGTTGCACTTTAGGATTTTTGGAGCCTTTGTTTACTGCCATGTCTCTAAAGAATCAAGGAAGAAGCTTGATCCAATAATAGATTTGGGGGTATTTGTGGGTTACACATAAACTCCACACAACTATCATGTGTACTTTCCATCCCTCAGAATGACAATTGTGCGAAGGGATGTAAAGTTTGATGAGGAGAAAGTGATGCAGTTCTCTCTTGAGAGGGAGCTTCAGATCCCACCAAAAGAGGAGATTTTAGCTCCAAAGGAGGAGCCTCAGGAAGTTGTGGAGAAGCCAAAAATTGAGGAGAAAAGAGTGGAGACATCCACTCAAGAAGAACCATCTAGAGAAGGCAGAAAAAGGACCAGGGAAGTTGATAGACTTTTGCAGGATGCAAGGGAGAATCGTCAAGATATGGTATATTCTATGCTTATAACAGTTTACTTCTTTTTCTAATTATATTCCACAGATTAGCAATCACATTTCATAAAGTAAAGTGCAGATAGAACATTAAACGATCGACAGGAAACAAGCCAAGACAAGAGACACAAGATGTGGTGGCTAGCCAGGGACAAACCCCACAATCTGTGGGGAAACCCTTTGATCAAGAGAAATAGTACAATAAATCTGATTTATATTAGCGGTAGCAAACCCTAGATCAGTAGCATTAGCATTAGCGGCTTCATCATCAAACTAGGGCAGACGATATCTCACAAACCGACCATCGGATCAACTTGATTCCACCACCAAAAGTTACGGCTTCCAAAGGAGGTTCAAATGAACCTACAGCACAGTTCAGATGAGGATATATTCTAGTCCACACAGGTCAAACTTCACTTCTGCAGTTGCAGCTTCAGTTTCAGCAGCTTCCTTCAAACTAGGGCAGTCGATATCTTGCAAACCGTCTGTCAGATTGACTTGATTCCACCACCAAAAGTTGTGGCTTTTAGAGGAGGTTCAGATGAACCTACAACACAGTTCATATGAGAAGATCTTCTAGTCCACGTAGGTCAAACTTTACTTTTTCAGTTGCAGCTTCAGTTTCAGTAGCTTCCGGCTTCACATGCGTGAGGGAGAGACCCTTTTCTGCGCAGTAGAGAGAGAGAGAGATGTGATGAGTTGAGTGAGTACAAATGAGGAAAATTCCTCTTGTATTTATACACAACTGATGATGTTTGAATAGATGCCACTATTGGGCTTCTGAGCCTACATGAGTTGTAGGTCGGCTTGATAATAATTCCATAATCAAAATAAATTCATATCTCCATAAATACTTATTGGAATTGGATGATATTTATATCAATCCTACACCTCTCAATGAGAGGAATCTAGTAAAAATATTATCAGCCACGAATAAGATGACCCACATGAAGTTTTGCCCTAGTTGCCAATTTTAACACCCCCTCTCAACTAGGGAGAACTTCATCTGCAATCTGTCTATCGGTCGTTAATATTCATCCATCAAATGCACTGCCTTGTACAGCCTGACCCTTGCCCTACTCTGCTCTATTATGCTTGTTCTGCTTTGTCTTGTTCTGCCCTGTACTGATCTATACAGCTCTGTTCTGTTATGCGTTGCTCTGCTTTGTTCTATTCTGCTATGCTTTTGTCCAAATTATGAAGAAGAAGAAATGATCAAGAATGTATCATACTAACTCAAAGTCAGTCTCAGATTAATGATTATGTACCATTGGTCGCAGACCAATCTCAACCAACCTGAAGTTAGCGTCATAGTGAGTACAACTCCACTGGTCCCAGACCGGTATCATCCTCCACTAACTCAAAATCATTCTCAGAGTGCATAGCACTGGTCCCAGACCAGTCTCAACTAACCCAAAAGTCATCTTCATAGTAAGTACCACTCCTACCACCAGTCCCAAACCAGTATCGTAGTCTCAGAGAGTGTACCACTAGTCCCAGACCAGTCTCAACCGACCCGAAGTCAGCGTCATAGTATGTACCACTCTCATTGGTCCCAGACCAATGATGCACTGACACGAAGTCAGTCTCAGAGTATGTACCACTGGTCCCAGACCAGCCTCAACCGACTCGAAGTCAGTGTCATAGTATGGTACAACTCCTACCATTGGTCCCAGACCAGTACCATTGATCCCAGATCAATGGAGGTCATCCTAGCATAAGGAGTATGGTAGATACAACGATGCGTCCATCGGTACTACTATGGTCCCTAACTTCATTTCCCTGCTCATTGATCAGATGAGAGGTACTTCCCATGAGTCCCAAACTGCATGGGTAGGATGCCTTGACAGTAGAACTAATCAATCCTATCCTCACAGGAGAACACATCAATCCTGCTACAATCGCCATGGAGAACACATCAATCCAGGCCTCACAGGAGAACACATTAATCCTGCTACAATCGCCATGGAGAACACATCAATCCAAGCCTCACGGGAGAACACATCACTCCTACTACAATTGCCATGGAGAACACATCAATCCTGCTACAATTGCCATGGAGAACACATCAATCTAGGCCTCATAGGAGAACTAATCATTCTGCTACACAGGAAAGCAAATCATCATGTTCCACAAGAGAGTGAATCATCTTGTCCCACAAGAGAGTGAATCATCTTGTCCCACAAGAGAGTGAATCATCTTGTTCCAATGCGCACCCCCAGGGGAGGCTGAGTCACCCTGTGGTCGTATGTTGCTGCAATAAGAACCGTAAGCCCTTAGAGCTCTAAGATCTCAATGTATGCAACATGTAGGACCCTTTTACAAGGGTTTCTTAACGACTCCAAGTTGTTTGGGAAAATCACAGATTAGATCTTTCCTCAAGGCTTTGACAAGGTGTATCGACCTATACATCATCTTAATGCGATGGAGCCTCCTTGCTCATCGACTTACCATATCCCAGATGATGTCTATTTGCTGGAGCAATCGATGAATACAGGATTCCTCAATAATCGATTCCCACCTCTGGTTGTTACAGAGAATCACAGTGGTATGTGTTCAAACAGCTCACTGAAGAGCTTCCCCAACCAAGCAGCTTCATATGAGATCATACTCGTAGATATGTATCTGGTCTCAGCGGTGCTTATGGCAACCGACTTCTACTTCCTACTCATCCATTATATCGAAGTAGAATCCAAAGAGAAACAACACTAAAAAGTGCTCCAATGATCCTCCACACTACCTGCCTAATCAGCATTCAAATAATCATGCAGTTTCATATTTCCGGCAATGTATCTCAATCCATGAGAGATTGTGTCCTGAAGACATCTCAAAAGATTCTTGGCACCAATCTAGTGAGGCTCAACTAAATATGAGCTCACAATGCTAACTACAAAACATATGTTCAGACAGAGGTTCACCAAGAACATCAACGCGAATGAGTTTTTGAAACTCATAGGCATTTCCCAAATCTGATCCGACATCACTACCATATAACTTCTGAAAGTTAAGATCCTTGAGGTAATCACAGCTTGCAGTCCATCATACCAAATATTTTCAGAATCTTCACCACATATTTTCCTTGAGATAGGAAAATTTCCCTTGGCTTCTGCCACACTTCAAGTCCTAGGAAATAGTGCATCAGTCCTAGGTCCTTCATTTCAAATTCAGAAGCCAACTCCCTCTTACATTTGTGAATGAGAGGGTCTGCACTTGTTAGAAAGAGGTCATCCACATACAACACCAGTATGAGAGGCTTGTCATCTTCAACCTTAAGGTAAAGGTTATGATCGACTTCACTCCTCTTGAATCCCAGCTTCATCAAGTAGCTATTGATCCTCTCATACCATGCTCGGGGTGCTTGCTTCAGCCCATAGAGAGCCTTCTTCAACCTACATACATGAGATTTTCAATCCTAAATCTCGAATCCTTTGGGTTGCTCCACATAGACCTCTTCTTTGATCAAACTGTGAAAGAATATGGTCTTGACATCCATCTGATGTAGGTTCCATCCTTGTGAAGCCACAAGGGCTATGATCAAGTGGATGGTCGTATATCTGGCAACAGGTGCAAATATCACATCATAGTCTATACCTTCCTTCTGGGAGAAACCACGAGCAACAAAATGAGCCTTATACTATTCCGTACTTCCATCTGCTACAGCTTTATCTTGTAAATCCATTTTGAAGTAACAATTGTCTTGTCCTAGGGTCTGGGAACTACTTCCCAGACATCATTCTCCATAATGGTCATAGCATCCTTCCATACTTGATGCTTGACGGCATCTAAGAATGATGAAGGCTCATTTTGTATGATTGTGCTCATACTGGTCAGGTATCCCTGATACTTGTTGGGTTTCTTACTTTCACGAAAGGTTCCTCAGGGTGCAGCATGTCTTTCAGCATCATCAAGTATCCCACTAAACCATGAAGGCCTCTTCTTGGAAGAGGAAGGCTCAGGTGGATAAATAGGATCCATCAGTTCTTCCACACCAGGCATTGTTACATCATCATAGAGATAGCTTCCACAATCGTATGGTGCCACACCATTCTGCTCTGGAGTATGTGGTGTAGTAGTCTCCCTCTTAATGCAACCTCAGGTATGCTTGAGTGAACCAACTGTAATATATCGGAGGTCTTGCTTAGGCTTGAGTGGAATGGTCCCCTTTTGAGCTTTCCTTCGGCACATCTCGAACATACACCTTCTTTTTCTACTCGGAATTCGAGCATCCCTGTTACCATATGTCTTACATCGAGTAGATCTTTGTAATGAAGGTAGGAAAACCTCCAAAGCCAAAGTTCGAACTAAAGAGATGTGTCATAAGACATGACACCTACCTGACTTTCATCGACTTGATAACATGAAACCCAAGAGTAAAGGCATCTTTAACATTACTTTTTGATACATGTACCTTGCCATCGCTGAAGGTTACCTTATAGCCTTTGTCTTCCATTGCCGAGATGGACACCAGGTTCTTTCGGAGGTCAGGTGCATTTAATACATCTTGGAATTTCTAGCCTTCTTGAATGCTTGTCCTCTTCCTTGATTCTCAGCTCTCCTCTTACCTTTGCTATTGAATTTGTCATTCCTTTGATTGCCATCAAAGGGATTTTGATCATCGTCCCAGTGAGTCCTTTCTATCAGGGCACTCCCTTGCATAGTGACCTGCTTTATTGCAAATGTAACATCATCCTTTTCTTCCACCCTTAGGTCCAACCTTTCCTTTTGATTTAGTCCCGGAATTATTTCTTTTCTTAGCATGAGAAGAAAAGGCAATAGGAGGACCTTTAGGCAAGGGCATTTCTTGCTCTTCTACCCTTGTTTCTTTTAGAATGCATCTAGCCATTCATTCCTTGATACCAAGAATTACATGATTGTTCAGAAGAGTAGTCTTGAACACGTACCATTCAGATGGTAATCCTCCAAGAGTCATGAGTTCCATTTCCCTATCAGTAATAGTCACCCCAATAGATAGGAGATCGTTCTTGATCTCGGTGATTCCTAAGAAGTATGCTTGCATACTCTCATCTTTACCCTTCTTGATTTCCCTCAGCTTATTTCTAAGAAACAAAACCTGATTTGCATCATTAACTTTAAATAAACTCACTAGTCTATCGTAGATTTCCTTGTAGGTGTTCAGGTCAGAGATGTAGGCCACCAAGTGCTTGTCGATAGAGTCCCGAATGATCTTCTTTGTTTTGACTTCTCCATTTTTCCATTTGTTCCAGGCAACAGCGAATGCATTTGATGGAGGCTCAACAATATTGCCTCCTATATGGTCCAGCACTCCTTGATCTTCTAGGGTTAGATCGATAGATATCTTCCATCTGTGATAGTCAGCTTTCTCATGGAGCTTGTCTTCGGCAGGAAAGAGTGTTGAGGACCCCATAGTTCTTTTAGGATAGCCTTGCCTATCTTCTCTTCGGTGATTGCTCTTGCTCTTGCTCGGGCTTTGTCTTCACCTCAGCTCTGATACCATGTTAAGATATGGTATGTTCTATGCTTATAACAGTTTACTTATTTTTCTAATTACATTCCACAGATTAGCAATCACATGTTCATAAATTAAAATGCAGATATAAAATTAAACGATAGACAAAAAACAAGCCAAGACAAGAGACACAAGATGTGGCGGCTAGCCAGGGACAAACCCCACAATCTGTGGGAAAACCCTTTGATCAAATCTTCTTTTATCTTCAATAATTCAGCAGAGAGAAATAGTACAATAAATCTGATTTATATCAGCAGTAGCAAACCCTAGATTAGCAGCATCAGCATTAGTGGCTTCATCATCAAACTAGGGCAGACGATATCTCACAAACCGATTGTCGGAGCGGCTTGATTCCACCACCAAAAGTTGTGGCTTCGAAAGGAGGTTCAGATGAACCTACAACACAGTTCAGATGAGGAGATCTTCTAGTCCACGTAGGTCAAACTTCACTTCTGCAATTGCAGCTTCAGTTTCAGCAGCTTCCTTCAAACTAGGGCAGTCGATATCTTGCAAACCGTCCGTCGGATTGACTTGATTCCACCACCAAAAGTTGCGGCTTTCATAGGAGGTTCAGATGAACCTACAGTGCAGTTTAGATGAGGATATCTTCTAGTCCACGTAGGTCAAACTTTACTTCTGCAGTTGCAGCTTCAGTTTCAATAGCTTCTGGCTTCACATGTGTGAGGGAGAGACCCTTTTCTGTGCAGTAGAGAAGAGACTCTTTTCTGCGCAGTAGAGAGAGAGAGATGTGATGAGTTGAGTGAGTGCAAATGAGGAAAAGTCCTCTTGTATTTATACACAACTGATGATGTTTGAATAGATGCGACTGTTGGGCTTCTGAGCCTACATGAGTTGTAGGTCGGCTTGATAATAATTCCATAATCAAAATAAATTCATATCTCCATAAATACTTATCGGAATTGGATGATATTTATATCAATCCTACACCACTCGATGAGAGGAATCTAATAAAAATATTATTAGCCATGAATAAGATGACCCACATGAAGTTTTTCCCTCGTTTCCAATTTTAACAAGAATGTGGGAGCTCCTTCAAATTTGTGTAGGCAGAGAAGGTAACATGAACGATACACTGGCTACATGGATCTAATGACTAAGCTTGTAGATACCAAGCCATACTCTTTCGAGGTAGTAGTAGAGCAATCTATATGGGTTGATGCAATGGTGGAGGAATATGAATCCATTGTAAAGAACAGTGTTTGGGAAGTGGTCCCAAGACCAGAAGATAAATTGGTTGTGGGTTTGAGATGGATCTTCAAGGTGAATGAGGCAGCATATGAAAGCATAGAGAAGTATAAGGTCATATTTTTGGCCAAGGTGTACCCTCAAGTTGAGGGAACTAATTATGAGGAGACCTTTGCTCTTGTAGCAAGGTACTCATCCATTAGATCAATTCTTGCACTCGTTGCATAGATGTGGTGGAAGTTCCACCAGATGGATGTAAAAACAACATTCCTTGATGGATTTATTGAGGAGGAGATGTACATTGAAAAACTAGAATGCTTTGAGACATTTGATTGAGAGTCTCATGTGTGCAGACTCAAACGAGTGGTGTACAGTCTCAAATAAGCACCTCATGCTTGGTACACCAGGATAGATAGTTATCTCACCAAAAGTGATGCGGATGCAACCTCTATCATATCTTGGTAGAATGTAAATTGCTTATTATTGTCTTATATGTTGATTATTTGATTTTAACTGGTGATGAACAGTTGATCAGATCTTGCGAGGACCTTGCAAGGGAATTTGAAATGAAGGACATGGGTGTCATGCACTACTTCCTCGGGTTGGAAGTATGGAAAGGTGATGGGGAATTATTTGTGTCTCAAGGAAAGTATGCAAATGAGATACTACGGAGATTCTACTTGGATAGTTGTAAACTCATGGAGAGCCCTCTAGCGACCAACTAGAGGAAGGAGGATGCCACTTCGGGTGAAGAAGTGGATCCTACCATTTATCAGCAGCTAGTGGGCTCATTATTGTATCTTGTTAACACACGACCAGATATGTGCTATGCAGTCAACCAGCTGAACCAAGTTATGGTTAGGCCAACCAAATTATTTTGGAAGGTAGCTAAGCATGTTTTACAGTACCTCAGAGGAACTACCCAGTTTTGACTATGGTACAGATGGATAGAGGGCGTGAAGTTGTGTGGCTTCATATATGTAGATTGGGAAGGGATCTATGAAACCGAAAGAGTACATCAGGTGGAATTTTCAATGTTTGGTCCACATTTGTTTCCTGGTACGACAGGGAGCAAAGATATGTGGTGCTCAACTCGGTAGAAGCAGAATACATGGACACAAGTCAAGTAACATGTGAGGTGATCTGGATGAGAAGATACTTATTGGAATGTTTGGTAAAATGATGGATCCAACTGTGATCTACTGTGATAATCAAAGCTGTGTTAATCTCTCTAAGAATCTTGTATTTCATGATCGATCCAAGTATATAGATATTTGGTATCACCATTTACGAGACTGTTTGTAGAGGTGGATAATGTTGCTACACTACATTCTGATGGAGGAAAAAGATGATGATATTTTGTCAAAGGCTTTGTCAAGAGGGAAGTTTGAGTTCCACAGGTGCAAGATGGGGGTGGTTCATAATCCCTTTCTTGTTGAGAGGGAGTGTTGAAAAATGTAGCAAGAAATTCTCAATTTGATTTTGCCTTGATTAAATTGAGAAAATTCAAATTTCCACTTCAACAAACAACTTAGATGTAGTTAACTTGTGTGACATGGCTTGTGTCACCCATTTTACTCAGTAAATTCAAGGTGGAGGAGTTAGAGTTCAGTTAAGCATGTGTGATTGCTAATTTGTAGCAATCAAGGTCAGTTATCTCAAGCTGTTTTTGTTAAACTAGTTCCAACTATTGGATGAACTAGAGAAGGTCAGTTGTGCAGTGAGACTTCAGACAATCTCATTGATCATCTAGTTAACTGATCAATCAGCCCAAAATAGCTAGTGCATGCAGATAATTCGATTTCCCCAGCTATGCTGGAGATTCCAAGGCAGTGTAACCTCATTTGTAGACTAGTCTTGAGTGTACACATGTTGCGTGCAGTATGATGATCAACCTTGGGAATGGTGAAAATCATTTTGGAGAAATTCCTAAATAATAGGGGCCTAATTTCTCAAGGAATTGCACAAGGAAATAGGGGCTCGAAAAGAGGTAGAAATTGACTAAGTCTGGGTCAGAGCTTCTTAATGAGTAGAGATATAGGTTATTCACTTGCAAGTTGTGCTCAGTTGAGCAAAGCAATTGTAATACATCTTTATCATCAGATTAATGCAAGTAGGAATTGGGTTTTTAGCAAATTGCTTTCCCCAGGAAAAATATTGTGTGCATGTGTGTTATTTCATATTGCATGTCTAAGATTAAGTTTGTTCTAAGATTAACTTCTGCAAAGAAATAGAGTAGGTTTGTGTCTTGTGATTTTGATTAAGACTTCATGAGCAGTTGCAAATCTACACCATAATTTTTATAGACCTTTAGCATGTCTAAAAAAAAATCAATCCATTATTTCCTTTTGTATGTAAGCTAATGGATAAAATTGCTTCCTTAATGCAACTATAAATTCATTCCAAGAAGAGATCATTTTACCACTTTTCTTCAAATCTTCTTGAGTTCTGGCCTCCCACCAGATAAGAGTTGCACCTCCCAAATGAATAGAAGCAAGTTTGATCTTTGTGACATCATCATCAATCTTTTGGATCCTGTAATAAACTTCAATTTGACGAACACAATTATCCAACTTTTCAGCATTTAATTCTCCATCATACATTGGAAGTTCAAACTTGACATCAAGCTTAAGCAAATGAGACTTAGCAAGTACTCTTGGAGATGTAGGAGGAGTTGTTCCATGTGAAGAAGGAGGTGAAGGAGGAGGAGGAGGAGGAGGAGGAGGAGGAGGAGGAGGCTTGCTCCCATCACCACCATCACCTTTCGGCTAATTAGAACTTTCTCCTCGCATCCGTGTTGTTCTTTCATTATACAACATTTTCACCATTTCAGTCATATCATAGAAATCTTTTTTGAAAGCTCTCTCATCCTCAGGCATCAATTTATGTTACTTCATGTGTCATGACTTATTGAGTGTGTGGTCTTTTTTGTCACCAATTCGACCTCAATTAGACATGGCTTTTTATGCCAGTTTCATCTTATGCCTCCTCTCATATTCACATGATCAAAATTACTCCCTTGAATTTTCTTGTTTTCCTTACTTTAAAATTGGTTGTTATAGTAATCATTAAAACTTAAAAAAATTATTAGAAAAAAACAAAAAAAATTACATAAGAAATACTCTAAATTATAATAATCATTATTATTAAAAAATTAAATATCACAATACAAATCAAATAAAATATAATTCATTAATACATTAATAAATAAAAAAATAAAGTTGAATTAAATAAATTATAACATTTTTTATATAATAAAATAATAATAAATAAACACTCAATAAATATATAAAAATTAAATAATTAATAAAAATTAACTAACATACAA
Source organism: Pinus tabuliformis (assembly GCA_031772625.1). Taxonomy (NCBI): domain Eukaryota; kingdom Viridiplantae; phylum Streptophyta; class Pinopsida; order Pinales; family Pinaceae; genus Pinus; species Pinus tabuliformis. The sequence goes on along the minus strand of CM062811.1, from coordinate 158,232,413 downwards.
AATATATAGCAAACAATAAATCAATGAATAAAGAACAATATATAACAATCCACCTTATGTCATACATACCTCACCTAATAATAGGTTAGACTTAAGGTGTGGATACTAAAAGCTACCATGTGAAATAAATGAACATATACCAAAGGATTCGAGGCCTTTTAAAAAATGTCCAAATTTTCTGCTGACCGCCGTACAACAACACAGAATCCACCGGGGTTCGTTGCAAATTCTTTTCTCGCTCCTCCATTCACGTTATGGGAATTTAAGATTTGTTTGTATAGGATTTTATATATACATTTATAACATGTTTAAACTATTTTAATTATATAACAGATTTATTATATATAAACCTTATAAATCGTGAAGTTTTATATATATATATAAATATATAATTTTGAAACATTAATGTTAAATTATTTGAAATTTAAATTTTATGTTTTTATATATATTATATGATTTGAGATTACTAATATTTTATATATAGTTTATAAATATTTAAAAAAAAATATCTATGTTGAGAAATAAAACTGGAATACATAATTAAATTTATGATTTATACTTAAAATATATATATACATTTCGAATTTGTATTATTTTAAATTCAGAATTTTGTTTTTAATAGGTTGGATGGAGAATGTGCAAGCATCAATTTAGCAAGGGAGGAGCATTGAGATTTCATAGTAGATTTTGTAGAAATGCAAGTATTTAAAAGGGAAAATTCACATTAAATTTATTAGATTTAATATTTTGGTTTTTATCTTGCATTTTTGGAAAATGCGTTCACATTAAATACATAATTTATGACCTAATGTTTTATATAATGGGAAAATTTTATTGGGTCTCAACTAACGTAAAAATTGAATTTCATTAATAATGTACGTACAATAATATTATGAGGAGAACATTATGAAAGGGTTAGTTATATTTCAATTTCATTTACATGAAAGATTTGAGCGGGAATTCACTTAAATAATGGAATATGTATTACATTTATTCAAAATAATTGTTATTAATGTAATTTCGTTCCGGAAGTTACAAGAACTAAATGAAACGAACATCCAGACATTTAAAAGAAGATGTAAAAGATTGTTCTAGGGAATTTCGGGCAGAGCTTTTTGGGAAGTTGGAGGATGGGTAGCTTTGAGGAAGAAGACTTTGACTATTACAACTATCTTGTACATGTTGTAAATGGTCTCCTTTATTATGACATGGAGGTTTTATTAATGATATTATAATTTATGTCTTTTATTTTCTTTCATTATGTTCTATTTAATTTTAATTGTATGCACTGCTTTGTTGTTCCAAAATGCGGCTTAACTTCATTATGCATTATTCTCAAATACATTGAATGATTTTAAATATTTTTGAATACTTGATATTTAGGGTTTTAAAATCATATTTTGAGTTTATTGGTTGCAGATTTAATTCCAGGATTGCATGATATTTAGGGTTATGTGCATTATAAATTCAAAAGCCATAAAGATCAATTTAAATTTTATTTCATTTTTTATTTTATTCTTGTTTTCACTATTTTCCCTCACTAGAAAATGTGAAATTATTGGCCATTATTTTACTTGTTCAGGTTGTCTAATGTTTCACGCATTACATTTAATTTAATGCTTCTCTAATATTTATTATTGGAAATTATTAAAGTAAATTATTGTAATTGTTATGAAGGTTAAATAATAATAATACTTGATGTAATATTATTTAAACCACATAGTTCTATTAGATGTATTTAACACCAGTGTGCTTCAATTTCTATCTTTTCTTTAATTTTAATTTTTTTCTTACTAAACTTTGTGAATTGTTATATATATTAATTTCCCTCATTTGTTATTAATGAAGTTTTAATTTAATAAGTTTTCTGGAGTTATGTACCTACCATGTCTTTTTCCCAAAAAGCATTATTTTATTTAAAACAATCTTTATTCAATAATCTGGCCTATTTATTTGTTAATTAGAAAATCCATTTAAATTACATTAAGTTTACAATGACTATTCAATTTTGATTATCACTAGGGAATAACCCCTGTGGTGAAAGGGAGGCCATCCCTTGTCACCTAGAGTGGGAGGATCTAGGATCCTCAATGATGTGGTCTCAGGCTATCCTTAGTTACCAGTACAATTTGAGCACCAACATATTTTGGCACTATTGTTGGACAACAAATTGTTAAAGTTTCATTTTCTTGGTAACTAGATTAATCGATTAAGTCTCTAATATATTGGTGAACAGGATCATATCTATATACGCCTTAAAAGTTTTAAAGTATATATTTCTTTGTTTTTTTTCACCTAGTGACTCCTAGATTATATATTATTTTTATTTTCCAATGGATTTCTCTCGGACTTCTTTGCAATCTAATTCTTCTAACATCCCTGATTTGTTTCGTGTTTTTGGTTATGTTAATATTAATCATTATGAAGAAGGAAACTTCGAAGGAGAATCAATGATATTCAACCATCAAGAAGAAGAGGTATGTGATGGTGCTTTTATTAGTTCTGATATCGATTCATTTCAGGTTCATGTCGAGTATTCAAAACCTCCTATGCATGATGAATATGATAATAATTATTCATTTGTAGGTTTAAATTCACACAACTATAATGTTTTTCATATCAATAACCATGATAAATATGACTATGTAACTAACAACGAACTTGTTTATGATGATTTTGCACATAATAAGGTTATTTTACATTAAAATGCAAATGAATTAAGTCTAAACTTTATTTTAACTAATATTCATTTATTTATTTTGCCATATATACATCATCACTTCAATAAATCCTTCCAAACTACATATAATTCTTCTTCTTGTTATGATGAACATAAATTTCAAGAACATTTAAGTTGCCGCATGAAAAATCCTAACATGATTTAAGATTGCTCTAATAAGGGAGTAAATTATGAATATATTGCATATACATTAATATTAGAAATGTTTGATCATTTAAATAATCATACAAAGTATTATGATTTCATAGAAGATTGGATGGAATAAGTCTTTAAGAGAACATCATTTTATCATTGTGTATCAACTCCTTTTTAGGAACTAAAATGAGCAAAACACCTTACCTTTTTATGCAGGAGCATTAGAGCTTCCAAGTCATCAAGTTTTTGGAGACAAAGCTCCAAACTGAGTCTTAACATGGAAAAGGAATTATATTTCCTTATTGTAGATAATTTTAATCTTTTTTATTTCTTAAAAAACTATAGATAGAGATAAGATTTAGTAGATAATATTTTTAAGAAGAAAATATGAAAAAATTAGGAAATAAATCATGAGAGGTCATAGGAGAAAAAAAAAATGGTAGAATTTAGCAAGTTGTTAGGATAAGAAAAAGTTTAGAAATATTAGAAACTATTGGGGTGCTTTTAGGATTTAGAAAAGCTATTGATAAGAAAAAATTTAATAAGGAGAAAGTGAGTCTACCTTGAAAAGCATGAGTGATTTGTAGATTGATTTATGGATCAGAAAAATTATTTAGTTTGTATATGTTATTATAAATATTGTAAGCCTAAGGGGAAAACTAATGGCCAAATGAATGTGAAATCAAGCCAAGAGAGAAATGAATACTTTTGTAATTGTATGGACATGATTTTATTAATGAAAGGAATTTTCATTATGTTCACAAATTGTCTGGTGTATCTATGTGATTGATAATAGTTCTAATTTGTGCATGCTCTAGGATTCACTATAAGTGAAGTAGGATTTTTATATGAAATAATTTTGCAAAACAAATTAAGGGCTTGATGATGAAGTGATTTATTGTGTGATCTAGAGAAGGTGAATTTCCAGGAAAATTCGAATTTTCCTACATCAAGTGGTATCAAAGCAAGAGATATGGAGACAATAGAAGAATTTTATGCTACAGTGTAGAGGAAAAATTAGAATGAGATTAATACATTAGCGAGTAAATTGATTTTGGTTTATTTTTTATTTTTTAGGTATTGATGACAGGTAGCAGCAATTGAGAAGGAGGAAATGGTGAGAATTCTGACATCTAGCACAACTGTGATGGAGGAAAAAGAGTGATTGCAAAAACTTGGAGAGCAAGGAGTGCTCGAAAAGGGTTCCAAAGGAGGGGACCAAGAATGCCAACATTCTTAGCTAAGAGGAGAAGCTTGGTGAGACTTGTGTAGCAAGAAAGAGGTCTGCTACTACAGAGGTGATTTGCAGGTCACAGTGGGAAGTGAGAAACTCACAGAAGGGGAAGATGAAGATGAATGAGAAGTCATTTGAAGAATTCAGATGGAAGCCACAGAGATGCCAAAGCAATTGGCATAAGGAAAATGAGTGATGAAAAATACGAGAGGTAACTTGTTGAGATAAAAACAGAGTTGAATGTGCTTACAGAGTTGATATAATAGAATGAGGAGAGCTAGAAGTATGGGTGGAACTCAAGGAAAAGGCTTAAATGGAATGTTGAAATATTATGGGCCAAGAAGCAGAGGAAAAAGCTTATACATAGGTTGAAGGAAGAATTCAAAGCTACTGAGTGTGGGAAGTTAGTTCATAAGGGTGAACCTAAGCAAGGAGAAATCCTTGAAGAGGATGGTGATGAGGTTGGTATAGATTTGATGTTTGAAACATCAAATGAGGCTGAAAATCCTTATGTTTTTCGTGGTGGTTTTTTTTATGGTTGCAGGTGTTATTACAGATGATGGACAATCTTTTGAAATTGTCATGAAAAAAGAGGAAGATAGAGGAGAACAAAGTTCAAATTTTGTTCTCAGCAGAGAGGAGGAGCAATACTTGAATGGGATGCTCATAGCGAATGATGAACCAAATGTAGCGACAACTTTCAGTCTTCACACTGATTGTGTGTATGCATGTGTAGTAGAAGTGGTTATCAGTTCTCAAACTGATGCAAGTGAAATAGAAACTGAGGGTGAACAACTTGCAAAATTTGTTGTGAACGAGGATGCAACAAAGTCAAAGGAGGAAGAGTTTGTTGGTAGCATGGAGACAGAGCTCGATCAATATATTGAAGTGAGGTAGAGAGTTCAGAGAGAAAATTTACAAGCATGGGATGAGGTTGAAAGTATATTTTTTTGGTTGTATACTTTTGTTTTGATAACTTTCTTGGCTAGAAAATTTTCACTTGAATAGTGAGCAGAAGCATGGTGAAGAAAAATGTCTTGCAATCAGAAGAACGGGAGTGGGATTATGGTAGAATTCGAGCGCCAGAAGTACAACAACATGAAAAAGTTGATCATCAATAACAAAACTATGTATGGGACCCAGAGGACGTTAGCAACAACAACTCATGGTCAGGAGACCCCGAAATTTTTTCTTCCTTGGGAGTCTGATGCAGGAGCATTAGAGCTTCCAAGTCATCAAGATTATTGGAGACAACGTGTTGGACATTGGATAAACCAACGCTCCCATGTGTGTTTCATGACATGGACTAACCGCCTCTCATGGATCCTTATCTCTGGTAATGCAGTCGTTGACTAACACCTATGAGTTTTGGTTTAACGAAAATCGTGATTCCCAACAAGTGGTATCAAAGCGTAGGTCACGAGTTTGATACACATCCATCTCACATTGGGGGGAAGATTGTTGGATATTGGATAAACCAACGCTCCCATGTATTTCGTGACATGAACTAACTGCCTCTCATGGATCCTTATCTCCGGTGATGTGATCTTGACTAACACCTGTGGGTTTTGGTTTAACAGAAATCGTGATTCCCAACACAAAGCTCCAAATTGAGTCTTAACATGGAAAAGGAATTTTATTTCCTTATTGTAAATAATTTTATTTTTTTTATTTCTTAAAGAACTATAGACAGAGATAATATTTTTAAGAAGAAAATATGTCTTTTAAGGCATGAAAATTTTAGGAAATAAATCACGAGAGGTTATAGGAGAAAAAAATATCGGTAGCAATTAGCAAGTTATTAGGATAAGAAAATGTTTAGAAATATTAGAAACTATTAGGGTGCTTTTAGGATTTAGAAATTCTATGGATAGTAAAAAATTTGTCTAATAAGGAAAAAGCGAGTCTACCTTGAAAAGCATGAGTGATTTGTAGATTGATCTATGGATCTATGAAAAATATTTAGTTTGTATATGTTATTATAAATATTGTAAGCCTAAGGGGAAAACTAATGGTCAAATGAATGTGAAATCGGGCCAAGAGAGGAATGAAAACTTTTGTAATTGTATGGACATGATTTTATTAAGGAAAGGAATTTGCATTATGTTCACATATTGTCTGGTGTATCTATGTGATTGATAATAGTTCTAATTTGTGCATGTTCTAGGATTCACTGTAAGTGAAGTATGATTTTTATATGAAATACTTTCTCAAAACAAATGAAGGGCTTGATGATGAAGTGATTTATTGTGTGATCCAGAGAAGGTGAATTACGTGGAAAAGTCAAATTTTTCGGCATCACTTTTCTTACAATTATTTAACATATTACTATTTTTGAAACTTAAAAGTAAGAGTATTGGAGTTGATAAATTATTGTCTTCGTTATATTGGTTGTTTGACATATTTGAACAATTTTGCTTCTGAAAACACATTTTATATAAATCATGTACATAAATAAACCTTTTTATGCTTCTTAGGTTTAGAATGAATAAAGATGAAGGGTTTTTCATCTTGAAGAGTCTTTATGTGATCATAGTAGAATGGAATACACATATATGAGTCCTTAGAATGAACCATATTAACAAAAAAAAGTAATACATACTTAAAGACTTGGTTTGTAAATCATGTTTGAGGGGTAACAATCTTTAAAGGGCTCAAATCTCAATTTCTTTAATGTCAACCTCATATTGAATATTCCTCACCACATCTCTCTTTCATACTACTTACACATAAATACTAAGGGATCACATTAAGTCATAAGGGCTAGACCTATAACCATAAGATTGGGCTTTCATAAAATTCAATTGAAACTTTGGTAGCACTAGTTACATTATAACCATGCATGAGACCTTCCCTTATCACCATACTACCCTAGGGATAGGAACTTATGTTTTCTTGGGTGGGGCATGTTGGTATCTCCGTCGAGGCTATAGACGCTCACTGGTAGTGGAGAAAGGCCAGTGGAATTAGATTAAAATCTAGTGTGTAATCCTCCCACTCCTTCTGTTGAGGTAACTTCTGATGGGGCATGCTAACATCTCCACCAGGGCTATGAATGCTCACTAGCAGTGGAGTAAGGTCAGTTGTATTGGACTAAGTTCAGCGCATAATCCTCCCATCATGTGAATGTTATGTTTGCTAAATAAATTGAAAGAATCGCCTCTAACACGAAGAGAAAACAAGAATCTACAAAGTTCCTCATTTCATGATAGTGGATGACTCCATTGGGTCTATAGAGGCTGGCTGGCAACAGAGCGACATCCGATTCTGGAAACTCATGTTATGTACCAAAAAGTGAAACAAATCCCTAATAAATAGCCTCCATAATTTTGATCAAACCTTATTCCAAAATCAAAGTCATTCTTATGAATCTTTATTAGTACTATGATTTGTGTCATTTCCCGATTATTAACGGTAAGCAGGTATGACTTGTATATGGTGTTGAATGCTCTTATGAAGTGTGACATTTATCATTTATGATCATCTGCCCTTAATCATTATCATAGCTACCTCAATACACTAAGTATACAAACAAATGTCTTATGTCTGTAAATAATCATTGAACTTGTTAATTTATATGTACTGGGGCCTCACATTTATTTTTGTTTCATTCTTGGTATTGATCGACTAAGATTTTAAGATGTGAAATATGTCCTTCTATTGCTTTACTTTTTTTTCTTTTGAGTCCTCTTTTCCCTCATGAGTCGACTCCAGGCCCTATACTACGGCATTTGGTCTACGTTCTTGATCCTCCGTAGGGGAGCATCATCCCCAGTTGGAGCTTAATGTTGTCACCAATTTGACCCCAATTCGATCTTGGCTCCTTTTACTAGTTTCACCTTGTGCCTCCTCTAATATTTACATGATCAAAATCACTCCCTTAAATTTTCTTAATTACCCTACATTAAGTTGGTTGTTATAATAATCACTATAACTTATAAAAAATATTGCATTAAATGAAAATTTTAAATTATTATTTTTTACATAAAAGATACTCTAAATTATAATAATTAAAATAGTTACAAATATTAAATATCAAAATATAAATTAAATCAGATATAATTCGTTAATAAATTAATAAATAAAAAATAAACTTGAATTAAATAAATTATAACAAAAATCGTATATAATAAAATAATAATAAATAAACAATAAAAAAATAATTAAAAAAAATAACTAACATACAAAATACAAAATATAAAACAAATAATAAATCAATGAATAAAAACAACCCACCTTATGTCATACATACCTCACCTAATAATACGTTACACTTCAAGGTATTGAAACGAATTCATTTAATAAACTAAAAGCTACCCTGTGAAATAAATGAACATTTGTCAAAACGAAGCCAGTCCTTTAAACAATGTCAACCCTTCGCTTGTAATAGCGTATATGCATGCCATACGCTATCGGTCCTGTTGACAAGGTTAACCTCCACCCCAAGTTTTCTCCCGACCACCGTACATCATAATCCTCCAACAGCGTACATTTCATCGGGGTTCATTGCAAATTCTTTTCTCTCTCCTCCAATCACGCTACGAGAATTTAAGATTTGTTGGTCTAGGTTTTTATACATACATTTATAACATGTTTAAACTATTTTAATTATATAACATATTTATTAAAAATAAACTTTATACATTTTTAACTTTTATAGATATATAAATATATAATTTTGAAACATTAACGTTATATTATTTTAAATTTAAATTTTATATTTTTATATATATTATATGATTTGATATTTTTAAGATTTTACATATAGTTTATAAATATTTAACTTAATGTTTTTGGTAATCATTATTAAGGGGTAAAATTTTTCTAACACAAGGAAATTGTACTATCTTCAAGACAATGTTAGAGAGATTAATTCAGAAAGAGAAAATTGGTTTCAAAAGCTTCAACAGTCATGAGTTAACAAATATAATCCTAAGTGCACTTGAGAATGCAAAAGAGCAAAAAATAGGAAATCATAATCAAATTGTTTTCTTGTAAATGCTTGGTTTGATGAGGAATGCAAAATGGCAAGGAGAACCTTGAAAAAGGTAGGAAGAAGAAGATGAATGTAAAGTTATATAAGCAAATACTAAAAAGAAAAAAAGATGAGTTCATGCAAACAAGGCGAAAGAGTTAATATATCTAAGCAAGAATAACCCAAAGTTTTTTTGGCAGGAACTTCAACCAAGGAAGAAGGAAATCGAAAATAATATTACAATCAATCAATGGTTTGAATATGCAAAGCAACTCTATGAGAAAGAATTAGAGGCAGAGCCTCCCTCCAAGATTAACACAACTACAAAGCTCTTCACGTTACAGGAGGTGGAGATTGGAATTAAGAAGCTGAAAACAGGAAAGGCAAAGGACTCGATTGATCTTCAAGCAGAGTATCTAAAATGGGGAATGAACACGCTTGCACCGCACATCATGGAAATATTTAACAACATCATTCAGCGAGGATTCCCAAGGGACTGGACAACTAGCCTAGCAATACCCCTTTTTAAAAGTGAGGACATTAATAATCCTTCCAATTATAGAACCATTATGATCAATCCTTTGTTTGTAAAGCCTTTCAGCAGCATGGTAGAAAATAGAATCAGTAAGTGGGTAGAAGTAAAAGAAAAGAGGGCAAGAGGACAAGCGGCTTTTAGGCCAAATAATTCTACAGTGGATCATGGTATCACGTTGAGACACATTGTTGAAAAGTTTTGGGAGGACAAAGAAGAAACATTATGTTGCTTTGTTGACTTCAAAAAGGAATTTGACACAGTCCCTAGAGATAAGTTGTGGCGTGGAATGGAAGAACTTGAAATTTCTTTGCATTACATAGTCGTTGTCCATAGACTTTATGAAGAGGTGAAAGTCAAAATTAGAACCTCAACAGGTATTTCAGAAAATTTTAGAAGTAACATTGGAGTCAAGCAAGGTTGCCCTCTATCTCCTACTATTTTTGGCTTATATATTGATAAAATGGAAGAGTGGATAAATCTGCAAGGTGGAGATGGTGTTCAGTTGGGGGAGTTTGTGATAAAGCTTCTTTTATATGCGGATAATCTTGTATTGAATTCTAAATCGGCCCATGGATTGCAGATGCACCTATATGCCCTTGAGCATTTTTGTAGAGAAGTGGGGATGCAAGTCAATACTAATAAGACCAAGATAATGATTTTCACTAATAAAAGGAAGCAGAGCCAACATACGTTCTTCTTTGAAGGCAACATTCTTGAAGAAGTAAATGAGTACAAGTACCTCAGGATTGATTTCAACAACAAACTTAATTGAGAGAAATGCCGAAAGAAGAGAATTTTAGGAGGGTGGAAAGCATTATATGTTCTTCAAAATAGATGTAGAGAGGCAGAGTTATGGGATTGGAAAACGACTAAAACACTTTTTGGACTCCTATTTTGTCCAGTGATGGTATATGGGTGTGAATTGTGGGCTAGTAGCAACCCCGTCTCAAAATGGAAACAAATTTAGAAAATCCAAAAATTCTTGACCATGAGCAAGTTCAAAATAAAAAAATTGGTATCTTATGAGATAATGTTGAGTGAAGGAAAATGATAGACTCTCAGACACACACACATACAAACTCGAGAACCTAACATGGGCGGAAGAGCAGAAGAGCGAAAGACCAGGGTTGAGGGTTTCTGTGCGGGATTTTCTCCATGGACAGATGCAGAGGAGGGAGCTCCACTCCCTCCTACAGAGAGGTAGTGGTTAACAAGGACAAGACACCTCCTTTGCTAGGATTTGTGTAGAGATGGACCTATCTAGAGCACTTTCGGACGAGGTCATATTAGAGGTTTATGATGAGGAATGGGTGCAGATGGTTGACTATGAGCATATTCCATTTAGATGTCGAAAATTTCATGAAAACGAGCACCTTCTTAGAGACTGCCCTCTCAGTAAGGCAGAGAACAAAAGCAAACCTAACACTATGAAAGAAACAGATGGCTTTCACAAAGTAGCTCACAAAGGTAAAACAGAAAAAAAGGGCCAAAACAACACCAAAGTGGAGACCAAAAAGTGATGCTGAATCAGTTCCATGTTCTTGAAGAGGAGGAAGATACAGCAGTTGAAAATCAAGTAATGAAGGATGGATATGATAAGCAGGAGAAGGAAGAAGAACAGGATCAGGAACAGGTAAAGGAAAAACAGAAAGGGATCATGATGAGTGAATCAGAGATGGATATGGAACAGGAAATGACCCATAGTGAGATGGAAATGGAAGACAATGAGTTACAAGAGATTCTTGACAGAGAAAACCTAGATCTAGAAGGGTTCCTGAGTAAGGGAACAACGGGTGGGGTAGAATCCCTACCACAAGAAGAATGCAATCGAATAAAGCAGTTATTCTTATGGAAAAATCAGGCAAAGGGCTTGGTAGAAGATAACAACATTGAAAGACAGGGCAACCAAGGAATGAAAGCAGTAAAATCAACTTCAGGATTAGCTCCAAGAAACCCGGGGAAAAAAAGGGGCAAAATGAACTATTAATGGAATGTGGAAAGCTCATGATAGACTCAGGTAAGATGAAAGATCTAACCAGTTACTCCTTTACCAATCTGTAATTATAAAGTTTACAACTTGGAACATCAGAGGTCTAGGAAGCAAAAAAAACAAGAGAATGTTGAATAATAGAATGAAACAGGTAGCTCCGGATATAATTTTTGTCCAAGAAACGAAATGCTCAGTTCAAAAGATAAGACTAATCCACAGTAAGTGGCTCAGCAGATATGAGTTTATAGAAGTCAAAGCAGAAAATACAGCAGGGGGTATCCTCATCCTCTGGAATCCCCAAAAATAGGTATTATTGATGCGGAGGCATCAAGGAATTATTTATCAGTTGTTATATAGCTTGTAGGAGATAGGGACACTTATCTTGTAATGAATGTTTATGGCCCTCAAAGGTTAGATGACAAAATCAAGTTTATTGATTCCTTAGTGGACCTTCGAAACAGATTTGCAGGGATACCGTGGGTTATAGGAGGAGATTTCAACATGATTAGATCTCTCTCGGAGAAAAAAGGGGGTACAAGAGCACTAAACAAAGATTCCTCATCTTTCCATTGTTTTTCAGAAAACATGAAGCTAGTGCACATTGAAACAAACAATGGTATTTGCACATGGAACAATAAAAGATGAGGGGATTCCCAGGTAGCTTCCAAGCTAGACAGATTCATGATCTCTGAAGAGCTCATGCTTCTAGACAAGGAAATAATAGCAGATATTCTTCCTTTTGGAGGCTCAGATCACTAGCCGATTCAAATGAAGATCAAGGGCATTGGCACCCCAAGAAACAAACCGTTCAGGTTTGAAAATATTTGGCTTTCACACCAGGATTTCATTAGCAACATTGAAAAATGGTGGGCTGAAGACCTACAGATTCAGGGATCATCTATGTTCCTGCTACATAAAAGATTAAAACACATCAAGCAGAAGCTAAAGGAATGGAACCAGAAGGAATTTGGCAATATTTTCACAAGTAAAAAAATTGTGGAAAACAAAATCCTAGAGCTCAATCAAGCTTTGATCAAGAATGGCTTTGATAAAGACAAAAATGATCAAGCAGAGAAATATCACCAAGAATGGGAAACGCTGTGCAAACAAAAAGAAATTTTTTGGAAACAAAAATCTAGGGTTCTATGGCTAAAAGAAGGAGAACGTAATACTAAATTTTTCCACAGATCTACCATTGCGAACAGAACTCACAACAGAATCTCTTCGATCAAGGATGAGAATGGCCAAATTCATCAATCCCATGAGGAGATAGATGCAGTGTTAGTAAAGCATTTTCGGGACATTGCCAAGGAAAACTTTTCAGGAAGAGAACCTTTCATTAAGGACTTAATTAAACACATACCTAAACTGGTATCTAGAGAGGATAATTGTAATCTCAACAGACCTGTAACTAAAAAGGAGATCAGTGAGGTCCTCAAGGAAATGCAAAATGGCAAGGCACCAGGTCCGGATGGATTTAATGTGGATTTCTTCAAAGCCTGCTGGAATATTGTTAAAAGGGATATTGTTGAGATAGTAGAAGACTCTAGGTGGAACAAGACCATTTTGAAAGCTCTCAATACCTCCTTTATTGCCCTTATTCCAAAACAGGATAATGCTCAAACACCAGAGAGATATAGGCCCATCGCCTTATGCAATGTTGTCTACAAGATAATTTCCAAGGTTGTGGCTAACAGACTCAAACCCTGTTTCCCACGCTTATCTCCGGGGAACAAACAGGGTACGTAGAAGGAAGACAAATTCTGGACAACATAATTCAAGCTCACGAGGTGGTTCACTCGTTAACATGCAACAAGAGAGTGGGCATGATCATGCAACTAGACATAGCCAAAGCATATGACAAAGTGAATTGGATATACATCAAAAAAGTGCTCACAGCGTTTGGTTTTGATCATAATTGGGTCAGATGGGTCATGGCCCTTGTGACTTCATCCAACTTTTCAATTTTAGTGAATGGCTCTCCTTCTAAACTTTTTCTCCGTTCCAGCGGTCTTAGACAGGGAGATCCGCTCTCTCCTTTTCTCTTCATCCTCATAATGGAAGGGCTGGGGCGGTCCATCAAGCATGCAAGAATAATGGGGAGAATTCAAGGACTCCAACTTTCGGAGAATGGGCAAGTTCTGACTCATCAATAGTTTGTAGATGGTACCATGTTACATGGAATTCCCACAGTTAAAGAAGCACTTGCTTACAAACAAATTTTGAATGACTTCGTAAAGGCTACAGGTATGGAAGTAAACCTTTCCAAATCAAAAGTCTTTTTCTTTAACACTCATATTGCCATCTAGAGAAATGTCTCCAGAATTTTAGGCTTTCAGAGAGAATCCCTTCCCTCTAAGTATTTGGGAGTTCCTCTTACAGCTAAACCCCGACACAAGAGTATATGGGAACCATTAGCAACTAAAATGCAAGACAAGGTCAGGAAATGAACAAACAGATCTTTAAATTTAGCTGGTAGACAGGTTCTCACTAAAGCAGTTCTCCAAGCTATCCCAATCATTATGCTATCAGCCCTCCCAGCTCCAATAGGATTCTTACAGCAATTTCAGAATATTCAACGAGACTTTCTTTGGGGCAAAGAGGAAACAAGGAAAAAATTGGCTTTAGTCTCATGGGAAAAGATCTGCAAACCCAAGAACCAAGGAGGCCTGGGTTTGGACAATCTAGAGATTCTCAACAAGGCTCTAGGAGCCAAACTTTGGTGGAGGTGGGTTAAGGATCCTAAAGTTCAATGGGCAAGCACCTGGAAGGAAAAATATGCCAATGCCTAGCTGGCTTCGGATATCATACGTATGACAGGAATAGTGAAAGGCTCCCCCATATGGAACAAGGCCTAGGAGAACAAGGAAGTGGTTCAAAAAAATAGTTTCTAGGAAATCAAAGAGGGAGATATGGCACTTTTCTGGGAGGACAAATGGCAACAAGAACCTAATCTAGCGAAGGAAGAATTTTTAGGCCTAAAGCATGAGACTGAAAATCAAGGATTAGTAAAGGTGAAAGACTTTTGGGAGAATCCACATAATGTAGGAAAGTGGAGAATTTGGAAAAAAATAGAGGGCAGAGAGGATAGGACCCTCAACAGTAAAGCAAAGTCCCTTAAGAGATTACTGGATTAGAGAATAATTCTAGTAACAGAAGGGCAGGACCAACTGAGGTGGGGTAACAACAAAGAGGGCAACTTTAATATCAAGGAAGCTAAAGGTTTTCTCCTTGATCTGGAACCACAAGCTCCAAATAAAACTTGGCAGAAGCTTTGGAGGCACAAAGGCTGAATGAAAATCAAACTCTTCATGTGGTTAGTTCACCATAGGAAAAATTTTAACCTGGGACCCTCCAGATGTCATCTCTGTGAGACCCAAGAGGAGACTATCAAGCATCTTCTCAACAGATGTATTTTCACGACAGGATATGGGATTTGTTTACCAACATCTTCAAACAGTCTGATAGAGACAAAGAAAGTATTGCTAACACTCTAAACAATTGGAGGAATAATTTTTCTGACAATGAAGTTCCCAATTTTTCCTGGGAGCTCTTGCCGAGTTTCATTATATGGAATGTGTGGAAAGAAAGGAACAAAAGAATATTCAAAGAGGTAAAGACTGCCTCACTTAGCCTGGTGGAGCTGATCATAAAACAACTTAAGGAGACAGTTGGCACCATGATTAGG